>CM021735.1:25852864-25878670 GCA_011075105.1 Heteronetta atricapilla
AAAGGAAAGAAAAGGAAAGAAAAGGAAAGAAAAGGAAAGAAAAGGAAAGAAAAGGAAAGAAAAGGAAAGAAAAGGAAAGGAAAGGAAAGGAAAGGAAAGGAAAGGAAAGGAAAGGAAAGAAAAGAAAAGAAAAGAAAAGAAAAGAAAAGAAAAGAAAAGAAAAGAAAAGAAAAGAAAAGAAAAGAAAAGAAAAGAAAAGAAAAGAAAAGAAAAGAAAGAAAAGAAAAGAAAAGAAAAGAAGAGAAAAGAAAAGAAAAGAAAAGAAAAGAAAAGAAAAGAAAAGAAAAGAAAAGAAAAGAAAAGAAAAGAAAAGAAAAGAAAAACGATCCACTCTGTCTCAGTGATGCAGCTACCGAATTTAGCCTCTGGATGCATTCAATTACATCACTGGGAATCCATAACGTGAGACCTCAGTGCGTTCCAGGGGCAGAAGAGCACTGGGTTCATATTCGGGTGTTGTCCGTATATGGCTGGAAAGCCCAGACGGGCGTCTGCACGGGTGTAGCTCGGCCGTCGGCACATAACTGGGATGGGACAGAGCCACGACAGCTTGCTCCACCAGCAGCCTTCCTCCGGGAATGCCAGGAATGCCCTCAGCGTTTATTCAGCAGGAAGCTATTGGTTAAAGGCACACAGCAGCAATTGGATGTGTTTCTCTAATTAGGAAACTTGGGTTTCTTTGAAACAGAGAGATATTTTTCTTACTTATGTGGGTAGATGATCATGTGTTTTCAGTAATATTAAATCATCTAAAAAAGAGATCTGCTTTTGAATATTTTTATTGTTTGCTACTTCTATACAAAATAAAAAATAAAATTGTTTACTCCCACTGCAGTGGATGCATATTTCTGAAGTAATTTTAATATATTTGAATCTAGCAATAGTCATGATGAATAATTACTTCTGAGAGTCATTGTGGGGAATGTCAAATCAGAATGATAAGAAATGACTAGTTTAAGGACCAATTTTTTTTATGGGGTTGCCACTAAAAATCAAGAGAATAAACAACATATGTGCACAGTACTGTACAGAAATGACTAGTTTAAGGACCAATTTTTTTATGGGGTTGCCACTAAAAATCAAGAGAATAAACAACATATGTGCACAGTACTGTACAGTCAAAAGTAAGGAAGAATTATGGAGAACAATGTTTTGAGAACAATTCAAGATGCATTCAGAATGTGAATATGATTTGACAGATAGTGAAGAAAAAAAAAAGAAAAGAAAAAAATTAACTTTGGCTTAAAGAAATGTTTAGATTTGTGAATAGATAAGTTACATCACAAAAGTTGTAACACTTTAAGGCTGTCCGTAAACTGACTGTCCAGCATTAGGAAGGTGCTCAAAGAAATGCAAATAAGTGGGTGTCTTATAAAAATGTTCCTCTGGGCTTGCTCAGGGCTTCTTACTGTAAGTGCTGAGTGCTTTAGTGTAAAGGCAAAGGGCAGTGGTTCTGCTAATTTCAATGGTACTAATTATGTGTGTAAAATTACACTAGTGCCAAAATGCTCTGAAGAGTTGCTGTCTTGCAAGTTCAAGCATTTGCAGCAGCTTTGATACAAATCGTATTGTATATGTACAGCCAGGACTCAGTGAGAAATGGATAAACTCCTGGCCAAAACTATGTTTTCTGATGGGTTTAGTCTTTTCTGACTTGGCATTATCCATAAACAGATTTTATGAATTAAGAACATATTCAAAGTTTGTGGTTAGTAAGACATATATAGTACCTCTTCCTCATCTCATTATGTGGCATATATGTCTTGCATATCACTTCTTGTCATGATTGGAGGCTTACATTCAATCTGCGTGGTTTCTGCTGTCTCATAAATTGTCTTCCAAGCCTGAAAAGACAAGAATCTACATTAAAAACATAGCACTACACCATCATCTCTGCATGCATGCATCTTTAATTATGCATTTAGCAACTGGAATGCTTGTATAGTACAGCAGAGCAGAGCTGTGTTCCCTGAAGTGGGTACCTACTGCAACTGCCTATTGCAGACAATGATGTTTTTGCTTTACTCTGCAACTCTGTTTTATATCACAGTATGGGGTACTTCAAAAAACGGTCCACAAATATCTTTTGAAGACTCATATGTAGTAAATCTTGTATGTAAACCAGCATGACTTAACTAGAAGCTTGGAATAGCTGTTTTCTAAGAAAGGTATTAGCTAGTGAAGAAACTGGCAGTACAGCTGCTCTCACAGAAATTCCATGCACCTTTCCATAAGTTTACTTCATACATAGTATGCATCTATGCGAGCACATTTCTATGTGTGCATATTTCTGTGTATGCAGAGTATAGCTGAAAGGAGAAAGATCACATTTTAGAGGTTTTTACTTTACTAAGGAAGCAGTATGTAGTATTCTTTGTTTATACAAATTGTGACCTGAGATCTGACCTAGGATTAAAACTTCAATGCATATCCAGATACCTAAATAACAGCTCTATTTTAATTAGTCTGGTACACTGCCAGTTTCTCATAATTTGACTGAAAGCCAGATATTTTATAGATTAGCCAAAAGGCTAATATAGATGTGCCCAAATAGAAATATAAATCTGTTTGGGGAACCATATTTGGAAATGGCTTTTGGTCGGTACCAGCACATTACAGTACAATATATGTAAACAGATAAAATTCATATGTATTAACTATAAAGATTATTTTGCTTTTGCAGAAGAGATCTGTTTTAGCACCTAGTTCCAATTTCTGTATGACCAGTGGTTTGAAGAAATTGCTTCTTACTCCTGGGATGAAAGTATGTATTGTACATCCCACCTTCTCCAGAATTCTCTTTCCAAAAACTTCTAATTACATGAGGTTTCCTCTGAGACAGTAGGACAGCAGGTCATGAATGACTGAAAACTCACTAACTGAAGCACTGAAATAATCAAATGACCCTTTATTTTAATTTAGTTTGACAGACCATCAAGATGGACTAGGGAACTGGTATTTCTATTTACTTAATTAAGAAAATAGAAGCCAGGATATATCATCCTTTGCCTTCTCTTTTTTCATTGGTAGAGATTCCATAATTTGTTAATGGAATGGTGAAGAGTTAACACACCATCCTTTCACAGTAGAATAGCCTCACATGTTTTTCATTTTCTCATTTGGAAACTCACAGAAAGATTACCGCTGGCATGTTATTAAAAAGACTGATATGTCTTTGAAGTGGAGTGCAGCCTCTGTCATGATCTTTTACCAACTAACAGTACAAATCCCAATTAGACACTTGTCATGACTTTTTTTTTTTCTTTTTCTTCCTTCCTTTCTTTTTTTATTTTATTTTAATGTGCTTCACTATTTTTGTAGGAAAATAGAATTCAAGGTAATGATTTGAAAAGATAAAATACCAAATGCTATTTTGCAGGAACTCCGTGGTAACTCTAATGGAACATGTTAAGTCTACAGGAGACAAAAGTAATTTAGAAATAAATTTTGTCATCACTACCTCTGTTCTCTCTTCATAAATATTTGAAGGATATTGCAAAGTTCAATACATATTCTAATTGAATAAAGTGAAACAGGCACAAGAATTGCTGCTTCATTTTGTATTTTCTTGTCAGAGCAAGTTATGACCTAATATACTGCTCTTGCAAATCTAACCATCTGCTTACCCTTTGAAACAGAGAAGTCTATTTCTTTTTTGTGTGTCTGTCTGCACTGACATGAATGTGTATCAAGTAATTTATTCGTATATTCTTTTTTCAATCTGCTCCTGGCTACTGATCAATGCAAGATATTGATTTTGTATATTGGTAAGGAATATAATAAGCTTTGTAATAAACATGGACATTGATAAACAAAGGAAAAGACAGAACACTGTTGCATCCACTCATTTGCTAACAGTGTTCACAAGATCACAGGGTTTCTGATCTCCCAGCATGCTGGCCCAGGCGTATTGACAATACAGAAAAGACATAACAGAGTCCAGGAGCTCCAGAGGTGCAGCTTTGGGATTGCTTAATATTCTTATAATTGAGACAGGAAATAAGCATCAGTACAGGAACAATAACAATGGAAATTGTTCTATCTTTGGAAGTAGCTCCAAAGCACAGGTTACTAAAATGTAGGGCAACACATACCCTACATATTCAGGCATGTAATCATAAGGCAAACATATAAACACAGAATTATGGAACATCTCTGGAAGTCATCTAGTCCACACTACTGCTCAAAGCAGACCTTTTTGACAGCAAGGTATCCTTTAAACTAGGCTGAAAGGTCACTTCCACATCAGACCTGTTCTGCAAAGTGTATGAAAGAGTAAATTCTCTTCACCATAATCAAAAGATCCAGAGAACACAAGAACACTACTTAAGTGTTATAATATTAATGACAAGTATAACAACTGAGAAATTGCTTTTGAACTATGATATAATAAGTAGGTAAAAATTCTTAGTTTATGTCTGGGATCAGTACCCAAGCCAACAGTAAAAATGTAGAAGCTAGGACTGGTTGTTAAAAGGCAAAACAGCAGACAAACAATATAACACCTGACTCCCTGTGTACCAGATGGAACACAAGTTGTGACAAACTTATTAAAACAAGGGATACCTCAGATACATAAAAATAGCTGTCCATTCTACAATAGAGATTGTTTTTATATCAGCTGACAGAAATAAAATAATAATTTGAGTAAGTCAGCAACCTTTTTCATTGTTTAGGAATGTTTGGGATACACTAGTAATGGGAGAACTCCAGATGATCTTAGACAGTGGCATGGAACAGTAGTTTGTTATAGGCCTTTTATAGATTTGGCTGCTTTTTTTTCACGTAGTAAAAGACAAAAACAAAGAGGTCTGGAGCACAGATTTGTAAAATGGTTACTGCCTTTAACTGTTGCTTAGGTACAACACTATAAGGAGATGATAACAAAAACCCCACTCCTATGAGATGTTACTCCAGAAATTTTCAGTTGCCCAGACGTGAAATTTAGCCAATTTCCTTCTACCTGCTCAAAAGCTGCAAAATATGAATAAGATTGCAAGGATAAAGGGAAGCCAAGAAAGTTTTATCTTGAATTTTCCATACATTAGTCCTTTATTTCTTGGAAATGCAGGTGATCTCACTATAAATGTATGGTAAACAGAATCTAATAAAAACATCTACATACCTCCGTCTGGTTTCAATATTAAAATGGCATTTATACAACATCCACTGACTTCTTTACTTCATGGCGTATAGTTGTTATATCTATGTAAAGAATATTAAAATACAATTTCAGAGGATTAATAAATAGATAAATATATTTTTTAATTGGGTCAAGTATTCTGATTAAATCTGGAATAGCTGCTGATCCCATTCATTTCTATTATTTGTTTCATGCTGAAGGCCTGAAATACATGCAGTACTCCTTTGTATAGCTGAACTCAGAGGCAAAATTTGACGTTACATGAATATCCAAAAAAGCTGGAGGCTGCTTTAATTTAGTCTATTTGTCTTCATTTTATATTATGAAGAAGTATGCCCAGCAAAAATAGATCTGCTGTTCTTAGTGACTGTAATGCTTAAGACTACAGGAAGGTGGCACATTCTCTGCCTCCAAATTTACTTCTCTTTCTGGTCATAATTTTTATCGGGGAATGATATAATGTTTTAGTGGTGCCTATTTAATATATTTTTGCAGTACCTTCATCCTACTTGAAGTTTAAATATGGAGTGGGAAGTACTTGCTCTCATAAAGCTGAAATTCAGCTCTTCCAAAAGTCTAATATAAGAAAAAGAAAAGTTTACAAAATCACAGAATTTCTAGGTTGGAAGAGAACTCAAGATCATCGAGTCCAACCTCTGACCTAACACTAACAGTCCCCAATAAACCATATCCCTAAGCTCTACATCTAAACGTCTTTTAAAGACCTCCAGGGATGGTGACTCCACCACTTCCCTGAGCAACCGATTCCAATGTCTAACAACCCTTTCGGTAAAGAAGTTCTTCCTAACATCCAACCTAAAACTCCCCTGGTGCAACTTAAGTCCATTCCCCCTCATCCTGTCACCAGGCACGTGAGAGAACAGACCAACCCCCACCTCACTACAGCCTCCTTTGAGGTACCTGTAGAGAGCGATAAGGTCGCCCCTGAGCCTCTTTTTCTCCAGGCTGAACAATCCCAGCTCCCTCAGCCGCTCCTTGTGGGACTTGGCCCCTCACCAGCTTCGTCGCCCTTCTCTGGACTCGCTCAAGCACCTCGATGTCCTTCTTGTAGCGAGGAGCCCAAAACTGAACACAATACTTGAGGTGCGGCCTCACCAGAGCCGAGTACAGGGGGACGATCACCTCCCTAGCCCTGCTGGTCACACTGTTTCTTATACAAGCCAGGATGCCGTTGGCCTTCTTGGCCACCTGAGCACACTGCTGGCTCATATCAGCCGACTATCAACCATCACTCCCAGGTCCTTCTCTGCCTGGCAGCTCTCTAACCACTCATCTCCCAGCCTGTAGCTCCATTTGTAATATAAGTTTGTAATATAAGAAAAAGAAATCTCCCTTTTGCTGAGGTTTGTTGAAGCTTGTGTTCTTTCGTGTTTTATAATAAGACATGGCATTTAAAAATGCCTTCAATAAACATCACTAACATTTTTTTCCTCTTCAGATGCCAATGATTAATGTTTTCTATGTTTTCAAAGAATTTGTTTTATGCCACAACCACAACACAGCTTTCCCACAAAAACAATTTCTAGCTAAACCCTCCATTTACTCCAGCATTTATTCAATCATCAGAAGTCATCTATTGTCTTGCAAGCAACAAAGTAAGCAAGTTCATCAGTTAATGGATATATTTAGATACCTTTCTTAAAATCTTCAACCCCTTTCTTTGACTAGTAAGGAGAAAAGTGACTTTTAAACATGTTCCAGCAATAGAAGCCGAAAACAGTTTCTTCAGATGACATGCTGCTCCTTTTTAAAAATAGATTGGTAGCATGGGCCAGACATGCCCAGGAGGTGCAATTAGGCCACAGTCAAGGCCATACTGTGCTCTTTTTTTGTCTCTTAGAGGTCAGTGATCTTCAGGGTTCATCAAAGAATAATTCATGGATGTTTCCAGGTCAAATGTATCAGCTGCTTGTGGGTGAAGACCTAGGCCTAAGTGACAAGGTATTGCCAGTTGCACACATCCAATATTCAAACATGCTGTCATTTGTCACTCTTAACAGGTGGTATGTTTTGGAAAAACAAAATATCATACTTATTCAATGCATCCCTGACCTTTTCAGCCAGCCTTTCTATGGAGGCCATGACAGAGACTAAAGATGTCTTCCCTACCTGACAATGTAACTTTAGTGTCTCTTTCAGAAGGAATTTTTTTCACAGTAAATGTGTTTGTGTTCATTCCAGTAAATCTGGTAATGACAGAAATGAATCTTTCCAATCTAGTTTCCTAAATGCATGAGTGTAGAGAGAAGAATTTAAACACAAACCAGAGCCATTGACTATTCAACAGGGAAACATTTCATATACACAGTGAGCATTCCTTTACCAAGCTTGTACTTGAATTGTACATTCAATTTATGTTGTGCAGAGCTCACTTCCCAAATATTGTACAGCCCAATGTCCTTATTTTTCCTTTGGGATGTAGCTAAAGAGTAAAAGCTTCTCTTCTCACATATTAGCTAACTGTTTCCTTTATAGTTGGGCTGAGAAACCCAAAGCTCATCAGATTTGACTTCATGCAAACTACCCCATAAATTTTTTGGATATTTAAATTAGATGCCATGAAGAAGTAGGAAAAGGCATGGCCTCATAACAATGTTTGAAAGGTTTCCTTAGTCCTCAGGAAGAAGAAGGTCTTCACACATGTTCTATGGCAAATCATAAAAAGAAAGTGAAAACAAGTAAAGCAAGGATGAGGCCCTGACATGCTGGACACTAAGTCCTTAGCCAGACAAAACGTCCATTGGATTTCATGTGCTGAAGAAGACACGTACAGTGCCAATTTATAATCTTAGCTGCACCAATTCACACTTCTAAAATTACTTTTCTTTCAGCTACTGGTAGAATTATTACTTATTTCAAGTAACAAGGATGTATATTTTAGGCATATGATTTCAAACTTTCAGCAATGGTACTTTAAAGTAATGAGATTTTGATAAAAAAAAAAAAAAAAAAAAAGTAGAGATCAAGAGACTTAATAGACTTTTCATTTATTTTCATCAGGCTCAGTAGTAAGTAAACTCTCAGCTCCATTCTCAAGCAGAGAGTGGCCCAGCTCACTG
Source organism: Heteronetta atricapilla (assembly GCA_011075105.1). Lineage (NCBI taxonomy): Eukaryota > Metazoa > Chordata > Aves > Anseriformes > Anatidae > Heteronetta > Heteronetta atricapilla. The sequence continues at coordinate 25,861,088 of CM021735.1, forward strand.
AAATGATGTAAGGTGGAACCTGTTCATTTCCTTGCATACTTCCTTATGTCCAACAGTTTATTCTCTAAAAATATGACTGTGGAAAAAGTTAGAGAACTTTCAATTGAATCAGGTCTCCATTGTAAATCAGGAATTTACTCCACCAGTATAAACAAAGTCTCTGCATTATGCAATCACTTCAATAAGATTATAGCTGGAACTCTACATCTATGTTATCCTGAATAGTCATATATTACTTCAATCGTTTAATTCAGTGGTGTTCAGATTTTGCCTTGCTTTGCAGGACTTTTTGGCTAAAAACTGCAGCAAGGACTTTGCTGAGTGCCAAGAGAGGAGGGGCAAAATAATTTAACATTGAAATGCAAATTATTACAACTGAAGGGATGTTCTCCAGCTAGCTTCAGTTAGTTTCTGTGTGTTATATCCAAACACAAAAATGAGTAGCTGAAAATAATATGTTACAACAAAACCCAGCAACTTTGTCTCTCTCACATTCTCAGCCTTTGTTGTTTTGCTTGGAGACTGGGTACATGGAATTTTATCTATAAATCTAGCTCTTGGAAATAAACTTGCTGAAATCACAATCAGAGTCAAATATTTATGCAATGACTTTTGTGAGAAGTTCAGTAAATATGTTGTCATCAGCTAGATTCTCAAGAAAACATCCCAGGTTCTTTTTTCTTTAACTTGGAAAAATATGATTCAGTAATGAACAAGAAAAATATGCTTAATTAAACAGCTACCTGAGCAGGTCTGCACAGCAGCACCTTTACTGCACTGCCCAGTTTTAAAACTTCCGTGGTGTACCTGTACTCTTTTGACACAAATGCTGATACTTGGACACTTTTACAGACCTCCTCTGCCTTCCCTCTCCATAATGATCCTGTTTTCTCCATTTCCCCCTCTCTCCTCCCTGTGTTTTGTGTCCTTTAAGATAGATCACTCCCTGGTCTTTATCTTAATCACCATCTTCTCCCAGTAGCAAAAATCCTATATCCATACCCTTCTTTATTATCTTCTCACCTTGTTTGTACTCATGCTTTTCACTCTAACTTTCCATTCTCTACCAATTCTCACTTCTTAACACTTTTATTCACTTTACACCTATCCAATTCTCTCCTTATCCATTCTCTGCATGTATCCCTAGCTGCTTGCTCCACGAATAATTAAGTTTTAGTCAGGATTATCTTCATAGCCAGTTCTCTTTAGTTCCTGGCTGTCAGAGAGGTGAGAACCATTTCCAGATTTCCTTGTTTATGGCATTACTTTTGCAGCTACCCTGTATGGCTTAGATGCGCTTCTCCCTCATTCTCTTCCATACTTCAGACCTTGCTTGTTTAGGTACTGGTATATGGTGTCAACAGACATTGTCCTGATACTGGCCGATTGATCCCTTTCAGTTCCCCAGCAATCTCTCTTTCAAGAGCCTCTCTTCTCCTACTCCATATATTCTAAGGTGTTTGGGTTCTCATTTTCTACTTGTATATACTGGATAGCATCTGACCGGTTGCTTCCAGAGAACATGGCAACATTGGTAAACATATGCATAAATAAATAAATAGCATACGCCACATTTCATTACAAATAAATGATAAGCTGCCATTTAAGTTCTTCTCAAATGCCTTGAATTTGCCAGTAAGCGAGATATAATTTAAAGGGTTATATTCCAGACACAATCACCTTACTTTGCTTCACATACTCAAGGAACCATATGCAGTTTGAAAAGCCCTGTGCCCATTTTCTACATTATCTGTAGGTTTTTAATGACAAAGGCCCTTTAGGTTGCCAATCCCTTTGCCTTCAAGCCCTGACCAGAAAGGCCTCAAGAGCCAGCCATATCTCTGCTCCCACAGTAGGAGGTGCGTCACACTTGGGATTTGGAAATCTCTTTTTTGTACAGCAGAGAGGTTATAAACATGGTGGCATTATAGAGCAACAGCATCGCCAACACAGACAGCACACAAGAAACACTCATTAAGAAAATATGTACTGAATGTTTTAAAGAGAAATGTAACTTTGATCCATGCTGAAATCCTCCTAGTTGTGTTCTTTATCTGTATACCAAGACAAACAACAATTGCTTTTTGTATCATTTTCCAAACAAAGAGTGAAACAGAAAGGGAAAAAAATAAAACTGTATTGAAAGCCACTAGCTGGCAAGTCTTACATTCACATTCACAGTTTTAACTTCAAGGTTAGTGAAAACCTCTGCTCACGTTCAGCTGCTGCCAAAAAAAAAAAAAAAAAAAAAAAAAAAAAGGCAAAAAGGCAAACAACAAGACCTCAGACTTTATAAGGAATGAGAGAGGTATTAATGTGGAAATATACATCTTTATTGTCAAACAGCTTCCCCTTAAATATTGTGATTAATTCTGCATATTTCATCTCAAAAACAATATGACAAGGTTACAGTAAGTCAAATAAAGGCACCAAGAGTAGATAAACTGATCTCTATGCACAGATTCAGAGTGTTTGTTGTTTGTACAGGGGGACAGAAGCTGGTATCTTGACCAGAAGTTCTCCTAAACTCAGTTTGGACAGTAAAGTGTCCACACAAGCTGTTAGTTTAGTGAAGTCAAAAGAGGCTTTATATATTCTTTGAGAGAAAAGGTGCTCTGTGAATGTAGATTAATAAACATTGCCTACTGATAATAATTATCTTAATTATATCATTGTTCAGGTTTCCAGAAATGGAATGGCTACTGGCTTAGTGTCTAACTCTCCATACTTACATACAACTTTTCTATGTATTCCTACAAAATAAAGCATGCCTGTTCAGAAAAAATACTGAGGCACATTCCTTCAAATTTTCATCTTTAACCTCTTCCTTCCTTTCAATTTAGATTACACAAATACCAAGTTCAGCAAATCTGTATAACTGAGGTGTAGGCAACTGCATCATATTCATTCTTTCTGTGTTTCCATTTTTCCATTGATTGTTTCAGAAACTCACTCTTCTGAGAGTCAGAAACTTTATAATCTCCAGTCTAAATTCATGCTTTATTCTTCGTATTGTATGTCTTTTTGTTCCTCACTGATGATTATTCTGGCTATACTTCAAGAAAACAATTTTACATCTTTATATTTGCTTCACTAGATTTGGTAAAGTGTTTGTTCCAGTCCCCTTATTTTCCTCAAAGAAAGGGGATGAGAACTGTACACATTTTTCATTTTGGATTAGGTCTCCCAGAGTGGTGTACAAAAGCATTAATACATTCTATTGAAAATGCCTCTTCTGGTACATTCTAAGATTACCTAGACATTGGACTTTTTTTTTTCCTGGAGATTTAGTCATCCTGTGATTAATTAATGCAACTATTTTTTTTTTTTCATCTTTTATTTCCTTGAACTTTATCCCAGACCACTTGATCAGACATTTCAATGCAGGCCTCAGTAGTTCAGTTCACATTTATTTATTTTTAACTAGTAGACCTTGTATGGGAAAGTTGAGGGCTGGTTACTTTCTGTTAGTCATGAGCCCCCTGTGGATTTTAGTAAGAAATTGTTTGTTGTTGCCATAAAAAAAAACAAAATCACTGGCTATATTAAATCACTAATGCCTCTCATCACTTCTTGTCTGTCAGCGGCTGAACTACTAGTTTTGCCTGTTAGCAGTTGAACAGTTGTTTTGTAACTTCAGCTGCATTTTACTGATAGCAAAATAACTAATAGTTCTGCTAATAATACAGTTTTCCATCAGCAGATCCTATGAACTCAGCCTAGCCAAAGCATGGTAAAACATCATCAATTTTTCCTCTAACAACATTTGTAAGAACTCATGTGCCAATGAGGTGTGGAATTTTATGGCTTTTTAACATGTAAAAGAAACCAATTGCACATTCTCAAAAGAGTGTAAAGGAATCTTCTAAGATTTTATTCATTTGGAATATAAAGATAATGATCTTATTTGGCCTATGTTAGTTTCCATGAAGAATGAAAAAGTTTACAACACTTCACAGAACTCTCCAGTCTGCAGAAATGTAGAGTGTCATTTCATTCAATGTCTTTGTAGACATAAATGATATAATAAAATAAATAATTAAATAAAAATTCAGATGAATCCTAGCACTAGCATCAGATGAATCTGTTGCACTTTGGACTTCAAGTCAGAACAACAAAGGCATCAGCACAGCTGTAAAATGTCACTTAACTAGTAGGCCCACAGATTCCATTCTAGCTGAGTCAATAAATAGGTAACGTTTGGATGTTTAATCACAACTTAATAAGTTGTGTATGGCAAACAAAACCAATTGCATAAGAAAAGGAACATTCTATGTTACAGGAGTTGGTATAAAAGTACATTCAGTGTTTTCTTATTCCCCAGTGAAAGGGTAACTAGCTTTCTAACAGGGAAGGTTGTGTCATCCTGTTCTAAGTGAACTAAACCTTGTTTTGGAGAAATCTGTCTCATAATAGTTTGTCTTTTCATTTTTTCATATCATGGATTTTCCATTTGGATTGGCACTAGAGCTAGAGTTTGGAGATAGAGAATAAACTTATAGCACTTGCAAGTTGAGCAAAGGAAATAAAATGAACAACTTCATGCCACATTTCTATCTTACACCAAGTTCAAAAGTTGATCAAATGATGCGTGCATGCAGAGTATTATTGGAAAGTACAACTTCTGAGGTTCATGTCTAGAAATAATTTTAAAAATATCAAATAGTAAATTCATGTTTTAAGAACTTATCAGATTTAGAAGTGTATTCCATAGTTTATGAAACTAAAATTACTGTAGGCCGGATAGAAAGGTACAAAGACCAAATAAAAGAGGTACCATGATAACTGAGAAAAAGGTCTAATGTAACTGTAACTTGTTAGCAGTAACATGAGCCTGAACTTTAGTTTCCAGCTTCATAGTTTCATATAATTTCCAGTGATTGCCATTAAAAAACTTACTTAATCAAAGCAACTTGCACAGTAACCAATATTTTCTAAAGCATCCCTAAGAATAACTGTTTCAATCAATATTGATAAAAACATCCTTATAGTTGGGTAAATTGTAATTGTGTTTAATGTTTCCAAATGAGCAGCCTACGCATTAAAAAAAAAAAAAAAAAAAAAAAAAAAAAAAAAAGCTTTTAGAAGAAAGCAGCAATTGCAAAATACTGACTTATTTCTTGAGAGGCCTGATTATTTTCCCAAGTACTAGTACTTTTTTTCCTCTATTTGCCCACAGCAATATTAATGAGAAAACTGCCTTTAGTTAGTTTCAAACCCAGAACTGAGAAAGAACACTGTTGAGACTAAAATATGATACTAGAATTGCTAGTGTTTTGAATGTTTGGAATTCCCATCTAGAATTTTTAAAATACATAAATAAATAAATAAAAATAAAAAATGCTCTCTTCCTGAAAAATAAATAAGTAATAATAATTTGAATTTGTCCTTAAAAAACATATTTCTGTTCCACAGTGCATAACAAGGATGAAACCCATGCTGGAGAAATACACAGCTGAAATGTGCCAGTGGGCAGAGACTGATTCCCTCCCAGAAGATAGTTTTATTTGGAACTTAAGCATATCCTCCTTTAGAATGCAAATTGAGGCACTTTGCTCAGTTGAGGCCAGACATGTTCCCTCAAACCAGCACTGGTAGGAGGCACGTTTTCATTGCTATTGCCACGTGCTCTTCCTGCTATTTGCAAAAAGGATTTCTGGTTTTTTAAACGGGGCATGGTTCACCAGCACCACATTCAGTCTAAACCAAAATAATGATTTTAAATTGGAAAGATAGTTTGTCTTGGATTAAAAAATGCAGAACCTGATGTATATTTTTAATACACTGTGTTGTAAAGTCTCTAAGCATTTTTGTAATGTTTAATTGCCACTGTTTCTAAAGTGTATTTTTCCTTTGTGGAGGGAGAATTCCTAGTGCTTTGGTTCAAAATGCTTTGAGGATGATAAAAATTATACAGAATAGTTGTGTGAAACACTCAAGACCTCTGAGGTCTAACATAGCTTTTTCAAAGATATTTTCCTATCCGTCCTTTGTTTGTTTGTTTGTTTTATGATTTACTATAAACTGCATCAAACTCTTTCTGGCATTCACATACAATATAACAGAAATACACACCTTCATGTCTTTCACAGTCTGTAATCAAATACTTGAGGACCAGGCATGTGAAATGACCAGAGTGAAATTCAGCGTGTAAGGAAAAGGAAAGAAACCTCTTCCAAGTAATTTACTTCTTACCCTTTTATATCTTTACATGGCTGATTTTTAAGCAAGCACTTCAAAAATTTAGGAAGTATAATTCCCTGAGCAAAGAGCAAGCATACACCAAATAGAATGTAGTGAATCTTATCACCACATGTTTTAAGTGTATCCTGCCCACCAGCCTGTATGTGGAACATAAAGCATTGAGGTAGTTTCCACAGTAGGCTTCGAGAGTAAATCCAGAGACATCAAAGATACAATACATTTTATAACTGAAATAAACAAATTCATTCTAAGGCAATAAGATATTTAGTGTTTGTGCAAATATACTATCAGCCATTGTTTCAGGAGAGCGTTTGGGGGGTCTAAGCAATGCTTTGGCAAAGTCCTTGCACAGAGGGCTGGCTGCCAAGAGCAGCTGTTGAGTGACAAGTCTGGAATGTCCTCTGAGTAAGGCTGGCTGCAAAGCTCTGAGGACTGTGAGAGTGGGAGGGTCTTGAATAGCTTGAGAAATATGAAAGCCTCATTCAGTGATTTAAAAAATCATTAAAACTTAGTCATGCACCAAGGAAATATGAAAATAGCTTTGTAACAATATTGCTGTTTATTCACCTTAGAAAAACAAAACTTGTGCATGTTCAGTACACTTAGGCTAAGGTTCAGTTTTTCCAAAGGGCAGCATTGCGAGTCTATGTTTCAAACAGCATGTCAAAATCCAGTAGGTTAAGGATTCTGATCTTTCCATAACAAACTCATTTCATATTCCTCCACAGTACAACAAAGTATTCCAGATTCCTCCCTGGAATGAGAGTTTTCCATATGTTTCAGAGTGCTGCTATGCTGTATGGACTCCAAATTCTGCTCTCCAGGCTCAATACAAGGAGGCACTGATTGATTAGTGAGGTTAATCACTCTATCATGGGATACTTCTCAGGTATCTAATAACAATTTTTCCTTACTATTTTGTTTGCTATTTTTAAATCTGGTAAAAGAGCATGCACTCCAGCCAAAAGTATCCTTGAGAAGGAGAACAGAATCTATATTGCAAAAGCCTCTTGAAGAGGCACAGAATGTATTTGCCTGGAGTCTTCCAACAACTCCTATTTTTAATTGTGTCATATACATTTTATTTAAAATAGAAAGGAAGCAACTGGGAGGTCCTGAACAGAAATTATTAACGTCGACACGGAAGGAAATGATTCTGGGAACCAGAAAGTTTCTGAATACCCCCAGCTGAGCTGCAAGGGAGTGGACAAAAGCTGTTGTTACAGCATGTTGTGGTTTAGATACATGCAGCAAATTAGTTACATATAACAAAATACATCCCCACTCAGCAAATGTTATGTAAAATATATATATCTCACCGTAACCATATGGCAGCATTGTTGAATTAGCAAGAAAATGTACTCACTTGATTTACCATATTCCCATGGTAGGTAATAATCTCACATGTCCTTTAACGTGCAAAGATAAATCATCATAGGGCTTTTGCTAGAGGCTTCACAGAAGTACAAAGTACAAAGTACTACACTACATAACAAAATGCTGCTCATGAAACAGTAAAGACTCTAAGGTGTGGTGCTCTTCAAACATACCACATAAATTCAAGAACAAAAGCACTCATTTACAAACTGAAGGATTTAGGATTTAGAGCTTCCTCCTACAGGTGTCATTGACATTTTCCACAAAATCCAATTCTAGTAAATTAAATTGTAAGACTTTTCTCCTACATTTGATAGAAGGATTTTAAATAAAATTATTCTATAAAGTTATGCTCCTTTAGAGTGCTGAAAGACTTCATGTATCATTTTAGAGCACTTGCAGTTGTACCAGCTTAAGTGCAATCCCTTGGGGGGACAGCTTGTTCATAACCAGCCCTGGTATAGGCACTTCCATCACCACACAGTTGCCACCAACCAAAGCTATCAGTATCTGTACTGTATCTGCAGTATGTTTTGTCCCAACTTCAGACTGACAGTAGCAAAAAAGGTATGAGATGTAGCTTCTTTCTTAGAACTGCAGTACTATTTGCAGATTGCTTCCTCTTAGATGTATTTGCACATATAAGCTTACGGAAGTGTAATGTTCATTATTTTGTTGAAGAGAATCACAGAATTTCTTCTTGCCTCCCCTGCCTACGTTCAACATGCAGCTTGGAAAAAGATTACTGGGGACTGTACTTGGAAGAAGATTATTGTGAGCTTTGTGTGTAATAACATAACCATCTGCAGGATAAAGAGTGTATAAAAGATGTAGCTTTGTTCAGTCCAATGGGAACAGCAGTTTGAGTATAAATTGACCTGAACATTGAGAAACATATAAATTAAATTATGCACCAGAAATTCATTTTACACTGCCCACTGAAGGGGATAAATGAAACTTTATCATGAAAATATATATTTTAAAAATGTATTGGTGAAAATTAATTACCTTGCTGACAGGATATTTAGTACAAGTCACTTATGAGGAGAGAAGAATCTCTTGCAAGAAGTTCAGCTACTGAACACTGAACATGTCAAAAAAAAAAAAAAAGCCTTCTCTCTATGTATTTCACACATGATCATTATCTTCTGAAGCTATAATGTGTATTAGTTTGCAACATAAGCATATCTTAAAACCTTAAATGAAAGAAAATTCCAAATTGCCTAATATCTAATGTCTTCCCTGTTTGTTCATTCTAGCAACAGGGAATTGTTCAGCTTTGCAGTTCCAGAAGATCTGCACTTCTAATAGGTAAAGAAGAATGCTATGTTCCAGCCATTGATCTACTGGAGTGCTGAACACAACCCTATCAGTATTGCCAAATTTTCAGCATTGACATCTCCATGCAGGTGTTACACGTGGGAAGTATGTGGTCATAGTTTCAGCTTTGCAGAGAGAACTAATTGACTTTCACACAGGATCTTGATATTTCGAAATCTGGGCTTGTTCCAGTTTGGAACAAAAGCCAAACATTTCATAATTGCCTGTGAAAGGCAATAAAGCTTCAGCGTGGGAGCAGGTCATCTCCTAGGCTTCCCCAGAGCATTGGTCCTGTGAGCACTGAGATCTCCTAAGCCAGGCTAGCAGGAGTTTCCCTGGAAGACTTTTCCTGACTGACCTGCTCCAAAGAAGCAGCACCCTTAACTGCTGGAGTCCCAGCTGCTGAGCAGCTCCCAGCCTGCTGGGCATCTAGGAGAACCAGAGGAAAATCCCAGTGTCACAGTAAAACATACCAATTTGTCTGAACTGGGAAATTCCTACCAGAAAATGCTTTGTCAGAAATTTTCTAGCCTGTTTCATTGGTAAGAAATTTTCTAGCCTGTTTCATCCATCTACAAGAAGGGCCGGAGGACTGACCCGGGAAACTATAGGCCTGTCAGTTTGACCTCAGTGCCAGGGAAGCTCATGGAGCAGATTATCTTGAGAGTCATCACGCGACACTTGCAGGGCAAGCAGGCAATCAGGCCCAGTCAGCATGGGTTTATGAAGGGCAGGTTCTGCTTGATGAACCTGATCTCCTTCTAGGACAAAGTGACATGCTTGGTGGATGAGGGAAAGGCTGTGGATGTGGTCTACCTTGACTTCAGCAAGGCTTTTGACACCGTTTCCCACAGCATTCTCCTCAAGAAACTGGCTGCTCTTGCCTTGGACTGGCGCACGCTTCGTTGGGTTAGAAACTGTCTGGATAGCCAGGCCCAAAGAGTTGTGGTAAATGGAGTCAAATCCAGTTGGAGGCCGGTCACTAGTGGCATTCCCCAGGGCTCGGTGCTGGGACCGGTCCTCTTTGATATCTTCATCGATGATCTGGATGAGGGCATTGAGTGCACCCTCAGTAAGTTTGCAGATGACACCAAGTTAGGTGTGTGTATCGATCTGCTCGAGGGTAGGAAGGCTCTGCAGGAGGATCTGGATAGGCTGCACCGATGGGCTGAGGTCAACTGCATGAAGTTCAACAAGGCCAAGTGCCGGGTCCTCCACCTGGGGTGCAATAGCCCCAAGCAGAGCTACAGGCTGGGAGATGAGTGGTTGGTTGGAGATCTGCCAGGCAGAGAAGAACCTGGGAGTGATGGTTGATAGTCGGCTGATAAGAGCCAGCAGTGTGCTCAGGTGGCCAAGAAGGCCAACAGCAGCATCCAGGCCTGTATAAGAAACAGTGTGGCCAGCAGGGCTAGGGAGGTGATCATCCCCCTGTACTCGGCTCTGGTGAGGCCGCACCTCAAGTATTGTGTTCAGTTTTGGGCCCCTCGCTACAAGAAGGACATGGAGGTGCTTGAGCGAGTCCAGAGAAGGGCGACGAAGCTGGTGAGGGGCCTGGCGAACAAGTCCTACAAGGAGCGGCTGAGGGAGCTGGCACTGTTCAGCCTGGAGAAAAGGAGGCTCAGGGGTGACCTTATCGCTCTCTACAGGTACCTCAAAGGAGGCTGTAGCGAGGTGGGGGTTGGTCTGTTCTCCCACGTGCCTGGTGACAGGACGAGGGGGAATGGGCTTAAGTTGCACCAGGGGAGTTTTAGGTTGGATGTTAGGAGGAACTTCTTTACCGAAAGGGTTGTTAGACATTGGAACGGGCTGCCCAGGGAAGTGGTGGAGCCACCATCCCTGGAAGTCTTTAAAAGATGTTTAGATGTAGAGCTTAGGGATATGGTTTATTGGGGACTGTTAGTGTTAGGTCAGAGGTTGGACTTGATGATCTTGAGGTCTCTTCCAACCTAGAAATTCTGTGATTCTGTGATTCTGTGATTCTGTAATTCAAGGCTTGTGTTTTACTGTAAAGGAGATTAATGTGCTGTCTAGCATGCTCCAGGGTAACAGTAATAGTGCTGTCATTTGGGTATTAAAAAAGGGTGGTGGTAAGGGAGAATATTAGGAGATTGCCTGATACCTCTCCACCCCAACCTCAATGCATATAAAGTACCAGGTGAAATTCCTCTTGCTTTAGAATCCCTTCCCATACCTCAATTGAAGGTTAAAACTGCTTATAACATCTTTCACACTGCCACAAGATTCTAACAAGAAGCAGCATCAGCATCAGGAAGTGTACCAGTCTACAGCAGGAGCAGTAACAAGAATGGCCCGGGCCAGAGCAGACAGCCAGCAGCTGAAGCCTGGTATTGGTGAGTGGTTTCTGCAACACAGTACAGAAGTTCTTCTCTACTGGTAGCAACAAAAAATGTTTCAGTGTGTCAAAAAGAATTAAAAACAACTTCTGCAAAACTGGTTCTCATATTTTTACAAACTTTTAATGCCACTTCATCTTAATTGATATTTAGGGGTGATGGTTGTGAACACTTGAATGAGTGTTTTCTCCTGACAAATTACAAAAGGCCAGATTTGGCCTTCAGAACCGTGCAGTTCCTTCCATGTTCCTTTTAACCTTTTGTTTTGTTGCTGCTGATACATTGTCAAGAGAGAACAATAGAGCACAGAGTACAGAGATCTATGGGATACACAGAAAATTCCTCACAGACTGCTTAATGGAATCCTTTGCTTTTTTGTTTTCTGTTAAAAAGTGAAAAATAGTAAGATGAAACTTTTAAAAACAGAAGATTAGGTTTTCAATCAAATAAATGTGGCAGAGAAAAGTGTCTGCTTCTCTCGAAATCTTTTGTCTTCTTCCAGGAATACTGTTTTTATTTTTAGTTTGGGGACTGGGGACCTTCCTTTCTTTTTCTTTTTCCTTCTCAATAAATAGTCACATATTTTAATAATAATTTTTTAAAAAGTTTAAAAGTTTTTTTTAACTTTTTTTTTTTAATAGCCCTTATCCAAGCTAATACAAAGTGTTTGTAATATTTTGTAACATATAAATTACATAAGATGTATATTGGGAGCAAAACAGCCATTGACAACTCAGGGAGCACGAGAAGACACTACATCAAAGGCACAGTCCTTCTCAGTGCAGGATGGTACAGGACCTGCTCTCCTGAACCGCACACTGCTTTGTTGTCTACCTTGGTTAGTTACAGAATCAGCCCTTCCTCAGAGCTATATATATGGTTACCACAACTTCTCTGTGTGGGACATGGTCAGAAAGTTGCAAGATACGGGGATGGATTAACAAAAATAGTGTCCCATAGACCTGTAATTGCTTGTATATGCTTGATAGGAACTTGAGCATCCATGATCACGGCTCAGGGTTCTTCACACCTCTGCACATATCTGGCCCCTTGGACACACCTGTCTTTTCTTAAATGCAGCATTCAGGGCAAACAACAACAACAGCACTCTGCCTGAAAAAAACAAACAAACAAAAAAAAAAAACAAACAAAAAAAACAGGCTGAGAACAGAACAGCCAGAGCTGTTTGCCACAGTAGCATCAAAAGACAGCCAGAGCAAACTGGGGCTTTCAAGGACCTAAATTTGATAGGGCTGCACTACTGAAGTTTTACCAAAACCAAAGATTTATTTGTTTAGACATTCGATTCATAAGCAAACACATTATTACACGCATGAGAGGGACAATGAGAACATGGCTATAAATAACTCAGCTCCTCTTCTATGTCTCATAGATGCAGACTCTACATCTTAAAGCACTGCAGTCTCTGTGCAGGTGGAGGAGGTGATGATGGTGTGAGTTTGGGCATTGGTGGAGGGAAAGGAAATCACACTCTCTGCAGTTCACCCAACTGGAAGTTTTGCTGCAGTACAATGCCTACTGCTTGCTGCAGCTTTCATAGCCTGGCATTCTTTTAGATTCATTATGAGATTCTAGGTCCTTTATGTGTTCACCTTGCTGTTTTTCATTAACTTCTCCTGTCAGCTGCTTGAAGTGATCTGTAACCTCAAAAGTCACCGCTGGACTAGAGGATGTCTCTAAGAAATGATCTCTACAGACAAACACTCTACACTATAGAAGTTTACAGTGAAATCCTTTTAAAATCACTGAAGCGGTTTTGTGAAATGCATTTTGTACCCCAGTAAAGACCTGATGAAGCTGAAATCCAAGCAAGGTTCCTTACACCAATGGAATAATTGTGGGTTCCTACTCATGGAGACCTCATGGGACTCCAGACAGCAGAGATGAAGGAGCTTAGGGATGACAGAAATGAGTAAAAGCTGTCCTACTTATTAGACTAGTGATGTTTCACTGTGAATCACATTACTTAGACAAGATATTTTCTTCCACTCAAGGCAACAGAATAAGTGCAAATATATTTCCTCTGTGCCCTGAGGTCATCTGAGCTGAAGTGTGATAGATATAAATCCTAACAGAAGCTAGCTAAAAAACCCTATACCTACAGAGTGCTGACTTACTGTATTGTTTTCCCAGCAGAGGAATAGTGTCAAAGGAGAAATATGGTAGAAAGTATGCTAAGCATATTGTTTAAGTGCTGCTAAAATGACAAGACACAGACCATCTCCTTTGGCCCATCTGGTTTAATGTCAGTGACAATAAAAATGAAATAAAGATGATGTCAGGCTAACGTTAGAGTGAGTTTGTTCAGAGTTGTGATAACATGCACAGGGAGTCCAGAGCAACAGTGAGTCATTCTGCTGAAAGAAAGCAATGATGAGAAAACTGAATAAAGGGAAATTTTCTATATATTTTCTTAGCAATGTAGAGTGGGAGGAAAAAGCCACCCTACAGGATAAACCAATGAAGACTTTAAAATTGAAAAGTAAGAAATGTTTACTGCAACTTGTCAAGATGAATTCCAATGTGGCATATCCTCACCTCTAGACGCCGTATATATATGAGAACAGCACTTGGTTATGTAGCGGGTGGGAGAGAAAAATATAGAAAAAGATGGAATAGGGACATAAAGTATCACATATTTAAAACATTTTGGATTTTTTCCAAAAAAGAGCTTTTTTGCTACATGCTTTGAGTCCCCTATAAAGTAATGTAATTCCTCCCATCCTTCAGAAAGCAAAAATAATTTGAGGACAGCTAGGGGAACTTACACAGATATGAAATAACTGCACTTTAGTTAAATCAGAATGATGATACTTATAATATTAGTATTTTTCAGGCTGTCAAGAAAAAAACAATGTCTAGAAGAATATTCACTATTGATTCTGGCGAATAATGCCAACAAACATACACACATACATACACAGTTATACGTAAGCACTGTTAGGCTTCTTTGCCAGAATGGCTTCCAACTGTGCAGATCCAATTGTTTATCAACCTGTCTAGCTTTGCTTTTTTGAACAACCTTCTCTGTACATCTGTCCATCTCAACCCCTGTTTCTTATCTTGCCTTTTATTTATTTATTTTTTTTCTTTCCTGAGGCTGCAAGGTCTGCAAAAGGTTATGCGTTGTAAACATCAGCAAGCAGACCAGGGAAATCTGGTATAGATAACTGTTCCTCATGGTCCTTCATCAAGCAAGTGAATGCACAATGACTTTACTATGCTTATCAGAAGTGCAGATTCTTGTAAGTTTGCTTATGTCCACATTTGTTGCCATTTATCAATAAAATCTTTCCTTGGGTAAACTTGACAATAAAGTATACTTATGCTCAAAAGAGTTTTCAATAACTATTTAAAACCAAATCAAACACAACAAAATTGAAGGTTCTGGGCTGACCTTATTGCAACTTTTTGGTACATAAAGGGGCTTATAAAAAAGATGGAGAGCAATTTTTTTTTTGCTGTCAGATAATGACGGGGGAAGGGGGAATAGTTTTAAACTAAAAGAGGGGAGATTTAGATTAGATATTAGGAAGAAATTCTTCACGCAGAGGGTGGTGAGGCACTGAAACATGTTGCCCAGAGAGTCTGTGGATGCCTCATCCCTGGAGGTGTTCAAGGTCAGGTTGGATGAGGTCTTGGGCTACCTGATCTTGTGGGTGGAATTCCAGGGGGATTGTACTGGCTGATCTTTAAGGTCCCTTCTAACCCTAAGGATTATATGATTCTATGAAATACTATTTTTTCAATGCTATAAATGACCAGAATTTTCTTAAGGTGCCACACATTCTCCAAAAATAGGACAAACCCGCTGCATAATTAAGAGACATCCTTCACACTTCCTCTGAGGGATAAATCATTCTGGCTAGAATGGCTGCAGCTCTTAGATATAAAATATACAGTTGAAATACAAATACAGTAATAAATGTAGATGTCATGAATGCACTTTTGATTGTATATTAGACATTATTTTTTTTTCTAGTTTGTTTATGCTTCTGGATCTCATGATCAGATAAGGAAAATCAGAGTGTTAGCCAAAATGCTGAAAATAAGGGTTTCAGTGTGAGTGCACTGATTCATTAGAGTATTTTATAAGACTTTTATACTGCAATATTTTTTTCTAATAGGTGCAAGCATTACTGCAATAAAAAGAGTTATGACAGAAAGGGTTCTCTGACAGGAAATTGCACCACTAATGAAAAATTATGATAAGAGATTTCAATTAACATCATAGAAATCACATTAATGTGGCCATTTATATGACCTGATTAATACTGCAAGAGAAAATGCAGCTAGCCTTAGAATTTTTATATGAGATGCTAATCTACTGAAAAGTAAAATTAAATAAAATTAAATTAAAGGCAATCAATAGGAATTGAAATCACTAAAGGCTTACTAGCTTACTATTTAAGCAAGTGCTCTTTATTAAATACTTACTGGATTTGCAAATGCTCTATCAGAGAGTAATACCCTCTGGCATTTCTCTTTAAAATCAAGTCAATGTTTCTCTATCTGGAAAAGAAAAACTGGACCATCTGCTAAGAGGTGCAGAGATAAGAGAATCTAGGTATATCAGCAAGGCAAAGAGAAACGTTTCTCAGAATTATACAGAAATTAAGCACCTGCAGCTCAATGCTATCT
This sequence comes from Heteronetta atricapilla, assembly GCA_011075105.1. Classification (NCBI taxonomy): domain Eukaryota; kingdom Metazoa; phylum Chordata; class Aves; order Anseriformes; family Anatidae; genus Heteronetta; species Heteronetta atricapilla. Next base: position 25,877,005 of record CM021735.1, read on the forward strand.
AACATGCAAAGATGTTCTGATAGGATCTTGTATTTTATTTGGCTTTTTGGCTGTGATCAAACTAAAATGCCTGAATAGAAGCTCTGTTCTTGCTCTAGTAATCCATGTATGCTTTTTGAAAGGTTAGCATTCTAGAGATCATGGAAGAATAGGTTAATGATCAACTTTTTAAAAAATGATTTTGTTTAAACACCTATGCAGCTTTGGAAATCTCAATCATGACAACACTCTTGCTCCTCTCTTACACAGGCCTCCTTGTTTCTGCTTTGCTTTTTATCTTCTGTGGGTTAAATTATTTTTGTCTTCCTCACCACAACACGAATGTTGTAGCTAAAACTTCACTAGAGATTTTCTTACTCCTTTTCCGTCTAGAGTCCCACATGAAAGAAGTATCCTGTACTTAGTAAAAAGATCAGGCTGAGCAAATCAGAGTCAAGTATCTATATGGGTCTTTGGGGATAACATTCACATCCAAATTAATTCTCACTCCTCATCTTTTAGTTTACATCTGTTGAAATATGGTTTCTGTTATGATTTTGGAATATTTCCATTTACTGTAAGTTTCAGACACTATTGATGAGGTCACTGTTTACTTTGAATAGCTCTTTGATAGAAAAAAAAAAAAAAGAGCACAATAGAACATTCAAGAAGCATGGCATGTAATATATTATTAAATTAATCATAGGAGAGCTGCATAGAGAAGTAACCTGGGGCATACCCTGAAGGAACAGCTGTCCTGCAATTCCACACAAAGGTGGGTTTTCATGTAATTGCAACAAGTGATGTTGCTTACTGATAGATAACATCCATGGGAATTCTGCCTACCAAAGCTGCTGTATACAGCTGTATAAACCAGATGAACAGACGAGAACACCATACCATGAGTACTATTGCCCCCTTTTGTAGGATATTTCTGCAGCTAATATTTGGGTAGCATAAGATACACACTCCTTGTGCTAACTGGAATTGGATGCATCACACAAGACCTTCCTTGATAGTACCCTGAGAACTGACTTGGACTACAGTTAAAAGCTTAACCAGATGAAGTCATGATTAGATATTCAAGGTGAGGTGTCAGAGTTAGTTTGCAGGTGTGTGCTGTCATCAAAGGAGCCGTTATGCTGTTTCAGTCTAGCCTCACCTTTTCACCCTCCTCACTGGATGCCCTCCAACAGTCATACTGTTCTGGTGGGTCAGATAAGCTCATTGATTTGTCTAAAAATTGTCCTTTTTTGCAGTTGTAGTTTATCATATAGGATTAATATATATATATATTTGAGAATGCCATGTACATGTAAGCAGAACAGATGTCATTATCTAGTAATTGTATCCCACATAGTCAATGGAAACACCTGATGTGTGAAGTACTACTGTATTGTATCACTCTACAAAAGTACAGATAGAAAAAGGATATTCATGAAGAAAGCAAATTTTATACAGTTTTGAATATAGTGAAATATTGTCAAATATTGTGAAACACACAGTGAAGATCTCTTATCTTATATTCCTTAATAACTTTTTATTTAAAGGACTTCATTTTTTGACATAACCTGGAAGTTAGCTGATGAAATGTCTGTACTTGAAAGTAAGCCTTCAAAGTCAAATAAAATAAATAAAAGGAGAGGAGAGGAGAGGAGAGGAGAGGAGAGGAGAGGAGAGGAGAGGA
>CM021735.1:25879070-25922407 GCA_011075105.1 Heteronetta atricapilla
GGGAGGGGAGGGGAGGGGAGGGGAGGGGAGGGGAGGGGAGGGGAGGCTATTAAATCTGTTTTCTTTGTGTAGTAAATTCTTGATGAATTATTAAGGATTATTAAGGCATTTCCAGGAACATTGGTTTGTTTTGTTAAAAGTTGTTTTATGGAAAATAATTGTTTAATTTGTTCAATTTGCTTTCCAGGAGGTTTCATGATTCACATAGACCACACCTGTTAAACATTCTAAATGAACTTTGTCTTCAATACATCTTTCAAAATTTTGTGTAAAAATATCCTGTTCCCCTTTGTCTTTTATGTGCCAGAGTATTTCTGTCAATACATAAAGCATGCATATATACCTCCACATCAGAAATTCTTTTAGTGGGAAGTTTCATGCACTCTCCAAGATAGTCTGTGAAATGCTGTATTTGGCAATTCTTCATAAAAATAATTCTCCTTCATAATAATAGCGATTTCCATTTTTTGTTTGCGAAAGATTACAAACCACTATATACTCCTAAATTAAGTTTAGATTTCTGCATGCATGTTGCAAATAAGAAAGTTAACTTTTTTTTTTTTTTAATGGAAATTATCAGTAATGCAAACATAGAAACATACTGGTAAAGTGCAGCTAAGTATATTTGGAGGCAATCATTCAGGAAGAAGCATAAACAAGGCAAGGATATTTACCATGAAACAAGGCCATCTGTAAAACTGCACCTATTACAGGGGACCACAGATCATTAGGGAAGTGCAGATTCTTGAAGTGGTTTGAAAGGAAGGCTGACAGAGAGTTGACATATACACAAGCACACCTGCACTATAGAGAGTACTGCAGGAAGCAGGATTATTTTTATAATTTCAAGTTTTCAAGATACATATTTAAAGAATAGGGAATGTCCAAGGAGAAAAAAATCTTTGATTTCCTCCAAATAATATTAAATCCTAACCACAGGCTTGTGTTTGAGTGCATACACAGTCAGAGGCATGTACTGTTATACATGCCTAGATGTGAAAGGAAATGTGATCTTAAGCCTGAAGAAGCATCCCTAAAAGATTTTAGAATAGTAAACTAGATAAGAAAAATAATAAAAGGCAATGAATTTCAAGTGAGACAAATTCAGTTTTAAATGTTGTGGAAGCAATCAGTGCCATTAGCAAAAAAATAGAAGAACACATAGCTTTCTTCAAAACCCCATTTGGATTAACTTTAAAAAATGTGTGAAACCTAGCTGATTCTTGCTGCTAAGCTCTTCTGCTCTAGTCACAGGAGAGGAAGAAAACTGGCATGCTTAACCATAAATTTGGCTGGATTAGTAGGAAATCTACTGTAGTCATAAATGGAAAGTATTCAAACTAAAATGTCAGTTGTAGAGGATGACAGGAGTCCGTGTTAGAGGTCCAGATTTGAAATATTTACACTAATATAACATAGACAGCAATGTGGAAGGCAAAGATTTCCAAGTTTGCAGATAGCACTTAATTAGCAAGTACTGCAAATAAGGAAGGAATGTACTGTGAGAAATCAGACTGAAATGGAGGAAAGCCTTGAGTTGTCTGGTGAGAGAAGCTCTAATTACAATGCAGTTTTCAAAAAAAGCAATATACAGGATATCTTTAATGTTAAACTTTTATGTAAGAGCTAACCATTAAAAATTTAAGTAACAAGCATATGCATATACATAGTTGTTTTTTTGTTTGTTTGTTTGTTTTACTGTGATGTGTTTGGTGTGTTGAATTTTCTTTGGTTGTTTGTTTTTGTTGGTTTTGTGTTGTTAGTTTTTTTTTTTTGAGACACTTCAGACTTCTTACTCTAATGAGTGAGTCACAGAACTGCAGTCATTCCATATCCATTGCAGGAGTTTTGGCCCAAATAAAAAAAAATAAAATAAAATAAAATAAAATAAAAAATCACTTAGGTATTTACTTGGAGTATGATAAAAGAAAGGCCAAAATCACTATGGAATTATCCCCCCTCAACTCTTCCCCCCACACACATAAAAAAATCTACCAATAAAGTTTCCCATGGTGCCTGATGGTCTGCTTCTTCGTATGCTCAGCTCAGACTCCTCTTTGGCAGTGAGTTGGTAGGTAGCTGCTCTCTAAGTCTCACACACAAAGCTGAGGCTCATTCAGAGCCAAGGAGGCAGAGGGATATTCCCTCTTCATGCAACAGCTCAGTCCCCCAGCTCAGCTAGATTGAACACTCGACTGAGATAGGTGAGGAAATGGTTTCTTTATTTGTCCAAGGATATTCCTAAAACCATGGAAATACTGACTGTGCCAGCCTCATTCTCAGGGCAGACCTAGCTCAGGTCAGCTGTGCCTTTAGTTGAATCTTGAAAATCTCCAGGGATGGAGATGCTCACCTCTTTTCTGGGTCCCTGTTTCAGTGCTGTGCTACTTGCTACCTTTCTCCTTCTAGTTAGTCTGTACCTCTCAAGCTGTAGTTTGCGTCAGTATCTTCTTACACTGACTACCACTCTTGAGAAGAGCTGGACATTTTCTTCACTAGCCTTCAAGTAGCTGTAGGTTGCATTTAGATTTATCTTACACTAAGAAGCTAAGAAGCCCCTTGCTTAGCCAAGAAGGCCTTCTGATGAAATTCCCCGTCTTCCGGCACAACAGCATAGTTTGTTCCTGAGCTCATAAAGAGATTTCTTTAAAAAACAGCCAGCTCTCTTGGGCACCTTTTCTCTCCATGGCACCTGCCCAGACAATTCTGACTAGCAATTCCCTGAACAAGCCCAAAGTCTGCTCTCCTACTCTGCTGCTTCCAAGCTCAGCCTTACTCCAGATCCTGAGCTGTCATTGCACAGCTGATGCTGCCCTTGTCACCAGTTCTTCCCCATTTTGAGCAGCAGGACAGGTGGAGCATTGCACCAGTTGGTCCCTCTAGAATTGGCACTGTAAAATTATGGGTTATAAGAGCAGTTAAAATAGTCTCCTTAATGTTAAAATTCCGTAGTCGATCTCTTCTTTCAAAAATCAATAACTTTGGGTTAATATATAATGAAAAATGGAAAATGCTGTTGTAAACAACATATCATTGCAGGTGACTGTTATGCTCAAGGGCTCCTTCAGATAAACTGTAAATCTTGGGCTGTGTGATCTCTTTCCTAAGAGTTTTACAGAGTTCTCTCTGAAGTGCTAATATTAAAGTAAAAGGGACAGTAAATACTGTCAGTTGGACTTTTGCTTGTTATTTAAAACTGAACTAAGAGCCAAACCCTACATATGTCAAAGCACTCTTGAGTATAATTTCTTCCTTCAGAAAAATTAACTTTATCTTTGGAAAGTATATGAGAGGCAGATTTGGGGTGGGAACTGGTCTGACAGCAAGGGATACCATTTTCTTGCTGTTGTTATGCAGACAGACAGCTTCTCCCAGAGAAACCAGACGGCTGTTCAAAATTCAAAGCAGTACTGAGAGTCAGCAGAGCAATGTAGATGTTACAGTCTGGAAGATCAAAAATGTAACTAAAATTCACCTTTACTAAGAGCATGGTATTGACCATTTGCAGACTAGTTAATATCCCTGGTACTTTTTTATTAAAAAAAAAAAAAAAGGCACAAATACCAGAGCAGTATCTACGCTATACAGTATGCTGTTGCTTTGTGTATCTCAGAGGTATTCCAGGGAGTTCCATAGCCTACGTGTGCACTTCACATTCAATTATTTCTGATTATCAGCACACAGACAAAAGAAAAAATAGTAAGACAACATGCACAGATAAGAGCATCCTGTTCCTTGCTGTGCTATTCCAGCTTTAATTCACTGAGGAGCAACTGATTTTACGAATGTGGTAATGTGGCAGTACACCAAGCTGTAGAGTGGACTAAGCAAAGAAAACAATCAGATTGTGGCAAGTTAACCAACAGAGTTCTGAGCTCAGCTGCTAGCTCTGGCTGCATCTGTGTTGTCATCTTAGTGTGAGGTTTGAACTTACACTTGAACCAAATTCCTTAATCATCAGATGTGCCTGCAAGTTGGCTTTTACTTGCTCTCCAGTTGAGAAAGCCAACTGGCTTTCCAGGTAGGGAAATTCAGGCACTATATTATATCTCCTCTGACTTGAGAAGTAGTATGATTCCAGCAGATTTTCTTACTGGATTTATGTCCAAATCTGAGCAGGTCTACAGAAGGCAATGTAGGTAGACTATGATTACCAAGCTTTAAAAACACTGAAATATCCAAGACTTAGACTATGAATGAGTATGTGACCGAAAATATCATTGGCACCTTTTATTTATTATTGTCTATTTGCAAAGAAAATTGTCTTTCCAAAGCTTGAAAACTTTGTGTCACACACTTAAACATGGGCTCCAATGTTCTCATGCATTGCCACTCAACACGTTTATGCTCTGAAATGCACCACAAATATCATCCTCCAGTTGATAATGGCTGCCTTGGTAGTAACAGTAAACAAAAAATGACAAATTTCTGGACCATAGTCACTGAAAAATATATATGTATATATTACATGTTGACATGCAAAGCAAACCCTCAGTCTTTTAAGCTCACTCTCAGCTCTCACATCCAGGCCATACCTAAATTTCTTTACATGTGTTAAATCTAAGATAATCTTCCCTCTCCATCTGCATATCTACAATTCACACCAGGCTCTTTCAGCCTGGTGAGTGCATCACCCAACTACTGTTGGGACTTGAAAATGCAGTTTCCATATGGTTGCTGCAAAGATTACCCTCTTACCCATCTATGCTATCTCTATCACCCCTCTCTTCAGCTCCATCTACAGTTGATTCCTTCTACTTAACATTAAACTGCAAGACAGCATTCACTGTAGTTTTTCAGTTTTGTTTGGTTAACTCTGCTCATGATTGAATGCAGCTATGTGTCCAAACAAGCATATCTATACTTTTCTCAAGGCTCACCTCCAGACTTGCAAGGTTCTGACCTTATTTTCCACCAGACTGCTTCTGGGGCTCTCCTGGACCACCACACTCGGAGGACAGTTTGGCAATGCTTGGCTGCTTATGTGCTTAGCCCACTGCTTGTACTATTGATCTGCAGTTTACCTTCCAGGCCCCTTTCTGCAGGTTTATTATTTTATGGCTCACAGTTAGATTCAGAACTCTCAGGGATGTATTTTTATTTCTTCCAATTCATGTGTATGTAGTATCCAGTATGGTACTTTCATGACTAGGCCTATGTAAATAAAGAACAATGTTTATCAAGTAGTTCACTTGTCTAAACAGATCATTTGTGACTATTTTGGACTAGCATTTGTGGCTATTTCATCCTGAACTAATGGATCACTGCAAAAATTGAAAAGTGATATTTGGATTGCCCTGGAATGCAGGATCAGGCTGGCTGCTCACACAAACATAAGGAGAGGGAGGTGTGAAAGTTCATTCCATTTTCAGGATGAAATGGTCATACATGCTGCCAGTCTTTAGCGGTGCTGGGAGGATTAACTTTGGGCTAGCAAGTCGCATGGTAGATACGCACACATCCACCTGAGGAACTGCTTCCCATGGAGAGCAGTGCACTTCATCTCCCCTCAGCACCACATGCCCCCTCCTCTTCTGAGCGAGTTAATGTAGAGACATGCTGATGTCAAGCAGACGGAGGAACCAAGTCCAACAAAGGAATACACTAAACAAACTTTCATCCAATACTCTTGGCAGCAGCTTGTTCAAGATTTGCAAAAGTTGTTGTTAACTCCCACCCTGAAAATTCTCACTACTTCTGCAAGCCCAAACAGATGATTTTACTGGGTGAAAGCCAGCTTCCAAGAGTGTTTAATTAGTCCTGCAAAGGGGAACTGCTTTGTCTGGTCACACCAAGGAAGGCCTCTGCTGGGGCAGGTCCAGCTGGAGGAGCAGAGTTAGGGCTGCCTTCCAGCCCATGGCAGCATTTCAAGCATGTGCCCCTGGGTGTGCCAGGGTGAGCTCTGGACATAGCAGTCCAAAAAGAGCTGGGGTGCCCTCTGGTCTGCTCCCTCGGCTGAACATGGGGGAGGCTGGACCTGTGCCACTTAGGGCCTGCCTCAGATGCATTGTCATGGTATAGTGGCTTGGATATTGTCGATTTAAGGATGGGTGAATCATCTTTTTTATTTTTTTTTTCCTTTTTCTTTCCCCCCTTTTTTTTATTGCTTCTCATCTTCATCTGGGTTTGGAACAAGGCACATTTCTGAAATCTTGAATACGCTTCAGGACACGAAAATTATTTTTGGTCAAAAGTACCAATTTTCAAAATAAATAAATTAAAAGTAAAAATAAAATTTAAAAATCTTTCTCTGGAAATTAAGTCTATTTATGTATTTAGATCACTCATATAGAAAAATACGCTTCATAATGTTTGAGCTAATGCTTCTGATCTAAAAATGTGTCTTTGTTGGCTCTTACCTACAGAAAATAAACAAGTAAAAAACAAAGCTGGCTTACTGTGTTTTGAATGACAGTTAAAAAAAATCTGAAATCCACAAAATGTTGACCTTTGAGCAGTAAATGCAATAAAAGAGAAAGTGGGTCAAACTGAAGCCATCTAAGGTTCATCTTGAAGTTAATCAGGATTAATAATATTTTCCTTAGTAATAGTAACTATTTTCCTGTTGATGGAACAGTATTTTCGGTTGTGTGTTTGAATATTGGTTGAAATGAATTAGGCTGATAGAAGCTCCAGAAATGACAGTTTTGCAGATGAGTTCAGACTGGTAAACAGAAAAGAACATCAAGGAGAGGAGAAGAGAAGGAGAGATTAATAACACAGTCCTACGTCTACATGATCTGTAGAAATTTTCCTGATAAAGAATCATTGTTTTGAGGGTCCTTACCATAAGGCACAGATAAACTGGAGCTGATTTTAGAAGCTCTCTGGCAGTCCCACATAGAACAAAATGTCTGTTGGTCTCTGACTGTCAGTAACATGATGTGTATAACAAGACAGAAGGGCATGTTATTGGACAAGAGTTTGTTGAACCAAGTGCTTACATCTGAGGGCTGTCAGTTTACTACACAGACTATACCCTATTAAATAACATGCACTGCCTGTCTTTCACAAATAAGCACGTTTGCAGCTCTGATTAGGCTAGCTGATTATTGGATTGTAGTTAAAAATTTGCTTTTTTTCGAGCAATGGTTACCTAAGCGGTTTCCAATTTATGAAACCACTGCCATGGTATGGACCATTAGAAAATTGAAGTAAATGAAAATGTCAAATATGCTTTGCATAAATCCAGAAGAAGGAGGGACCTGGAGAATTGTCATTCTCACCACAAATTTTAATTGCACTTTTCAAGTGTCTGTATAAGGTTGACAGAAAAAGATACAATTGGAAAACAGATTCTGTAATGTTGCATCAAGGGTTAACAGACTAATAAAATATTTATCTCCTCAGTTTTATATTACTGTGGTCTCCTGTGCAATGGAACTGCTAATTACAAACATCAATTAACATAAGGGAATCTATTTTTTTAATAGGAGGATCTGTGAAAGGCTGAAATAATGTTAGAAATCTGTAAAATGGAAACTTATAACTACAGTTTAAGATAACAAGAAAAAAATAAAAATAAAAATAAATCCTGAAGTTCTGTCTTAGTGTAGCCAAACAAGAATTAATTATCGATTTCAATAGAGAATTGACTTAGTACTGTGAAACAAGTGGCATTTCATGGCCAGAGGTCATTACATTTTTCCACCTCAGAGGATTTCATCTATACAGAATTTCTACCTTTTAACAACCTTTTATTAATTCTTCCAAACACATGCATTCTTTGTCCCCTTTCTTTGACTCTCAAGACTTTGACCAGGAGCAATGGCTTTTATGGCCCTTGTTTTGCATGTAAAGTAGGGAACCTAGGATCTTTTTAATAGATTATGTTTGCATGTAAGATTACATTCTTTTGTAAAAGCAAAACAGATTTTCAAGTTTGGCATACTGTTCTGTAAATCTCTGTGTATCCAAAGGAAAAAAATATATACATGTTATACATGTCCTGGTTTCAGTTAGGATAGAGTTAATTGTCCTCCTAGTAGCTGGTAGGGTGCTATGTTTTGGATTAGGATGAGAAGAGTGCTGATAACATGCTGATGTTTTAATTGTTGCAGAGCAGTGCTTACACTAAGCCAAGGACTTTTCAGCTCCTCGCTCTGTCCTGCCAGCGGGCAGGCTGGGGGTGCAGCAGGAGCTGGGAGGGGACAGACCCAGTACAGCTGACCCAAACTGGCCAAAGGGGTATTCCATACCATCTGACATCATGCTGAACAATATATAGGGGTGGCTAGCTGGGGGGCGGGGGGGGGCTGGCTGCTCGGGGTTGGGCTGAGCATCGGTCAGCGGGTAGTGAGCAATTGCATTGTGTGTATCACTTGTTTCGTACACATTATTATTATTATTATTATTATTATTATTATTATTATTATTTTCTGTCGTAATAAACTGTTTTTATCTCAACCCACAGGCTTCACTTTCCTGTTTCTCTCCCCCCATTCCAGAGAGGGAGGGTGGAGGGTGAGCAAACGGCTGTGTGGTGTTTAGCTGCCAGCCGGGTTAAACCACAACACTTATTGATTCAGAGCTAGTTTCAATCCATGTAGTTTTAAATGTCAAAAAATAAGGGCCTTGCTCTCAGCTACTCATTTGAGCTCAGTGGGGACCACTGGGGAACCCTCAGGGGTTCTTTGAAGGACTTGCTCTTCAGAGCTTTGTATTTCTCTTGCACAATTGTAGAGAGAACTGAAAGGAGTATCCTAGACTCAGTAGATACTTCTCAGGTAGCTAAAGTTAGATGAAACTAATCCCATCATAGCAGGCCAACATCCTCTGTTAGAAGTACTGACTGATAACACAGCCCCAGATTCCCACTTTATAAACTGTAGGGTCTTTGCAGCAGAATGGGATACTCTCAGATCCAGTATTGTCCAAAAATCAGCCATGGTCAAAACCATAGGTCACTTGCTTTTGTTTGTATCTGACCAATATGAAAGTAGTTGGAGAAATTCCAATGATAAACTTTCAGGTTTATTTCTGCTTCCCAGAATATTGCTTCTGCATTTTATATATATATATATTTTTAATCCAGCTTGCATAAAGTTAGCATGATTTTAAGCTATCCCATCATTTTTGTTAAATGGACCAACTTCTCAGTCATATCAGAAATGTATTTATTATGTGTCATTTAACAGTGAAATGTTTTTGACATTGCATATGCTACAATATTTATATCCCACCCTTTGAAGCTTTACATGCTGCTGCAAACATTCTCATTAAACACAAATCACATCCAAATATTAGTGAAGGCTTTTAAAGCTCTGTAAAGGCATTTTCATGTACAGAGCAAATAGCTGATATGATCAGCTTCTCAGAGACAGGGCCTGTGGCTGTTAAATAACTTTCCCTCAGATGTTATTTTATGTTAGCTTAGAAGACCAAGCTCTTCCCTTGTTTGTATTTGTGTAACTGTGTGGAAGAAGCATGGTTGAGCCACTGCTGCTTAATCTAGCAGCATTTTCTGTCTCTATTGCCCTCTTTGCCTTCCTGACAATCTGATCAGGTCAAACATTTAACCTCATAGTTCAGAGATCAGCTAAGACGTGCCCTCATTTGACCCATGTGAACAATAATAAGACCCCCTTTCCAATAGTCTTTGCCCTAACCAACTCAGCTACAATGACAATTAACTTGGCACAGTTTAAAGCCACTTTGAAACTTGCTCAGTGTCTGAGGAATGTTTTTAGCTGTTTTCAAGAATCTCACACTTTGTGTTTCTTGTATTAAGAATTTTACTAATTCCTCCCTCATTGTTTGTTCTCATATGACATAAGATATAAACAGATCTACTGACCTCAAAAAATGTGTTTTTCTTGCAAAGGGAGTAACTTCTTTAAGAAAAACAGTATTTAGTTAAAACATCTAAAAAAGTTTTGTTTTGTTTTCTGCACAAAGATCCAATTTGGTTTCTTCAGTTTCTAACACATGCTTTCAGTGGGGGTTGAGACCAGATGGTCTTCAGGGTCCCTTCCAACCTAAACTATTTCATACACGTCTTCAGCTATTGAAGTAAAAGCTGGTTTCAACTCTTTTGTGCTGTGGCCTGCTGAGTACAGCACAGGCTGTGTAGCAACCAATTTCAGCAGCTGAATTGCACTAGTCCCTCCAAGCTTTCTCAGTGCAGTTCTAACCTGCGGCACATAGATGTGGTTTATAAGTCATGTATCTTAGCACTTCTTACTCTATGCAACCAGGACAAGTCCTTCCCATACTAACAACATGCTTCCTTCACCAGAGCAAAATACTACTCTAGACTAGATAAATGCCCTTCACTTTAAGGATAAAACAATTCAAACACTTCAGTAGCTTTTGCACTGTACTTCTGTCCCAAGTGTGAAGATAAATTCTGATATGTTACCATCCAGGTGGGTTTATGTTGAGAGCATTATATAATTCAAAAAGAAAGAGTCACAGCTTTCCAGTGAGTTACAAAGTTCTATTTTCCAGGTCTAGAAGGTCTAAAGAGCCCAGCACTGGAAACCACAGCATTCATTTATTCATTGCACACTAAAATACAGCATTAAAAGTATAAAAAATGGTCCAAAGCAAAGAGACCAGGAATTGAGAGTGCTGAGGTCTTGCTGTATGTACTTGTGGTATCAGACCATGACTTAAACTACCACAGAAAAGCCCAGGTCACTACAAGCTGATATCTCAATCAATACAGATAAAGGCCTCTCAGAACTGTGACTCCAGAAGTCTAGAAATCCTCTACTCAGCATCTGCAAACTGGGATTTTTCAAGATTTTGTTTTCTCTTGAAAAATATAAATATGAATAACAAAGACCACAGGCTGGACACCTCCATCACCCCTGCCAAATTCTATGTTTCTGTTTCCAATTATTAAAACATCACACACACACACACACACACTCAAAAGGTAACCAAAATAGTTTGATATAGACAGAATGATGTATCCTCCACTAATTTTGTTCTTGGAAATAGTAATTTTGACTGAAATTTTCCAGAAAGATTCAATCTGAGGCAGATACTCGGTATGCAAAATTTCAAGTCAAATAAAGTTTGGCAGAGTTTTAAGCAAGACAAAAATGATTTTGTAATGGAACTTCTGGGCAATTTTAATAAATGATGCCACCAGACCACTCTACTACACACACAAAAGGTACTTAACATTTTATGGCTTTTCTGGAACTCACTAGCATTTTTTTCATCCCCCCAAAATAGCTTGGTGCAAAATTTCTGCATGTCTTCTATTCATGAGTACTACTGGTGACTGAACACAACTAAATGCATCGCTGGAAACTTCAGTCTCACCAAGGAAGAAGGAAAAAGATGTTTTACAGGAATGAACAGGAATGATCTGATACTAGACATGTGCAAATGCACATGTTCACAAGACTGTTTGCATCCTTTGCAATGTGGCAAACTTTTGCATAAAAGAAAATACTTCTGATGTAATTCTAGAAGCAGTAAAGGTTTTAAAATATTTTCAGTGATAAGAGTCAATGGAGTAGAGACAGCACTGATCATTATTTACCTTTGTATAAACCCAAATCATAGAATCACAGAATTATTAAGATAGGAAAAGACCTCCAAGATCATCAGGTCCAACCATCCCCCTAACACCACTATCACCCACTAAACCACCCTACAACCACTACTCACCCTACCACCCCCTAAACCACCCTACCACCACTACCACCCACTAAACCATGTCCCTAAGCACCACATCCAAACTTTCTTTAAACACCCCAGGGATGGTGACACAACCATCTCCCCAGGCAACCCATTCCAATGCCAACTAAAGGCTGAAGATGTCAGTATGAAGCTTCATACTGCATCAAGACCTATTTGTGGAAATAGTCATTTAAGATTATCAGCATTAATTCTGAAAATACAATTTTTATGCTCATATACTTGCATTTGTACATATACCCACTAAACAGAGCACAGTTTATTCAGGCCCAATATAATTTCTTTTTCTTATGATGTTGTTGAAACAGAATTTGCTTGTTACATTAGTGCTTAATTTCTTAGTTCTTGCATGTACTTTTAGCACTTGTCAGCAAACTGATTGATTAGTACTTCAACTTTCAGAGACTTTCTGATGTCTTTAAATTGTGCAATGTAATATAAATGAAGAAGAAGCTAATGGAAAACATCTTTAAGCCCTGGAAAAGGAAATCTACTGTTTATGACCAAAGGCAACCACCACATTGATTATTCCACTTGTGAACTTTTACTTTAATCAGGAAGAACAAACTGTACTGAAGAAAATATTGTTTTCTCATCCTGTCCATAAACTTCTTGTCCTTTTTGCCACAGCACTAGTTTCTCTGAGGCCATGCTCCCCTGTCCAACAGCAACTGAACTGAGAAACTATTTGCTTTGCACAGGTCAGGTGGCCCTGAGACAAAGAAAGCTTTCACTTACTGAGCACAGGTAGTGTCAGATTGGGTGAATTTATTTAGTGTTTCCACTAACGGTTCCTGGAGCTAGCCAGTAAGAAATAAAAAGTTATTTTATGCATTATTTCCTATACTTAAAAATAGTTTAAATTACAAACTGGCTAAAGATTTACAGAACCTACAGAGGATTTCAAGTGTTTCAAAAAATTAGCCGTTAAACAATGGAATGAAGTAGGCAGAAGAAGCTACACCCTGGGCTGCTTTTGTACTGTTTCCAAACTACAAGCAGCTGAAACACTTCAGTTTCCATTCTCACATCTCCTGTCCTCTGGTAGAGCATCTTTAACCCATTCTTTATTCATGCGTCCCAGCTGCAAACCTTCCTCATGGCCTCAAGGGACAGAGACGTAGCTGAGGAATGCTGAGCAGCAGTGTGTCCACCCACACTGGCAGCACCTCACCCAGATTGCCACTGACAAGACTTGAGCTGATGTACCATGTAGAGAGAGACAGAGACCTGGCAGCACCACTGGGAATCAGCTTAGGTTTGTTAAAAATGTTAGGAGTTTAGTCACTTAATCCACAGAAACAATATGCCTTAAAATTTTTAAGCTGAAAGAAAATGCAGGGGTATCCATACTAAGACATAGAAGGTCCAAAAAAAAAAAAATAAAAGTATGCTCTGAAGTTCAACTTGTTTGTGGAAGAAAAAATCATAGAATCATAGGAAGAGTAATCTCATGAATGTCACCTGTGCAGTATTTTATTGCTTGCCTGTATGCCACCTACTATTTCAGCAGATGAGAAACTGAGACAAAGGACCAGAAGCTCATGTCAATGAAGGATTAACAGTGCATGATCTTAATTGTTTCCCAGTCATAAGACCCACTTTGATGGCAGAAATATGTGAGAAAGAGTGAATGGCTTACCATGTTGATTGAGAAGAACTGGTGGCTCTTGCATCACACATGCATGGAACAGCCTTCAGCAGAGAGCAGCAGTGTGTGTACTGAAAGAACAGAATAACGGCTTGGGAGACAGGTACAGATGGGTCAAGTTCCCAAGGTACTTCATTCTGTAAATCACCAGGTTTACTCCTGCAGAGGAGACAACACCAGGACCTCAAAATAATTACAGGACTAAACATTTCCTGCTCCTTCCAAGAAGGTGAATCTTCACAATCCATGTTTTGTAATCCTGTAGATGATTCAATGACTAAGTTTCACTGCCAAAAAAGCTTCACTTTAGTAACTTTAACAGTGAAGAACCTATGCACCTAGATTACTGAACATGGAAATAAAGCATGTCTTCATTACATAAAGCAGTGTTGTGTTTGAGGTATCCAGATGATCTCCAACCACCCTGCGCAGTGCACTGCTAGCACCTGTCCTCAAAGCACAGCAGCTGTGTGGTCATACAGACTCTGATTCTTGGTCTAGCTTATTCTGCTAGGGAGGGAAGGGAATCTCAGATATAGTAGTAGTATATTGTGTTGTGATGAAATTTGCTTTTCAGTGCTCTTGTAAATTAAAAAAAAAAAAAAAGGTCTCTCACTATCTCACTATTCATTCAATAATAGATGGATTTTAATAGATGGATTTGCAAAAGTCACTTAAAAAAAAAAAAAGTGATTCTGGCAAGGTATTTTGGAATTTATAGAAACCAATTAGGATAATGCAACACAAAGAAATTCCAGTTAGGAACCAGGAGTTAAATGAGTGAATTAGAAAGGCTCCTCCATTCAAGAAGAATACTACTGTATTGAAAGAGTATGTTTTGGCTTGGACTAAGCAGAACTTCACTTCCAAAAAAGCAGTACTTGTCTCTGTGACCTGGAAGCCCAGTTATTTTGTGAGTAGAATATTTTTTGGAAATTTTCAGCCATGTTAGAAATCCATTTCTGAGGCTTGTGAGAGTTGCTAGTTATAATCTTCTTTTCTACATAGATCTCCAAAGCTAATCTACTTCCAGGGCTATACACCAAATACCAGGGGATGGCTAAGGTAATTACTGTGAGGGCACAGAAACAGAAATAGAAAAATGGGGCAGTTTCCAAAGACTAAGATCAATGTGAGATCTTCCTCTTCTTTGGAAACAGGTTTCTATGCAGCACATGTCCTGTGAATCACCAGTAGAAGAAAGCAAACTGAGAATGATTTAACTAAAATTGTTATTCCTCAATGACTTCTCTTTTTAAGGATCTAAAATTAGTATCCATTTTATTTAATATATCCCTCTTGGGAACAAGAAGAATTTACTCATTAATGGTGTTATTTCTGAAAAATTGATTTCATTGTCACAATCAGTGAGAGCCTAATGAAAGTTGTTTGTATTGGAGCTAACTTAACATCTCTGCAGAAGTCTGTAAAAGCAAAGTCCCTGAACCACCACAAACTTGCTTGATCTTTTGAAAGGCCTGCACATGCTGAACTTAGCCTCATGATTCAGTTCACTAATATTTGCATGAGAAATGAAAAATGAATCTACATCTGAATACAGTGAATGCCTTTCTGAGAAACTGAGAAGGAGAATACATGGTGAAGAAAAAGAAACCCGTGCTCGAGTTTTCTGCTTTGGATTAGTGTAATGGAAAATGCTATTCCCCAGTCACCTTTTTGACTCCTATTTATTACACAATGTCCTCTTGCTTTCCAGTTCAGCTTATGCAGACTTTCATGTTTTCGCTGCACATTTTCTTAGATACCCCAGGCCAAAAAATTAGATCTGCTTTTTTTTTTTTTTTTTTTTTTTTTTTTTTTAACAGGTAGCCAAGACTAGGCCAGACACTCAGCTGGATAAAACCACAAACTCTCCGTAGAGACAGTATCTCAGAAATTGTACTTCCTCTGTCTACTTATTTATTGATCAGTAAACCGCCACAACATCTTTAGCCGTGGTTATCTCCTTTGCTTTATTCTTCTAACAATAAAACACCAAAAATCCATATCCATGGGTTTTGTTTCTGAACAATGGAATTCTCATAAACATCGAGTTGCTGATGCTTGCATGACGCAATACTTTCTCAAGCTACATAGTTCCTAGACAAAACTGAATCACTTTTTCCAGGGTATGTGAAGGCATTCTAGGCTTCTGAGGGCTGTATTCACTAAGAATCACAGGGGAGAGGGGCTTCAGGATTTGGCTGAACATTATACAATGCTCTGTATCAGTAGAACTTTTCAGATAATGAATTGATACGTTTCATTTTTGAGATTTTTTTTTTAAATATGATTGTAAGTCAGCCTAAGTTTTTATTTTTTAATACAGTTGTTGTCATAATAAATTTTCTATACAGTAAGAAGGGAAATAATTTCAGAAATATTTACCATGGATTGGGTCACATTTTCAGAAGATCAGAGTTATCAACATTGTGACTATATACCACTTGGTACTGATCCCATTTGTAAAAATGTGTTCACAGTGTCTGTGGTACACTTTTCTAGAGAAAGAGCTCATTTTATGAGCTGAAGTTATTCAGTTTGGAATAAGCAAGCAGGGCTCCATAGCGAAGGAATAAGGTGTGAACATGTAGAGCTTCTTGAAGTAGTGGAGATTAAAGGAAGATTAAAAGAAGCTGATGTCCTTCCTCAAGGACTATTTTCGTACTAATTTTAAAGCCTGGAATACCAGCACTGGCATCAGAGATCATGCATGACAATAACACAGCAGGATATCTATTCCTTAGGAGGCTCAGGGGAAAATTAGCCTCAATCTATGCCTTCTGTGTGAGTGTGTGTGTACGTCCATGTGTATGAGTGTGTGTTTATATACATCTGCATTTAACAGCAATCTCATCTTTCTGAGATGAGGTTTTTTTGCTGTTTCTTGAATCTTATTTTGCTGTTTCATGAAGAACATCTATCACTAGCACTGTTAACTTGACAGAAAATTCTAATCAATGGAAAGACATATACAATACAGTTATTATTAAAACAAAATGAGGAAGGATTAATGAATCCACAGATTTTGACAACAGAGATTGGGAATCATATGCTTATAGTAAAAACATTGCTTAGCTCTCTTCACTCTGACACTAACCTGGTGATTTTGAAGTGGCACAGATGGTTGAATTTTCCTTCTGTAGGAAGAGAGTCATCTAGCTCCCTCCCCATCTCTTTCTCCCTCCCTCTTCCTCTCATTAATTCCTCTCATTCTTCTCTTACACTTTGAGGAAAACTTTTTTTTTTTTTTTTTTTTTTTTCCCAGTGGCTCCAAGGAAAGCTGCCATGTGCAACAGATCAACTATCAGATCTATTCTTTCTGCTTTTGACGGGGTATTGAGCACCCAATTTCAGCCGAAATGAAGTCAGTATAGCCAGGTACCATATCTTGATAAGCAGAATCCATTTTTTTTCTTCTCCTAGATTCTCTAATATGATAGTTGTAACAGTAATACAATCAGAAAGAGTTTAAAAGAGTACTAGACAGCAGCTATATTACGAAATCACTGAAAAATTACCCAGCATGTCTACTTCATATTGGCATGTCTACTTCACTACGGTCAGCATTAAAAAAATACCAACAAATGCTGTCACCAATATTTCTGACTTGAAAAGAACAAAAAGCTCTTGCATTTTGGATTTTTTTTTTTTTTCTCAAATGCTTCTATTCTAATAGACAATAATTGCACAGGTGTTCTCAGTTCACTCCAGGGAGAGAGAGGGCGGGCAGAATATCTGAGAATCAGTAGTAAAATACTGGCTTCTCAGAAGTTCTTGGGAAAATTATACTAAACTTCAGTGGGTGCATAATTTCTGCCAGAAGTTATGAGGGTTCATAAGAGGAATGGCCTTATTATTATATTTCATTGGAGACTAATCTTCATTCATTGTTCTAGTATGCTGCAGAGCTCAGAAGAAGTTTTCTTGCTGACTCAGACTGTTGGATGTTGACTTTGTCTAATATAAAACCACTTCTAGCTCAGGCTAAAATAATTTTTCATTGCAGCTCAGATTGATGTCAAAGCAATACAGGAATCTTTCTTCTAATGCAAATGTTTCTTACAGGTCTGAGGCTCTCCACAAAATATTAAGTGGGATCAGCTACAAAAGGACTAGATTTTATTCTTTTTTTGTGCATCAGCTGATCAGCTGGCTTAATAAGACTAGCAAATACTGGTACAGCTGACAAGGTATTTTGCTGTTTTTGTAGGCACAGAACATCCAAACATAGCATCCAAACAAGTTGTGATCTCCAGTTCCTCACCTTAATGAAACACCTTTTGTATGGATTGACATTTTGCTTCCTATGGGAAAACAGTTTATATATATATATATATATATATTTTTACTAGCTACAATAAAACTAGATAAAAGAAATAGCATCAGGAATATGGCATTGTCTGTTGTGTTTACAGCCAGCTCCACAAATACTAAGGATGCAGGCAAAAAATTCCAGTCTTGTAGGAATCCTGAGAAACAAGGGATGTGCCTGGGGATGTCTTTTAAAGCTAGTTTCTTTGCGGTTCTAAAAAAAAAAAAAAAAAAAAAAAAGATCTGTATTGTCCCTCAACTAATTACCTACAGGCATATTTATCATGAAGATATTCCCGAGCTTCAAGATATATGTCAGTTTTCAGCCAGACAAGATATATGTCACTTTCCAGCCACAACGAAATGACAGATGCTGCTGCACCAGAGCAGCAGACCTATTACTTCATCTGTTTTTCTACTATTTGGAAGACACTTCTAACATTTTATGTTGGTGAGGACCTATGACAGAAAAAATTACTTTTTAGTGAAGGAAAGAAAAGATGCTTGTGATCCGTGTTTTCTACATCGGACAGAGAGAAATGCATTCTAAACTGCCCATTAATGAAGTCTGCTGCACCATCATTATCTAAACTTTGACTGTTTCTTTTAAAGAAAAGGGGAAAAAATCTTTTCAGTTTGGAGTTGAAACTGTGATAGGAATATTGTACTTCAGTGTGATTAGCACAAGTTCTGCAGGCATATTGTACATTTTCAGACACACTTTCTCAGACACACATTTCTTGTTTGTAGTTTTGCCATAGTTGAAAAGATATAGGAGTAGATGTTTACTGCATATGTATTTCACACAGCATTAAACGGAGTGTTGTAGAGTCCACTTGCAATATATATTACTGCATTCAGTTGTGTCTATGTAAGCAGATCATGATTTAGGAACCTTCTACATAAACTGGCTCTTTAATGACCATAGTGTACCTGATGGCTAACAGGAAAGGGGAAGTACAATATATAACTCCATTCAGAGTAAATGACTCAGACAATGGTAACAATATTAAAATCATGACACGTGTCAGTATATAGTACCAGGATTCTGTTTTCAGCAAGCAAAAGGCTTGTTTTTTCACTGTTATGGCAGGGGACAAGTTTGAGTGTGAGATGTGAGATCTCAGTGCCTAGTACAATCTTTCTGATAACTTAAATGAATAGGATTGATAGAAACTCCCAGGGGCAAGCCAGTGGAACACAACTCTATTCCATTACCAGCTAATCCCTATTATTTAATCATGAAGAGAATAAATTTTACATATTATACCTGTGAAATGCCTGTAGAGAACTCTGATGGTCATTACTGAATTCACTGATGCCAGTGCTGCAGAACACCCACTGTCTTTTCTTGTCATTCTTTTTCTCATTTAGGTTTAATCCTGTCAATTTTACTGGAAAAGTAATGGACATGACATGTAGCTCTGTGCCTCTTTGTCCTTAATATAAACATAGAGTTCTATCTTTCTGATTACATGGGAAACTCAGAGAGAGCTAGCTCTCTTCATCTCATATGAATGAAACTTTTATTAAGGCTGATAAAAAATGTTGAACCAAACATGAAAGAAACTAGAGCCCCTGACCTGAGAAACACTTATGTCTTTTGCTGCTAGCAGACCCATGAGGATATTGGCCTATGAGCTCATAAAAAAAGAACTCTGAAAACAGGTCAACAGACTCCCAGTCTTTCCTGTTTCCTACCTCAAAGCTCTCCTACTGGGGCTAACTATTGCCCCTCATCGATTTCCTGACTTGCCATAGCCTAATTCCCATGCTCACTCTTGCTGTCATATAAGCTGATGGAGAAGGTCTCCCCCTGGAGTTCTCCTTTATTTGGTTCTTCATTTCTTTGCCAAACTAAACTTTCTTACAGGCTTCCCCAACATCTTGTACAATTCTCAGTGTTTAGTGAAGCCACAAATACTTGGCTGCACAACCACTAGCTTGACCCAAATCACATTAATATGTTGACTTGACAAATTAATGACAAGTGTACTATTCACCATCTATTTACCTGTTTTTCTCTTTCAAAAGACTGCCAAATGGTTGTCATTAGGTAATGGCAGAAATGCAGATTTCTTCATCAACAGTACACGTCTTAACTCTCTTTAGTTAAGCAGAACAGTAAAGTTACTAAGCTGTTTAGAGTTTTCCTCAAAATGCTCCCAGTCAACAGAAGACAATTTTAACCATCCAATGGAATAGATATGGCATCCACTGTAAAAAGGCTACCTCACACAGCCTCATTTCTAGTTAAAAAAAAAGCCCTGCACAACTGATCCCAGAGTTGCTATAAACAATGGGGAAGTCAGCAGTGTTTGTAGTCTGTTCTCTATGTGTGTTTAGTTTACCAAGAAAGTCCAACAATGCTGTGCTCTGTTTTGTATTTTCGGGGCTTTGAAGGAGAATTTCTGATTTCTATACTATTTCTGGAATATATTTGACTTGCATTATTATCTACTGTGTTCATTATATGGTTTTCTCCTCCTCCTCCTCAGATCTGTAATATGAAACAATTAGAAAATTAAAGTTCATCAACTTTTAATAAGAAAACTGTATTTTACTTTCCCCAGAATCTTATTCTGGAAAATAAGTGGATTGTTTTGTGGAGAAGAGGAAAAAAAGAGGTAGGCAGTTACTTTTTAGCACTACCTGTCTCTCAACAGATTGTGTCACTGATATGTATTTAGTTAAATCCTCTGCTCAACACATATTTAGCTTTGAAGTCTGCTGCTTCTGTTTACATCAGATGAGTGATTTGTGTGCCTAATCTTTCTACCTATATCAGTTTATCTAAGGGACATTATCATTACCTACTAATATTGCCTTGCTTAAATTCTTGGACTATATAGCTACACTAATACTGCCTGCAAATACAGGAACCTGTGATTTTTAAAACACTGTAGCTAATGAAGTGTTTGTGGGGAGAGAAAAAAAGCTGAACTTGTTTCTGCACAGACCTTTAGAGACAGCTGTAACTCAAGGGCATATGATCAAGGATATATCTATATGTGGGGATGTGAACATCCACATGTGGTGTGCAATGAATCAGTTCTAAGTGTAAACCCGCTAAGATAGGTTAGCACTGTTTGGAGACATGCCTGCAAGCATCTTAATCTAGGAGACTATTTCAGGCTATGAGTACCAATCCAACATGAATGTTTCCCTGATGTTTAGTCACTTACATACCATTAAAAGGAGGAAGGCCAACAAATAGGTCACTGTGGTTGGTGCCTGCTACAGATCTACCAGTACGTGAAAGGAATTCTATAAAGGCTTCTATAGAAAATGGGAAGAAACCTCATGATGGCAGGCCCTGGTTTCCACAGGGAGATATATCCACCATGATATTTTTTGGAAAGGCAACTTTAAGAGGCACAAGCAATGTAAGAGATACTTGCAATGTCATGGAAAATTTTATGGTGTTAATGTTGGACTAAACAGCTAGGGGGACCCATTGTTCACAAAAAAATAAATAAAAATAATAATAATAAAAAAAAGTGAAGGTCTATGGTTGCATTAGCTGATGAAAATGAGAAGTAGCAGAATAATGACCCTAAACTCCATGAGAACTGATTTTAACTTTAGAAAAGGTAAAGCTGTCCTGAAGAGCAAGCGGCCTAGAAAAGCTGGCTGGCTTTCAAGAACAACCTCCTGAAAGCACAGGAGTAATTCATGCCATTTTGCAAGAAAACACAAAGGCATGGCAAGAGGGAGCAAATACTCAGCTGAATGGGAAACCCTTGACTGAGCTCTGCTTTCTATTTATGTGGGGTGGACAATTTTAGCAAGGCTTTATAGACAGTCAGTCTTCTGTATTTCCCCTAAAGACAATTTGTAGAGATAAAAACTGAATGAGTAGACTACAAAGTTGGCGGAAACCTAGCCAAACCACAAGACATCACGGATAGCATGCGGTACAGGAGTCAGACCTGCTCCCAGTAGACCAACAGCATTCTGGACTATAGTAGAAAAAGTGTGTAACATTTGGGGAAAATGTATATGTGGCACTTGTGAAATTGTATTTGGAGTACTATGTCCAGTTTTTATCTCTGTTATATTTACTAAATTAAGTCCAGCAGAAGGTCACCAAAATTATAAGGGGGTCTGAGAGAGAAGCAGAGAGAACTTTTATTTAGCCTGAAGAAGGGGAGACTAAGTTATCTTCAACTTGCAGGGGAGGGGGTGTTATAAAGATGGAGCCAAACTTTTCTCAAAAATGTATACAATGGAAAAAAAGAGATGCAATGAACACAAGTTGCAGCATGGAAAATTCTGTATAGATACAAGGAAAAAAGTCTTCACAGTCAAGGCAATAAACCACCGAAACAGGTTGTTCAGAGAGGTTGTGGAATCTCCATTCCTGGGCACATTCAAAGTTCAACTGTACAATCTGGACAATCTGCTATAACAAGTTATTCTGATTTGGGGAGCAGATTGGGATAATTGACCTTCAGACGGAAATTTCAATGTAAATTACTCTATGATTCAAATGAGTGAAGATCTATTATTTTTTCCTGTTTCTCCTATTGACTACAATAAGCTGTTCCCACTTAAGTTGCTGGCTCTTGTGACTCCTATTTAGAGGAGGTGATATAGCTATTACACAGCAAGTAGACCTCTGAGTTTTATAACATTAGACTTCTTTAGAATCAGCCCTCAAAGTTTTATAATATTGGAAATCTCTGAGAAACAGAATCACAGAATCACAGAATTTCTAGGTTGGAAGAGACCTCAAGATCATCGAGTCCAACCTCTGACCTAACACTAACAGTCCCCACTAAACCATATCCCTAACCTCTACATCTAAACATCTTTTAAAGACCTCCAGGGATGGTGACTCCACCACTTCCCTGGGCAGCCCGTTCCAATGTCTAACAACCATTTTGGTAAAGAAATTCTTCCTAACATCCAACCTAAAACTCCCCTGGAGCAACTTGAGCCCATTCCCCCTCATCCTGTCACCAGGCACGTGAGAGAACAGACCAACCCACACCTCACTACAACCTCCCTTGAGGTACCTGTAGAGAGCGATAAGGTCGCCCCTGAGCCTCCTTTTCTCCAGGCTGAACAATCCCAGCTCCCTCAGCCGCTCCTCATAGGACTTGTTCTCCAGGCCCCTCACCAGCTTCGTCGCCCTTCTCTGGACTTGCTCAAGCACCTCGATGTCCTTCCTGTAGCGAGGGGCCCAAAACTGAGCACAGTATTCGAGGTGCAGCCTTACCAGAGCCAAGTAATGGGGGATGATCACCTCCCTAGCCCTGCTGGCCACACTGTTTCTTATACAGGCCTGGATGCTGCTGTTGGCCTTCTTGGCCCCCTGAGCACACTGCTGGCTCATATTCAGCTGACTATCAACCATCACTCCCAGGTCCTTCTCCGCCTGGCAGCTCTCCAACCACTCATCTCCCAGCCTGTAGCTCTGCTTGGGGTTATTGCGCCCCAGGTGGAGGACCCGGCACTTGGCCTTCTTGAACTTCATGCAGCTGACCTCAGCCCATCGGTGCAGCCTATCCAGGTCCTCCTGCAGAACCTTCCTACCCTCGAGCAGATCGATACACACACCTAACTTGGTGTCATCTGCAAACTTACTGAGGGTGCACTCAATGCCCTCATCCAGATCATCAATGAAGATATTGAAGAGGACCGGTCCCAGCACCGAGCCCTGGGGAACGCCACTAGTGACCGGCCTCCAACTGGATTTGACTCCATTTACCACAACTCTTTGGGCCTGGCTATCCAGACAGTTTCTAACTCAACGAAGCGTGCACCAGTCCAAGCCAAGAGCAGCCAGTTTCTTGAGGAGAATGCTGTGGGAAACGGTGTCAAAAGCCTTGCTGAAGTCAAGGTAGACCACATCCACACCCTTTCCCTCATCCACCCAGCACGTCACTTTGTCATAGAAGGAGATCAGGTTCGTCAAGCAGGACCTGCTCTTCATAAACTCATACTGACTGGGCCTGATCGCCTGCTTGCCCTGCAAGTGCCGCGTGATGATTCTCAAGATAATCTGCTCCATGAGCTTCCCTGGCACTGAGGTCAAACTGACAGGCCTATAGTTCCCCGGGTCTGCCCTCCGGCCCTTCTTGTAGATGGGTGTCACGTTAGCTAGCCGCCAGTCAACTGGGACCTCCCCTGATAGCCAGGACTGCTGATAAATGATGGAAAGCAGCTTGGCCAGCTCCTCTGCCAGTTCTCTCAGTACCCTTGGATGGATCCCATCCGGCCCCATCGACTTGTGCACATCCAAGTGCAGTAACAGGTCACCAAACATTTCTTCGTGGATAGTGAGGGCCACATCTCTCTCCCCATCCCCTTCCACCAGTTCAGGGTACTGGGTATCCAGAGAACAACCGGTATTGCCGCTAAAGACTGAGGCGAAGAAGGCATTAAGCACCTCCACCTTTTCCTCATCTCTTGTAACTAAGTTTCCCCCCGCATCCTGTAAAGGACGGAGATTCTCCTTAGTCCTCCTTTTTGTGTTGATGTATTTATAAAAACATTTTTTTGTTATCTTTAACGGCAGTAGCCAGATTAACGGCAGCTCCAGATGAGCTTTGGCTTTTCTAATTTTGTCCCTGCACAGCCTCGTGATATCCTTATAGTCCTCCCTAGTGGCCTGCCCACTTTTCCACAGATTATAAACCCTCTTTTTTCTCCTAAGCTCAAGCCACAATTCTCTGTTCAGCCAGGCTGGTCTTCTTCCCCGCCAGCTTGTCTTTGGGCACGTGGGGACAGACCGTTCCTGTGCCATTAAGATTTCCCTCTTGAAGAGCGCCCAGCCTTCCTGGACTCCTCTGCCCTTCAGAACCGCCTCCCAAGGGACTCTACCAACCAGTGTCCTCAGCAGCACAAAGTCAGCCCTCCAAAAGTCCAGTACAGTGGTTTTACTGGTTCCCTTTCCTGGCCTCACCAAGAATAGAGAACTCCACCATTTCGTGGTCACTCTGCCCAAGACAGCTCCCGACAGTCACATCCTCCACCAGTCCTTCTCTGTTTGTGAAGAGAAGGTGTAGCAAGGCGCCACCTCTGGTAGGCTCACTAACCAGCTATATCAGGAAGCTGTCTTCCACATTCTCCAGAAACCTCCTAGACTGCTTTCTCTGGGCTGTGTTGTGCTTCCAGGATATGTCAGGGAAGTTGAAGTCCCCCACGAGAACCAGCACTGAAGATTTCACAACTTCTGTCAGCTGCCTGTAGAACTCCTCATCTGTCTCCTCGTCCTGGTTCGGCGGTCTGTAACAGACCCCGACCAGGACACTAGCCTTGTTGGCCCCGTCAATCCTAACCCAAAGGGACTCGACCTTGTCATTCCCAGCCTCGAGTTCTACAACATCGAAAGACTCTCTAATATAGAGAGCCACTCCACCACCCCTTCTGTGCTGCCTGTCCCTTCTGAAGAGTTTATAGCCAGTCATTGCAGCACTCCAGTCATGACAGTGGTCCCACCACGTCTCCGTGATGGCAACCAAGTCGTAGCCTGCCTGCTGCACGATGGCTTCCAGCTCCTCCTGTTTGTTACCCATGCTGCGTGCATTGGTGTAGATGCACTTCAGCTGGGCCACTGCCTTATCCCCTGGCCTTGCTATTGTTCCCCCTGGCACAGCTCCAACAATCCTTGCTTCAGCCCCATCCCCCTTCTTACCTAGTTTAAAGCCCTCTCAATGAGCCCTGCCAGCTCCTGCCCCAGGATCCGTTTTCCCCTAAAAGATAGGGACCCGTCTGCGGCCATCAGGCCGGGTGTTGAGTAAAGTGCCCCGTGGTTGAAAAACCCAAGATTTCTGTGTTGGCACCAGCCCCTGAGCCACGTGTTTAACAGGTAGGCTTTTTGTGTCCTCTCTGTACCCTTCCCTGCCACCATAGGGATGGACGAAAACACCACCTGCACTCCTGCTCCATCCACTAACCGTCCCAGTTCCCTAAAGTCTCGTTTAATAGCCCTCAGGCTTCTCTCTTTAATGTCATCACTACCTGCCTGGACTATCAAAAGAGGATAACAGAGGGGCGAACCAGGTTGGGAAGCTTCCTGGCAACGTCCCTGACCCTGGCCCCAGGGAGGCAGCAGACTTCCCTACGGGTAGGGTCAGGCCGACAAATAGGGCCCTCCGTTCCCCTGAGGAGAGAGTCTCCCACAACAATAACCCTTCTGTCTTTCTTGGTGGAGGCAGTCCTGAGGCGTGGAGTCGACCTCGTCACCCTAGGCATCCTCCTGGGTACACTTGCTACCTCTTCTTCACCCACCGGTCTCTCAAGCTCCAGGGCCTCAAACCTGTTGTGTAAGGGCACCTGGGAAGGTGGGGCTGGAAGGGGAGGGCATCGCCTGCAATGTCGAGCAGGGACCTGTTTCCATTCCTCCTCAACTCCCAGATCCACTCCCTCTGCCTGACGGCGACAGGGCATGGGATCCACCCCCATTTGGGGTGAACACAATACAGTACAGTATAAAAAACAATACAGTACATCACATAAGCCCTGATAGATGAAGCCAAAGTAATAAAGTCAATCTTACTATATTATAGCCCAGGTACATGGATTCACAACACAAGGGCTGTAGAATCACACTCTGCACTGTGATTAAATTACAAGCACTAATGCTGAGACTGATCTGTGTGTTTGTGTCCATACATCATATTTTAACCAGAGCATGAATTAAAGCAGACAAAATGGTGAAAATGGGAGGAAAGAGGGCACCTTTCAGTTTAAAAAGACAACTTGAGGCTGGTTGCTGTTAATTAAGAAATTGTTGTGGTTGTATCTGTGGTTCATCTTCTGACTTTTGGTTACTGAATTTACTTGCTACAAAGTCTTGGCAATCATAATCAAGACTGCAGTTATCCTTAAAACATGAAATACAACACATAAAACCAGACTGTATGTTTTAGTCATCCTGAGTCTAGATAGAGCAAACAGAATCAAAGGTATGCCTTGAGGAGTAAGGTACAGTTCAGTTTGTGCAAGAGTGGCAAAATAAGACTCCTAAAGACCTACAAAGCGGAAGAAGTAAAAGCCTGGTTAACGATGTTTACAATCTGCAAGTCAGCTAACTGTTGGCTATAGCCAATCTTATTTTGGGCAACAGAAGCAGGTTGTTTGTGTTTTGATCCTGTACTTCACTAAAATGCCTGTTTTAAAATTAGTTTCCCTCACTTCTTTTCTGCATCTTTAGATTACAAGATGACAGTGGAAAGTAGCTAATGAAAAACACTTCCTATCAAGAATTTACATAACCAAACACAAAACAGATTTTTTTTATTATTTTTTTTGAAGTATTTGCTACTTCTACTCATGAGTCATTTTACCTTTGGTAAGAATACTTAACAAACAAAGCAAAGCATTCTAGCAAGTTACTTTGAAAATAATTTTGCTAACTAATTTGTTTTCTTGCTTGTGTGCACTAAATGCTGTTCTGAGTAGACTGCTGGCTGTGTGCCATTCAGACGTAAAAGCATTGAGACTGCAAAATAAATAATCTTAATAATTTCACCAGGGATTTTATGTTGCAGTATGTTTGAAAACACTGAAAGAAAGTAGATTAATGTGTCTTTTTATCTCACCAGTTTTAAAATAATTGCAGCAGAAACCAAATAAAATGAAAGATCCCTCTTAGAAATTTGTTAACTTATATTACATCCTTTTATCTACTGCTGTTCTTAACAAGATCACCAGTGAGCCATAGTTATTTTTCCCCTCACAATTAGCAGTGGCATTCATGTACAAATCTTGTTCACAACCAGAGAATTCAGGATCAATTTTTAATTCTTGGTCTGATTGCTCTGTGTTGCTTTATAGTCAGGCCAATAAGAATAATGGCAGTTGGATCTGTAATAAGCCAACTCCAGCTTAAAAGTCATATCAGACTGTTTTGGACAATTAAATGTGAACACAAATGTGAATTCAGTATGCATATACAACAGGCCCATCACATATTAATACTACAAGATGGGAAACTTTGTCACCAGAATATTGAATATAGACTGTTCTTTAAACTGCTGCACCTACATTAATCTGTAAAGAGACCAAAATCAATGCCTGTGTATGATGCTTACCTTGCTCAAGATAGTCCATGCTTATGCTCCAGAGAGTATAGAGGAAAACCCTCAAAAACACACTAAATTGAAACCCTGCCAATCTCAAAACTTTCAGGTATCCCATCAGCCTTTGTAACAAAAACCTTAAGAAGAAAAGCAAAGTATGGTTTTGCCTTGCAGAACACTTGGAGTCTGTTCTAGACTCAGGCATTATCTAAATTTTAGTTGAGGTGAAATGCATACTGTTGTCTCAGAAGACTCAGAGTCATCAAGCATCCTGAAATTCACATTTGCAGCTACGGAGTAGACACAATTCATGAAGTCAGAATGTGACCCAAGGGATAGAGGAGGAAAACACTAGTTTAACATGTCCAGAATATATTGAAACATCAAGGAAAATAAGGACAATTTGACCATTCACTTTTCATGTTGTTTTTTGTTGTTCTACTCCTTCTTGTGCATTTGTTTGTTTTGTGGATTTTGTTTGTTTATTTTAAATGCTTTTGCTTCAGCTGACAGGATAAAGTTCATACATCTTTTTACTTTTCTTAGTACATCACAAGCAACTTAACAGCCTAACTCTACTCTCATTTAATTTGGCTTGATATTAGTGAATTCATGAAAAACTCAATAGCTACAGAGCAGAGAACCTAAGTCAAGATGATGCCCAGTCATTGGTTATTGCTTTAAATTGCTTATGTATTAGTATTTACATCCAGGCAAAATAAACTACTAGTTTGTTTTGGTAGCTTGCTATATTCACCTTTACATATACAAATAGCTCAGTAAGGTCACAAAATCACAGAATCATTCAGGCTGGGAGAGACCTCTGCTCAAAGCAAGGTCAACATTGAATTTGAACCAGGTTGCTCCATTCCAAAACCTCTCTAGGTTGCCAGTTCCAATGATGAACGATCCCTGCAGAGACAAGTTTTCCTAATATCTATTTGGAATCTCCCCTTTCAATTTATTATCATTGTTCCTTATTCTCAGCCTTGCTCTGTCTTCACAGTAACCTCCTTGAAGGTATTGGAAGGCTGCTATGAGAAGCTGTCTCTTTTCCAGACTGATCCAATCCAGTTCCCTCAGCCTCTCCACAAAGGGCAAATGCTCCAGATCCACTGTGTCTCTCTGCTGAACTCACTGCAGGTTATCTGTGTTTTTCGTTTATAGAGGCCCATAACTGGACGACCTTTTCCAGATATAATCTAATGAGTGTTGACTAAAGGAGTATAATCGATTGCTTTGACTATGCTCCTATTGATACAGTCTATTATGTGGTTAGCCTTCAGATGAAAAGCAGTGCAAACCTCTTACTCATGAAGGCTAAGTTTAAGTAAGTTGTCTAAATGAACAGTTACATCATGTAAAATCTTGCTTGTTTATATACCTGTTCTCTGCATAACCAAAAGGCACCAAAACTTCCTTCACAACACATATTCATTTTTTTTAGTAAGAGTAAATGAAAACATTTTCAAAACTTATATTTTAGAAAGTAGCACTTCTACTATTACTTCTAGCTATTCTACACAGCATTTTCAATTTTCGGTTAATTAGAGACTTAGTTTTCCAGACATGCCAAAATGTAAGTCATTAATATAGGATAGACATGGACTTTACTTTGCTTGGCAAGTCTCAGAGTGTAAAACTCCTTAACTGTTTTTACACCTACAGTCTTCAAGCTTTGGCAGTTTACAATGGGGAGATCTGAAGGTAAGTAAAATTGCTGGCATTAGGCTAGAGTGTACTGTTTAAAGCTCAGATCCACCGGCAAGCTGAAACATGGTCTAAGAAGGATAACTTTGTTGTTTTTTCTCACAATGTCCTATAGAGCACATGCCAACACATATAGAGCCAAATTCTGCTGTCAACTATACCAAAGTAAATCCAGAAGGATTTCAAGGAAGTTCATTGAATTACATTACATTCATGTTTATGTTCAGAATAAAAATGCTCCTTAACTTATGAGACAAACCAGTCACAAGTTGTTATGAACACACAGTCATTCAAAGCCTAGAGATTTATCAAAAAGGTAGGCTTTGCAGAGCACTTTAAGAGGTCCTGGGTCAGGGCCTAGACTGTAGATTATCAAGTTGCCATCTGTGAGGTAAGGCAGAACAATTATCCTCATACAGAAATTCAGCCAGCCTTGGCTGTAATATTATGTGTCAGATCTTAAGCTTCTTATGCAGGATCTGATGTGAGGAATTGGCTGTGAGCATTTGCAGAGACAGATGCCAATAGCTATAGGCCCAATTTTTTATGCACTAACTTCTTATGCCACAGCAACTTTAGCATGTCTCTAAATTCTGAATTTTCTCCCTTTTCTGGAGATAAATTGATTCAACCAAGAGTGCTGTATTTCCATCTCTATAAGTCCCAGGATACAGTCTGCAACTACTGAACTGTATAAGTTGCAATTATCAGGGTGTAGCTACTCTGGCTGTAAAAAGGTGAGGTAGAAGGGATGCTATTAAATTCATCACCCCAAGATGGAAATAGCCCCATGTTTGAGGAAGGATGAAGGACATTTGACTCAGCTGAATGTTGCTGGCTTCCCTCCTGTGTTGTTTTCCCTGCCTAGATCTGGCCCATCAGTATTCAGTAAAGGCTCATGCCATCTCACCACTTAAGCCCCCGAGTGAGCCTTTGTGCTGATTTACTGCTCTCCTAGAAGAGTTCTGGGGCTCCTTGCAGTGTTGGCCTCCCACTTGCCTTTCCTCTCAACTCATGAGGAAGTTGTGAGGTCTGCCACACTGATCCCCTCACCCCAAGACATCCACTGTCCTTAACCCACTACTGACCGTCATATGTACAGTGTTCTGAGAAATCTGGCCAATCATAACACCGTGTCTTTTTTGAAGGTGAGGTTTAGGCAATATACTCTCACAACGATTGTCATGAAAGATTCCGACCTGCAAAAGGGGAAAGCTAGGGAATCATGGACAGAGGAGAAGATAGGGGTGCCAGAAAGCAGCAAATTGCTGCACCATTCTTGTCAAAGACATTTTGCACTGATTCCACTTTGTCCCAAATACTATTTATTCACTGACTTCCAGCAACCCAGGTAGCAAACACTGGAATCTTCACACAAGGGCATCCAAGCCTACACTGCCTGGGTAGTGTACTCATCAGCACTTTAGGCTAGGCTGGGGAATGGGAGGACTTTCCTCAAGCACTAATGAACTTGTGCTTCTAGGCAGCCAAGAATGAGTAATTCACAATCCACTCCAGCCACTGATTAGGATGGGAGTTTGGTATCCTAGTCTCAGTGCCCAAGACTTGATCTGCACCTGATATTCAATATCCATCTGCATCAGCAGGCCAGTGAACAGGAACCAGAGCCCAGGGCTTTCTCTCAAAAAAGTGGCCCAACCTCTAGCCTACAGAAATACTCTTCTCTTAGCCCTTTCTCTCTGTTCACATTGTTCTCTATCCAGTAAAAACACCTCAACAGTGCAGGTCAGAACAGGACAATCTTCAAAGCAAAATGGAAAAAAATACAAAGCCTGCTTGTTTCAAATGATAGATGACAATACAAACTAACATCTGGGATGGCTGGTGGAACAAGCTGACCCCTTACTTTCAATACAAAATAAGAGACAGTAAAAGGGGCATGGCAATTAATGGCTGGTGAAATTCAAAAGGAAGTATTATACAGCCACAACAGCAGATTAGGGAACTATCTTTTTACTTATTTTTTTTCTGGCTAAGTCTTGTGTCACTTCAGATACTGAATTAGCTTCTCACTGGGCATCCAATGGATGCCGGATCTGGCAGAAGTGAGAAGGTGTCCTGTGTGGCTGGGAGCAGGGGAAGAAGCAGTTGAGCAAAGGGAATAGGGCCATACTTCTAGTGACAATGACCAATGTTAGATTGTCTCAGGCCATCTCAGATAACCCCCCTAAAAACCTCCTGCAGAAATATCTATATAATGTCAACATGAACATAACTCATACCTCCAGCCTTTCTTCATGCTGTCCTCATGGGAGGCAAAATTCAAGAAAAAACAATCCACAACCTGTTCAAGATGGAATAAAATCACCTCTTAACAACAGCACAATTAAGTGCAGTTGTCTTGGCTGGCTAGAAGTAACCCTATGAATTAGATAAGGGGACATTTACACTGTAAAAGCCTCTATTCAGTGCAAAAGAATGCAATAGTGAGTTTCTGTCTAAGGCCAAAAAGCTAATGTGTAAAGCTTTTTGAATACGAAGAGTCCTGCGTTACAAATGTGATCTGCAAAATGCAGCATACAAGTGTCTTAAATTCTTGAGGTATCCAAAAGATCATTCTACACAGCAGCAGTGCTACAGCATCAATAAGAGCCTGTCCTGAACTGGAAAACCATCAGGATGACTCAGCACTCGTGTCATTGTATACCAGATGTGCTATCTCCTGGAGAAGAGAAAACCCTTTCAGGTAAATACACTGGGGTTTGTCTCAAATAACCTTTTATTTTTTATTTTTTCCTTTTTTTTCCTTACCTCTCTGTTATATTTGCCAGAAACCTGACCTCAGTCTGTTACTGAAAGAACAAAAAGTCTTGCACAATTGAGCAGAAACGTCACTTTAGGCTTGGCTACCACATAAACCCCTGATGAAGGTAGTCACATACCTGTAACAGACCAAATAAATTGTTGCAAAATGAAAGGACTGCAAATATCTAGCAATGTCAATGCTTTGTCACTGAGTGGACTGTTTAGGGATTTGCTAAGCAGGAGTTTGAAGTATGCTGGGCATACTTCACTATCCTCTCATTCCTGGAAGGGAATGCTGCCATTCTGCCTATGCCTGCCCAGAGTCCTGGGCAGCATCTTCAGCTCAGTTTTCAGTCAAGCCACCATTTCCAATCTGTGTCTAAATATTACAATTGTTTTCACACAGCATCTCTAAGGCTTTGACATTTTCAGCATCCAAGTTCTCCTCATTTTCTGTCTGGAGGAAAAAAGGACCCGTTTCTTTGTCCTTTGTAAGCCATCTTTTTCTCATTAAGCCTCTTCTGAATGCTGCTAAATAGAGAAGTTCCCTAATCTGCTGTTATGGTTGTATCATACTTCTTTTTGAATTTTACCAGCCAATAATTACCATGCTCCTTTTACTGTCTCTTATTTTGTACTGAAAGTAAGGGGCCAGCTCGTTCCACCAGCCATCCCAGATGTTAGTTTGTATTGTCATCTATCATTTGAAACAAGCAGGCTTTGTATTTTCTTCCATTTTGCTTTGAAGATTGTCCTGTTCTGACCTGCAATGCCATGTTTCTGCTGTCCTCCAAATTCCTCGGTTCTTCTCAGTGTGAAACCTATTAAAACTTGACAAGTTTTAAGGTTCCAGAATGAGGGAGTGCACATCGATAGGACTGAGAGTGTGAGGCTTGGATACCTGAGCAGTGCCGCTTCAAATATTGTGCACTTTCCACGGCTGTTCTGGGAGGTGGGCGGGGGCGCCCCCCCGGGGGAGTTGTACCAGAGTCCCCCTAAGTCCTATGTCAGCCCTACCAAACCTGTACAGTTCTGTTGGACTGTGGAAGGCATCCTAAATGACACTGTACACTGTCATTTAGGCAACTGTATTCCTCTTATATTGCCTTGTTTCCTTGTATCACATTTTCTGCCCTTATCCACAATAAAATAAAATAAATTTAATTTGGGAGTGAAATGCAGCAGGAAATATCTCAATGACCAATGAGAATTAAAAGTCCTGCACAGTAATGAACACAAAAGGATGTGATGAAGGCTGGTAACTAAAGTTCAGTGCTCCAGTAGGAGTGTGAGTAGTGGCTAGGATGTTATATCTGTGGGTAAGAAGTGGAATACTCACTTCCACTCATGGACAAGCAATTTGTTGCAAGAGAAGGCTGAGGTTTTGTGGCTGTAATCAGCTGCCCTTCTGTTGACTGTATGCTTCTTCAAGAAAATTAAGGCACAATCTTCACATCAGATGTTTCCTGTCTCTAGTGTATCACCAGGATTGCAAAATGGGTCACACTAGAACAACACTGTTTGAATATTCATCAGTAATTCCAGACTGTGCCATTTTTGTGCACATCCTGATCCTGATAATTTTGCACAATAAGTATTCAACTGGGGGGGTAAGGGAGGTGTTTCACATATTTTGTAATCAAATACACTCTGAAGCCCAATTGCCATGTTTGATGTAGGTGTCAATGTAGCTGAAACTGTATATACAGCTTGTGCAAACAGTCCATTAATCCTTAGCCTTTATTTGACTCCATAACCATTTTAATGGCTTTTTCCATATTTATTGTGGCAATATCATACATCCACTGAAGATGAGTTATGAGTTCTTTGTTGGTTTTGTTCTTGATTTTCAGGCAAGATGTTTGATTGAACTCTTAAGAATACAATGCACATTCAGAACCCTTCTAAACAGAAGATGCATTTGAGATGTTCATGGAGTCTGCACTGTGAAACATAGGTGCTCACTGTCTGGTATGTAGCGGACTTGAATAATGAAAGCAATCAATATTTACAAATCTCTACTACAGGTATAATTCTAGCATCAAGAGGTCGTGTGGTCTCAAAAAGAACAAGTCTCTTACTTTCACTTCTTTTCTCTCTAGATATCAGGTTTATCTTACTTCTGATTCATTTTTTTTTTTTTTTGCAGACATATTTCATCTTTCCTTACCAGAACATTTTGATGAAGATTTCCATGAATGTCAGCTAAAGAGATGGATTGTGGCACAAGTTTCCAGTATGTTGTAGGCAAATGGGAAAGGGAAATGTGTGAGAACAGTTCAATATCTTTCCTCTATTTTCCAAGTTGCATTACAAACTACATCACAAGCAGAATGTATGCTCTAATGTTTTTAAATGGGAAAAATACATTATAGTGAAAACAATTTTGAGTAAGTAATACAAATATTTTTCACAAGAATAAAATTAACATTAAAGGATGCCATCAAAAAACAAAGATGAAAAAAATAAAACTGCAGTGTTCACCATGAGTCAATTTTCTGTGAGCAGCTACTTGTTTGCACGTAGATCTGAACAATGCATTAGTAACTACAATCAGTATCTTTTTATACTTCACATTTTGCTATTTTTCATGATTAACACCAGACTAGATTTACTGGAGGAGGATTGCTTTTTTGAATTAGGGTTACAGTAGTTTAAAGTACAGTGCTGAAGAAACTTCATGTGACTGACAATTTTTACATAACCAAGGTTGTTTCTCATGTTTCTTGTGTTCATTCTAACAACAGGCATGATTTTATTTGTCAATGGACATAACTAGGTTTAGATCCACCATGAACTCTATAGTAAGGTTTGTGTCAGCCTCTCATAGCTTCTCTCCAAATTGCAGCCTTTTTGAGCCACACAAGTGCATAGAGCACAATATAAGAAGAAAATCAATCAACCAACTAGTGTTTTCTACTGCCTCTTGCCCATAATGTTCCTTGATAAAGAAAACTGCATCTAGAGATAATGCTTCTGCTATAGCTCCTACATAAGACTGACCTATGAACTACAAAGTGATCTTAAGAACTATCCATGTAAGGACACCAAAAATGTAAAATCATATCATTTTTTTATGCATGGTTTTCTTACAATAAGAAAGTATGATACCCCAAAGACCTCTGTCACAACAGCTGACACTCTTCATTTAAGAACACACTACTATTTTTCTTCCTACACATTTTGCTTCCACATGTAGGAATAAATGCCAATAGCCCATAATACATATAATAACAAATACCAGTATTAGAAATAACAGTATGCATAAAGGAAGTCTGTCTTTTACTGTCTTACCACAGGTACAAAGCCAGAAGCCAAGAGCTGCGAAGGACTGGCAGATAAACTGGGAAAAGGCTCCAGACTGGTGCTCTTCCACCATTATCACAGAGGCTCTGCTGCATATAGCTTTGCCTTCACAGCAGAGGAATTGGTGAGATTTAGCAGGTTCCTAAGGTCCCTCTTTCCTCTTATGAATACCATTAAAATACCAACAGATACTGATGTTCTTTTGAATGGTAACCACGAGATATAACTAGAGAAGAGTCTACAGCAAAACTGTTTTGAAACATTCCTGACCTTTGAAGGTGAGATGTAAATTCAAACTGTGGCTGGAGCCACATCTGCTTAGCAAAAACTCTTGAAAGGAATAGGCTTTCTGTCTGAAGAAACTCTTTTGGGTTCCCTGGTGACAGCTACGACTGACTTTCTCAAATAAGCTCATTATCAATTTAAAGCACACATGGTCTCATTCCAAAGAAACTGTGGCAAGTGTGGTGGGCTCCCTAGGAAGAGTATGATTTAGAAAAGGTTGCAAATGGTATGTGAATCTGATAGCTGCTGGCTGGGTTATTCCTCTTTAGTGTGTATGTTTCTTGACAGAATAAATGTCTCTTTAAAAGTACACAAGTACAGATATCACTCTGTCGGTACAAGCAAGGAGGTCTTAGTTTTGTTTTAGTTTTTGTTTGTTTGTTTGTTTGTTTGTTTTTAGATATATGGTTAGCAATTGGTTATCCATTTCTGCACAGGTGAAACACAAGATGCCATCATAAAATTGTAACACAAGAACTCTGGCCAAGCTAGAGTTACTTTTTAACTGCTTCTGCTAATATCCCACTGACATTAAAATTGACATGTAATATCAGGAAAAATATGCCTAAAAACCCCATTGCATCCTGTCTTTTGCAGCATCGTCACTTGTTTTCAAACAAAATAATAAAATGAAGATGCTACACTGATGGCTTTTTGAAGACCTGAGAAAAAATATCAGGGCTATGGTCTGTGTGAGTTTATTTTGCCTGGTCTTTTTATTATATAATTATTTACTAATATCCAAATTGATATTTTTTTGGAAGAAATTTCCCCACAGCACTTTGTACTTGTTTGTCATAAATTTTCTGAGTGAATGGGGAGAAGGAGATGGTAGCAGTGTAAAATCAATGTAAGTATTAACAAGCTTTATATGTATGACATGTAAAATAGGCTAAATTAACATAATCTATATTATGAAATTCAAAAAAAAAAAAATCAAACAACAACAAAAAACATTGAAAAGTGAAAAATCTGCCTGTTCAATTTTAATCTGGTCACAGAAACAAAGAATTTCTAGGTTGGAAGAGACCTCAAGATCATTGAGTCCAACCTCTGACCTAACACTGACAGTCCTCCACTAAACTATATCCCTAAGCTTTACATCTAAACGTCTTTTAAAGACCTCCAGGGATGGTGACTCCACCACTTCCCTGGGCAGCCCGTTCCAATGTCTAACAACCCTTTCGGTAAAGAAGCTCTTCCTAACATCCAACCTAAAACTCCCCTGGCGTAACTTAAGTCCATTCCCCCTCATCCTGTCACCAGGCACGTGGGAGAACAGGCCAACCCCCACCTCGCTACAGCCTCCCTTGAAGTACCTGTAGAGAGCAATAAGGTCACCCCTGAGCCTCCTTTTCTCCAGGCTGAACAATGCCAGCTCCCTCAGCTGCTCCTCGTAGGACTTGTTCTCCAGGCCCCTCACCAGCTTCGTCGCCCTTCTCTGGACTTGCTCAAGCACCTTGATGTCCTTCTTGTAGCAAGAGCCCCAATCCTGAACACAGTACTCAAGGTGCGGCCTCACCAGAGCCAAGTACAGGGGAAAAATCACTTCCCTAGCCTTGGTGGCCACACTGCTTCTTATACAAGCCAGGATGCCATTGGCCTTCTTGGCCACCTGAGCATACTGCTGGCTCACATTCAGCCGGCTATCGACCAATACTCCCAGGTCCTTCTCCGCCTGGCAGCTTTCCAACCATTCCTCTCCCAGTCTGTAGCTCTGCTTGGGGTTGTTGTGCCCCAGGTGGAGGACCCGGCACTTGGCCTTGTTGAACTTCATTCAGTTGACCTCAGCCCATCGGTGCAGCCTATCCAGGTCCTCCTGCAGAACCTTCCTACCCTCGAGCAGATCGACACACGCACCTAACTTGGTGTCATCTGCAAACTTACTGAGGGTGCACTCAATGCCCTCATCCTGATCATCAATGAAGATATTGAAGAGGACCGGTCCCAGCACCGAGCCCTGGGGAACGCCACTAGTGACCGGCCTCCAACTGGATTTGACTCCATTCACCACGACTCTTTGGGCCTGGCTATCCAGACAGTTTCTAACCCAACGAAGCGTGCACCAGTCCAAGCCAAGAGCAGCCAGTTTCTTGAGGAGAATGCTGTGGGAAACGGTGTCAAAAGCCTTGCTGAAGTCAAGGTAGACCACATCCACACCCTTTCCCTCATCCACCCAGCACGTCACTTTGTCATAGAAGGAGATCAGGTTCATCAAGCAGGACCTGCCTTTCATAAACTCATACTGACTGGGCCTGATTGCCTGCTTGCCCTGCAAGTGCCGCGTGATGATTCTCAAGATAATCTGCTCCATGAGCTTCCCTGGCACTGAGGTCAAACTGACAGGCCTATAGTTCCCCGGGTCTGCCCTCCGGCCCTTCTTGTAGATGGGCATCACGTTAGCTAGCTGCCAGTCAACTGGGACCTCCCCTGATAGCCAGGACTGCTGATAAATGATGGAAATTGGCTTGGCCAGCTCCTGCGCCAATTCACTCAGTACCCTCAGGTGGATCCCGTATGGTCCCATCGTCCAAGTGCAGTAACAGGTCACCAACCATTTCTTCGTGGATAGTAAGGGCCACATCCTGCTCCCCATCCCCTTCCACCAGTTCAGGGTACTGGGTATCCAGAGAACAACCAGTATTGCCGCTAAAGACTGAGGCAAAGAAGGCTTTAAGCACTTCAGCCATTTCCTCATCTTTTGTAACAAGGTTTCCCCCCGCATCCAGTAAAGGATGGAGATTTTCCTTAGTCCTCCATTTTGCATTGATGTATTTGTAAAAAGATTTTTTGTTGTCTTTAACGGCAGTAGACAGATTGAGCTCCAGTTGAGCTTTGGCCTTTCTAATTTTGTCCCTGCACAGCCTCGTAACATCCTTATAGTCCTCCTCAGTGGCCTGCCCTTTTTTCCAAAGATTATAAACCCTCTTTTTTCTCCTAAGCTCAAGCTGCAACTCTCTGTTGAGCCAGGCCGGTCTTCGTCCACGTCAGCTCGTATTTGGGCACGTGGGGATAGACCGCTCCTGCGCCATTAAGATTTCCTTCTTGAAGAGCACCCAGTCTTTCTGGACTCCTTTGCCCTTCAGAACTGCCTCCCAAGGGACTCTACCAACCAGAGTCCTGAGCAGCTCAAAGTCAGCCCTCCGGAAGTCCAATGCACGGAAGTCCCATGCACTAAAATTTTACTTTCAAGATTACACCATTTTTTCACCCACATCTTTTAGCTGTAGAAAAGTCCTGTTTCCTTTTCATGGGGAAAGGGGATTTGAAGTGTCACAGACAGAGGTGTCTCATATGAAAAGCCCTATGGGACATTTTTTATCAGGTAAGAAGATCTACAGGGGAAGAACCAGAAGTGTTGAGGGTAGCAAAAAACACTTTGATGACTACGAGAGTTACACATTCCCCAGGAGATCTGGATACTATCACTACCTCTGTAAGGACTGCCAGGCAATGCTTATATCCAAGCACCAAGGCTCAGGTGAGATGCAGGTACTGCTTCTGACACTGAAATGCCTATAAGTTAGGCACACAGTTTTAAGAGAGAAAATCTATGCTAGGTCCATGTTTTCCCTCCATTCCTGTACAGTAGGAGCCTGAGGCAGCTAGGAGCAGATGTCATACCACCAAGCATGCAGAATGGAAATAATTTGTTAGGAAAAACTGGAGAGAGGGGTCTGTTTTTTCTGGATGAGACAACTTGCTGAGAGGGGGATTCACAGCCCAGAACTCTATTCCACTGCTTAACTTGT
This sequence comes from Heteronetta atricapilla, assembly GCA_011075105.1. Lineage (NCBI taxonomy): Eukaryota > Metazoa > Chordata > Aves > Anseriformes > Anatidae > Heteronetta > Heteronetta atricapilla. The sequence continues at coordinate 25,918,547 of CM021735.1, forward strand.
TCCGCTCTGCACAGACACCACTTCTGCAGGGTAGTGGTAGTGCTCCTGGTCTCTGAAACGATAAGATGATTAGGATATTCCCCTAAAGACCACACATTTTTTAGGCTTTTCTCAGCATAGGATGATTCAAACATATACTAATTTCTCAGGAGAGAACAGCCTACCATTAGATTAAAGAATGGAGATTTATAACCAATATATGCCTGGCTTGTCAACTTCATTGATGGTATTTCTTCCCCTGTAATTCAGTTCTTCATTTGTTTTGTCCTCTTTGTCTGCCTTAAACCAGTGCCTTGCCCAGTCAATTCAAGGTTCCAGGAGCCATGTCAGTCCATTCCTATGTTTCATTCAACAATTCATAGGTCCAGATCTTTTGGCCAGCTGGTACCCAGTCATCATTACCCTGCTAAAACATCACCAGCCTTTGCTTGCAATGTGTCTCTTGAGCTCCTTTATTTATCCCTTTCCCAGGGTAACTGTCTCTTCTGCTTTTAAAACTTGTATCTTCCTTCTCCACCTTGTCTGTGCTCAAGTGAGAGGGGATATGAGGAATAAAAGACACCCTCTGCATTCTCATGACCAACTATTTCCTAAGTATTTTGAAACACTGTGGAATTTTTTTGGTAATATTTTTAAACTATTCAATTTTCAGCAACCTTAAATTACCTTTTCTGTGGCTTTGAAGCATTTTTTCAGTTTATTTATGTATGTTTTGGATTTGGGGGATTTGGGAGGAGGAGGGTGTGTTAGCGTCTTCCCAGAGCAAGTATTTTAATCATTCTGAGCACACAAGAGAATCAGAGCCAGAAACAAATGGGAAATAAATGTTACAATTCATGCTGCAATTTTTCTAAAATAACTATGTCAAAATGAAGAAATTCCTTGCATTCTGACCAGCTAAGTGTGTGTTTCTTTGCCTATGGCTTTGAATGGTAGTTATTGTCAAGTAACCATACAGTCAGCCTCCAAATGAGGCACATAGTGCCAAAGCGCAGGGAAATACATACCTGGCAAAATCCACATAGTTAGGCATCAGTAATTACAGAGCATCACTGCACCTGCAGTAGCTGTCTACTTAACTATCATGAAAACAGAGCAAGAAAATGCATTTAGAGCAGGAAATCCTATTTACTTATCATAGACAATCATTTTCAAAATTATCAGATCATGTGTTGTTTTGCTATGTATTTTTCACAGCTCAAAGTTCGTGGCAGAGAGCCCTTCCCTCCACAAAATATACGTGTTCTACAAAAAGGAAAAGGTCACTAAGGACAGTATGTCTTTGTCTCAGAGTAGCACATCAGACAGCAATAATTTCAAGAAACAAACACAAGCAATCCTCTGTAATTCCACTTGCTTTAACTGCTTCCAAGTCAGGTTGAGGGAAGCAGGCTACAAGACAGGACCTGCCCCATATTGAACAGTATTTCTAGCGGCATGTCTTCCTTATCCTTTCATCCTTCATTGACCTGAGAACACACTGTAATAAAGTTTTGCTTCTGGGTGTTCATCTCAGATTGAGTTTCTAGAATTACTTTATACATTGCAAATGATATTACAGGAAATGTAAAACATTTCTGCAGTCTAATCTTTTAAGTGTTCTCAAAAGGAAAATAGTTCAATGGGTATTTGCTTAACATCTGGCATGTTTGATCTTTCTGAGAAATTGTCATGCGAAGCAATCTACTACAGAACCTTCTTAATTTTTAACCTCTCACTGACTACCTGGGCACTCTTGGAACAGAACACTGGAATGAGGAATCAAACAATATGCTACTTGTATAGAGTTGGATTAAAAAATTAGTGTAATTCTGTTATTAAACTGCAAAAGTCAATAAATTATAGATGGCAACAGAGTGATAAAGAAATCTCAGTCAACTGAGATAAAATAAATTTACAGTACAAAGCTGGGACAAAAAACATTTTACTTTGCTTCAATGGCAGTACATGATGCGTTTCTAAAGATGGAATGCAGTTTCCATTTTATGATTCTTTTACAGAGCATTGTTGTTGCACAAGATACATGCTTTTTACTATACTACTGAGTAGTAATGGAAAACTCAATTGTGCCAGCACTGAATTATGCTAATAAACACTGAAAATGCAGCTGGCCATCTAAAGGTAGAAAATGAATTGTTCAACAACCTGACAAATTCAGGAATGAGATGTTTGGGGCTGATGTGCCTGTTTACGGGAGGCATATGTATAGGCACTCTTCCAGAAGAGTTGTTAGTACTATATAACATGAAAACAGTCACCATACATACATAAAAGTAAGCAATTTCACCTGTCCTTGAAAAATAACATATCTTTGTATATAGCTACATACTCCAGACAAACAGTTTTCAGGCTACTTGTGAGCATTCAAATGACTAACTTTATAGTCATGATTATTTTAAGAGAAGATTTTATATTTTTACCACAAGGAAGCATAGCCATTATCTCTTGCATTTTGTGGCTGATTGCACATGAAATCAATGCAAAATCCATTCAATGTCAAGATCATCTTGTGGCTGCAGTAGCAAGAATGTCATCAATGAACATTCCAGGTGATTAAATTAATATTAAAATAAAATGGATTTACACCCTATTGAGGAATTACACTGTGTCCTTGCAGCATTGGAATGGGCACTATATGCATTCCTTAGCTACACTGGAAATTTCACTAAACTGTACTTGGAAAAAGATAGCAATTAGACTTTGAGGCACATCTCTGGAAGTCATAAGGTTTTAGCATATTTTTTGAGGCTTAAAAAAAGGGGGGGGGGGGATAAAAATAACAACTCAGATATTTCTGGCAATATATTATTAGGAAAAAAAAATATTGTATTGTGGTCCCAGTAAGAAATCTCTGTTATAATGCTTGAACTTTGTTATACAATGTGGGCCAGCAGTGTCTGTCGAATGATGGCCAGACACTACAACAGACTTATTGATTTAGTGGACTCTCCCCATCCAGTGTTTGATCTCCTAGTGTACACTCCCTGGACAGTAGCTGTGGCTGCTATTTAAACTGAGATCTTATGGTCTGAAAGTAGCACTTCTACCTGACATAAAAGAAATCTTCCCTCCTGGATGCATCAGTAAGATCTGTGTTAAGTGAAAGCTTGTCTCATCTGACTGCTCCTTGAATATCTTGCTGGTACCTCTCCAAAAACATAGAAATACTCTGGCAAAGTAATGGGACTGAAAAGAGGGTTCTTTGTTCCCTGCACTGCTGTACAGTTTGACAATGAAAATATAAAGATATCTGTAGGTCACCAAAGGTTAACATTTCCTCTGGTATTACTGATTTGACAACTGAAGGGAAAACAAACACCCTAGCCATAGGAACAGAAAGGCAGAATCATTGCAAATCCAGAAGCACACAACACTAATAAACAAGTGAAGGTACACTTCCAGTGGTATCCAGAGCAGCATCCGATTGAGGATCTGGATCAAAACTTTCTCTGGAGATTTATGTAGGACAAAGAGCTTTTCTGTTCTTTCTTCAGGCACCTGATGCTAAATCCAGATGGCTGACTCCTGGTATTGGACACAGTGGCTGCCCATTCATTTGTTGTGCAAATATTTTCCTTCAGCCAAAAGTAAGCTAATTTTGGTATTATTGAACACAGATCTAGGGAGCAAGAAGACACATCACTTGTTCACTTATTCACTTATCCATCTAAGTTAAGAAAACAAAACCATCAAATTTTCCTCTGTCTAATCAACAAACAGGCAAGATAGTCAAATGATTTTAAATAAGATTAAAACTATGCTCATATTAAACAGTTATTTTCTTCTTTTCTTTTTTCTTTTTTTCTCTTTTCTTTTTCTCTTCTCTTCTCTTCTCTTCTCTTCTCTTCTCTTCTCTTCTCT
>CM021735.1:25922417-25974522 GCA_011075105.1 Heteronetta atricapilla
TTCTCTTCTCTTCTCTTCTCTTCTCTTCTCTTCTCTTCTCTTCTCTTTTTTTTTCCTTCCTTTTTCCCTTTCCCTTTCTTTTTTTTTTTATTTTCTTTTTTTTTCTTTTATTTTTTCCCCCCCTGCTTTAAGGGTGCTGCATTGTCTCCCCTCCATATAAAATGATTGGGTGGAATTATTATTCTTATTTGTGGCACTTTCAAATAACTCACCCTTATTTAAGAAAATAATAGCACTAGCATTACATTCATTCCATTTTAACTGGATTTACTATAAAATAACTGTAAGATGTACTTATTAATTTCCCACAAGTTATAATGAAAAGAACAAAGATTGGATCTAGTTCCATCACTACCTTAGTAGTAATGCTTAGCCTATACATGAGTGCTGCTGCCTAATCCAACATCCAACAGACCAATGTTTAAGAGACTGAAAAGATTAAAACTCATGCTATACAAAGCCAGAACATGTAGGGAAGTGATGCATATTAGGAAGAAAAGGTCTGTCATGGCTTCAGGTAAAGATGGCAGAAATATTCCCTGCTTCACTGTCCTTCTTATTTAGCTGGTGAGTGAGAGACAAAGACATTTCTGGAGCACAATGCTTTGTCCCAGCAAAAAAGGTGGAAAAGTGTTAATGAGAGAAGTCAAAAACATAAGCCCATAAAAAGTGGGCTTATGGGTGAAGCCCAGAAGTCTGTGTTCAACAGTGGAGTAAAGAGAATACACAGGGAAAGGATGTGACCCTGCCATTTTGTGAGATTAATTTCCCTAGCATTCTCTTGACATTCAGAGCAGGTGGAAGGATGAATCCTCTGGCACTCCTTTTTGCATCCTGTTTATGGACCAGCCATCCACAGATTCACCTAATCCCTGTTGAACCAGAAAATCCTCAGTATCCACAACTTCCTGTGGCAGCAGTGTCCAGCAGTTCACTACCTATGGTGTAAAGAAGTATATTTTTTTCCTTTTATCTATTTTAAACCAGTCCCCTACTGGTTCCTTTGAGTGTCTTCTGATCCCTGTGTAACAGTGACTAACACTGCCACGTGCTCACTGTTTTCATAATTCTGTAAAACAGGTTCATCTGATCCTCTCAGCTATCTCCTCTCCAAACAGAAGAGTCTCAGACTTTTTAGGCTCTCCTCACTTACCTGTTATTAAAAAATGAGCACTGAGAAAACCTGACAACAAACTCAGGTGTCAAAGACATCAGTATACCTGAAAGGAACCTGGGAAAGGACAGGGCTTTGAAAAACACCCAATTATTTCTTTGAACTATGCTGCTTTTCCAAGCTTGGTGAGTCAGCAACACCTACTTGTTTATAGCCACAACCAGGTCTTCTTTCTTGCTTTTACAGACACATTAAGAGCTTTCTGATTCTCTAGACTTTTCCTTCCTCTTCCTAACACATCCTGTTAAGACATGAGAAGTCGTGACCCTGAGAGAACTGACAGATCTGCCTGTCCCCGTCAAAGGCCCGGGCCCCCACATCAGCCCCAGGGCCATGAGCCCCTGCTCCAGAGAGGCTGCAGAGGGGCTGGGCTCCAGCTCCCTGCAACACGGCCCTGCTCGGCCCTACTGATCTGCATGAGCACTGACATGCTCCAGGCCTTCAATGTCTTTCCTGTAGTGAGGGGGCCAAAACTGAACTCAGTACTCAAGGTGCAGCCTGACTTCAGACCTACATCACCACCTGGACCCACATCTGCCTGGATCTGCCACAGATCTCCAGCCCTGATCCTGACCCTGACCCGCCTCTTGACACCCTGGCTTGGCTTTGGACCTGCCTCATCCCCATACATTTCCCTGATGACCCAGGCTCTGGGCCAAACACGGCTGCCACCTCAGGGCCTGGGCTGCTCCCTCACTGCCCAGCCAGCTCCCTGCCCTCAGCCCTCGGCCTCCAGCCCAGCCACTGATGCACCAGCACAAACAATGGAGAAGTCTCCAATTAGCTCCCCAAGGCATGAAAAACCATACAAAGCTTTGAAATTACTTTTAATCTGCCTTTGTGCGTCTGCAGATGACAATCAGTGAGGAGGCAGAAGGTTACAGACAAGATGGACAGGAGGTGCCAGAAAGAAGGAGGACATGCAAGAAATTCCCTATTCACCGCCTCTTCACCTGCTGGGCTTTGGAAATACTTTAAATTTTATGTAGCAAATGGAGGCACATACTGGCATTTCAAATTCTCCTTCAGAGAATTCTTTACAGAATTCTTTACATTTTCATCACATTTTACTCTGTCTTCAGTATGCCTACACTTTAACATTTTTAATAAAGCTGAAGAAAAGAACAAATAAGAGACAAAAAATCCCATATTACTGCTTAATATCTACATGATGGACAGAAGTGGCTTTATTTAACAGCAATAGCAGATATGAAAACAATTCATCTAAAACCCTCTCAGAATGCATGCCCACATCAGCTATAGCAATGTCAGGACATCCAGCCTATTCAGAAAATAACTTTCCAAAAAGTCCTAAATACTCATGTGCTTTATTGTCATCCATGCTATGATAGCACCATTAATTAGCTTTGTACATCTGGAAATAAAGCCACCATTACAGGCTGTTACTGGGCCACTGTAATGAAAGGAAATATGACTTGAAGATTTGAAAATTAATCCCAAATGAATGGATTCCTTCAATTGAAAATAATAATAATAAATCCATATCAAAGTTCCAAATGTTTAAATGTCTAAATCCCAAATATTTCCTTAGATATGTGGCTATTGTAGGCACTTGAAAGTTTTAATTAAAACTCTGCTTACAGAATGAACCCTCATTCTCAGAACTGCTGACTATTATTTAAAAAATTACCTTACAAGGTACAGAAACACAAAATTTGAGAAATCATCTGGATTCAGATTTTTTAATATTGCTATGAAAATTTGCCAAATAACCATATTTGGGAATGCTGTTTAAAATGGCTAAGAATGTTAATAAAGTTATTGGAATATTAGGTCAAAACTAAATACATGAAAGAATATCCATTGGCACAAGTACCAGGAACCGCATCAGATGACTAACTCAGGAAAGCATTACTGTATCAGTTACAGCCATGTCACATTCTTCAAAGTTTTTCTTTATAAACGTAAGGGCTTAGAACTATATGGTTTTTTGTGTGTGTTCTGTGTTTTTTCTTTTCACAGAAGGTATCATTTTTAAAATATCCAGCTAATGTCAGATAAAGTTAACATAAGTCATCTGTGAAAAAATTAAAGGAAAAAAAAAAAAAAAAAAAAAAAACAGTAGAAATGTCTTAAAGTGGCTGTCAGTCTTCATTTTTTTTTTTTTACTTTCTCTGTTCTTCCTCACCAGCTCTGCTGCAGGCTGTGTCTGCAACAACTATGAAACCCTAGTCCCTTTTGAGGGCTGTCATTGCATTGGGCTTGTTGTGGACTCAGCAGAAAGACATATTGCCACCAAAACCCTGAGTGCCACTGGTGAGGCTCCCGAAGGGTTTGTACAGTTTAAGTAATTTATCTCTTTACTAGGATGCTCCTTACTAGGATGCTTCACATACTGCTTACATTAAAAGCAGGTATCTCTGAGTATTTGTTTAGAAACTAAGACAGCAATGAACCTCAATTGAGTCTCTAGAGTCAGTCCTATCAACACAATCAGCTTCAGCTCTTTGTACTGCTACTAGGAGTCACATCCCTCTCTACACCCCACAGCCTCCATGCCCAGACTCCACTTTGCCTACTATTGAGTCTTTTCTTGTCAAACAAATCAACTAAAGTGGAGTATCCACAGCTCTTCTACTTTGGCTCCCTCCAGAATATGACACCCTGCTCCCCAACACAGGTTTTTCTTCCCTCTTCAATTCTTTTGAGGTAGGGAAGTCCTCTGTTTGGTGAGGGCTGAACCAGTGTCACCAGTGTGACATCAACAGTCATGCTTATCAAATTATACTGTGAGCTGTATAAATTTTAGACACACATTTTAGAGGAAATTATTGTAATAACTAGACCCAAGAAGGTAAAAATATTATTTTGACCAAAGTAAAACATTTGTTTCTACAGGATGAGATGCCATCATTGCCATTTCTTCCCTTCAAAAGATTACAAATGTGCAAGTTAAAATGACAAAGTAAAAAAAATAAATAAATAAATAAATAAAAAAAATGAAGTTAAGTATTTTGGACCAATTTTCTTAACACACAAAAAATGCTCAAATTCATTCTTCTTTTGTCCTTACTTGGAAGGTAACAAAAATACTGAAAACTTAGGATTCCCTGTGTTTTTGAAGTTCAATGTTCCATACAAGTCTAACAGGCTACAAGACCATGCATCAGCAGTCTATGTGAAGGGTTGTTTGCTCTTCCATATGTCACAGTTTTGACAGAGATCAGGAGTTATTCTGTGACCATCTTTGGCTAACTTTGCTTCCCTTACCAAGTAATTACTAAGTACCAGCAATATCAAATGTATGTCATTTCTGGTAGGGTACTGATCTTTCCACTTTTCCATCTTCTTCAAAATATTTGTTTCATGGCTATGCCTTATCAAGTACTCTGTAAGCATCACAAAACAAGATGGGAGCAACGGGAAAGAAAAATGCAAACAATATGCCATCGTGGGAACCACATCACTCTTTTGGGCCCTTGACACTGAAAGCTACAGCTGTCATCCCCACTTGTTGGCCCACTTATTTCATACAAGTGCTTGGAAAGTGAGTCATAATTCACTTCCTCTTGTCCTGAGCGGGGACATGGTGCTCCCTGCCTCGCGACTCTGTTTGTACATGTGGAATTATACAGAGGAATTTGCAGCCAAGAATCCTAAAATAATGCTTGAAAATAGTATGTACTTAAGTGCTACAGTTCTTTGGCATGCTGATTGCTTTCATATCCTACTTTTGAACTTACTTTCAAAAGTAGGACACGAAAAATTTTGAAGTTAATTAGGGCACCCTATCTTACTGGAAATTTTTCAATCTTCCCCCTAACCCAAGTCTACATTTCAGTAGGAAAATGAGAAACCACATCAAGAGACTTCATTTTTCCTGTCATAAACAAAATCAGGCTGCCAATAACTCAAAAGTCTTGAAGAGAGGCATAGTGGTCCAATGGTGGTTTGTTTTGGTTTGGTTTTTTTCCCTTGCAATGCTGAGCTCTAAGGGCACATTAATGGTGGAACACAATCTGCTTCACATTTATGCATGAAGACCAGTTTTCATTTTGACCAATACTTCAGGATACCAGGCTCTCTGGAATAATATTTTAACAGTTGTCTAAATGAAATGCTGATTCAGACAGTGTTCCAGCTCAGTTTGCCATTGACCAATGAGATAAATTTATTCTGGATAGCCACCTCATTGGACCTAAGTAGAGTTATGGATCATTTTCCCTGTACTGGAGAAATTCCCTATGCTCCTCAATTCTTGGTTGGGGCACGCACCTTGACTGTATCCCAACCACACAGTGGTGTGACAAGAGGGCATCTGTACCCTGCTGTCCATAAAAGCACAATCCAAATACACACCATGATACACTAACACCATGAACAAATTGAGGGACCTCAAAGATGTGCAGGTACAAAGCTACAAATGCATTCCTTCTATCAAGTCTATGTCTAGTTATAACCCAAAATAAATTGATGTCACAAATATCCTGAATCATTAAAAACACTGATACATTTATTTTTTTTTTTTAATGTAAAATGGAACCCTCTTTTTCTCTACTTCTAGGCTGCTACTTTTTTCCTGTTATATGTGATATAGAGCTGATCAAAATCTTTAGTCTGAGAAAAGGTCCTATACTTGGTTAGTTACTTGGCATTCAGCAGGAAAATAAATAAATAAATAAATAAATAAATAAACTTTTTTTTTTTTCATAAAAATATAGATATTTAAATTTTTTAGCCGATAAAATAGATTGGCCGATAAAAGCATTATTGTGGAAGAAGTTTTCTACAAGCTTTCCTCTAGTAACTTGAAATTTCAGTACTGATTTTCTAGAGTTTTGGGCAACAAATCAATAGAACAGAGATAAAAGTATCATTTTTAGATCTCACTTTTGTTTCTCTCCTATTCTATTTTCAGTTCTTGTAAATGGAAAACATCTTTCTTCCCTTAATGAGTAAAAAAACCTAGTAAATTAGTGAACTGCAGGGTTCAGCTGAAAAAAGTCTTGAAAAGTCTTCACACACACACACACACACACTAAATAAATTACAAGTCCAAAACTTGACATGAAAAATTAGCCAGGTTAAAACTAGAGTGGACTTCTTTCTCAGCAAGTCCTGCAATGATCAGTTTGGAATAGTTTCATATTCTATTATAGGAAAGTCAAACTCTTTATTTTAAGTTTGAACTGCTTTATACAGCATGCAAAGCAGCTGCTAAGTCAGTACCAGACCTGTGTGTTTCCAGTTTCCATACTCAATCTTTAGTTGAATGAAGAAGAGGAAAAAAAAAAATCCCCAGCAGTTTATCAGGAAATGGTGAGCTCTATGATTAATAATATAAATTCATGAATCAATTTTCTGTGGCTGTATAGAATTATAAGAACATTTTTGTCTGAGCGTCTTTTCAGATATAAGCACTGAAGAAGGCTTGATAAAAAGATCGATTACTGTTTACAAAACACCTGAGTAATGCAAAATCATTAAAGTGCACTGTTTTTCGAAGTGCAACTTCCAAAGGAAAACCAGCATAAAAAAAAAAAAAAAAAAAGTAGGCTGAATATAAGCTTTCAGGGCAGGGAGTGGTGGTGAAGGGAAAGAATAGCGATGAACCTACACGTACATGATTTCAAAGTGATGCTTCCAGATCCTACAGCCAGGCATTTCATTTATGAATTACATCATTTTTTTCTTTGCTGAAAAGGAGATTTGGGAAGATAAAAGAGCTAGCCAAGGGTGGGTCAAAAATTGGAAGAATACAGTTCATATCTGATACACTCAAGAATGTTTATGCTTTGAAGAGATTGACCAAATAACATCATCTTAGAGTTCAACATTATTTCCAGCTAGCCACGTCAGCCCAAAACTTAAAAAAAAAAAAAAAAAAAAAAAAAAAAAGACATTTGAAAAGAGATAAGAATACGCCCAGATCTTGGAAATGTATAAATCCTCTTAGCCTCCCCATGTGACGAAGTGTGAGTTAGTTTCATGGCAGTGTTTCATGGCACAGGCCCAGGTCCATGGTCACACGTCAGACTGGGATGTGACGCGGTGGCTGCAGGCCTGGTTTGCGGCCTGGTGCAGTGTGTTATACCACATGGCTCCACAGAGCATGGGAAATGAAACAGCTGCCACTCTGCTTGTGGTACAGAATGCTGACGGTCCTTCAGTCACACCCTTGGCCACCAACCACAGATGAGACTGGACAGCTGTGTGAGATGGAGCATGTGAGTGTTGTCACACTGTGTAAATAAAGTGGGTACAGTAGGTAAGCAGGTTTCAAAGTAGAATGCAGTGGATTTGATAAGGCTGACATTCCCAAATAACAACTTGGTGAAGAATTGTAGCACTTACAATAAGAAATATCAGAATGATTTCTTCTACAGAAAACTACTAGGACCTGCAGAACTAGTATCAGCTTACAAATCTGCCAGTGAATGGTTTATTAAAACAAAAAGGTTGACTGGCCTCCTTGGAAAATGAGGATTTTGTACAGCAGGCAGCAGGCAAGTATACCTTTAGTCAGGAACATGTTTTATAAATATTATTTTCATTTACAGTTACTTGAAATCATATCTTAATATGGCTGACGGAGATTTCAATAAAGAACTCTGATATTTTAAAGTATTCTGGTACATGGGAAGAAGGATGCATATACATCACACCTGGATGCTAGAATTGGTGGCTTTAAAGACTGATGTGTTATTGATGTGTTCTGCAGAAAACCTCCAGATCCAAAGAGAACATATTCTGTGTTGGTAGCCAACATTCCTGAAATACATCATAGTTCATGGGTGAGAACTTTCACATCCTCTAAGTCTGCAGAAGCAGCAAACACTGCTCACTAAGAGGACTTGCTTTCTTAACCACAGAATGAACAAATAACTCTAGAAAAGAGAAAAGGCAATATTATCCATTTGTTGAAGGACACTAAGCAATACATTTTGAGTGAAATCACAGCACAGCCTTGGAGGATAATTCTGCAAAAACATACAGGCTCTTTTTTTTCACAATTCAGTAGTGCTGTTGAAGAAAATTTGCTGACATCTTCCAGTAAGCTGTCAGATGACTGGTAACAATTAAGTACCACTAGGATTTTTCACTGTAGCTTTTATCATAAGTCAGATTAAAAAACTCCTCACAATTAAGTGAAAACAAGAGTGGAGAGTATAGAAAGCTTTGCTTATGCCATGACACAGCAAGAACCTAAATGATACCCAGGTAGCAAGCAGCTGTCACTATGCTCTCAGATGTCAATTCTGGATGCTACACAAGACACAACTTCTCAGAAAAAATTCAAAGACTTTGAAACAAGTTTTGATTATATTAAGAAATCAGTAAATAACACTTACTTTAGATAACCAGCTAATTGTGAATCCAGGCATAAATGCAAAAAGGTAATTTTATAACTCAGTCACGTTATCAGTTTGAAAATTTTCCACTCCGTTACAGATAAAAGTTTACATATATAGCACTTAGTGTTGATAATTATGATGTCTAAATTTATGGTATTATTATCAACCACATTTAGAATGTATTCTTTCCATGCAGTACTGAAGTTGGATTGGATTGGACAATTACAGTATTTACACAATTGCAGTTTTGCCCATGTGTATCAGCCTAAATTATATGCTACAAACTTTTGCTTCTCCAGACCAAGTACTTGTCTGTTAGAAATGATGAGCTTTATTCTCTTTGAAGTTACACTGGCATCATTTCTGTTACACCATGTAGCATATTTCTAATTTCTACTACAGCAAGTGAAAGAAAAGTCAAACCTGCTGTTCACACCAGTCATTTAGCAAGATATACTACCACTGGCTCAAATCTCTGTCCATCTCATTACACTTTCTACAGGAATGCTGGAATAACACTGATGTCTTGAACTGGTTTTAATTTCTTTTTTCAAAACTTCACTGAAATTAATATATCTCAGGCAGTTTTGCTGCTGCTGAGTTCAGGCTAAAGATTAGTTATAATTCCCTACAGTCAGAAGAACTATATCAAGAACCAGGTTTACGGTCTCTGTTGTTTGTATTGCTCTAAAATTTACATTCAGATTAAATACACATGTTCTGTAAAGCCTAACAGGTATATCTTTCACTTAGTACCTTCATAGAAAGCCGTATATGGGAAGCACTGATTTTCAGGAATGCTTTGTAAATGTTAGTGGTCAGCATGTGTGCCATTCAATATGCTTCATTTTGCAAGTATAAAGCAAACTCTAAAGTCCAGTGCCTCTGACAAATAACAAAGTGTTAGTTTGATAGTGAGCTCTCAACATATGTATCCAAACCATAAAGGCCTAACTGAATATCTCTTATGGTGGTTAGATAAAATCCAATAAGCTCTTTGTGGAAAGAAGCTTCTGGAATAAAATTGGTCATCCCGTCAAAATACTCTTTTTGCACAGCAAAATCAACTGTGTCATTTTTAGGAATTCCTTACATAACAATTAAAGGTGGACCACGAATAAGATAATAATTAATATATTTTTAAAAAAAATCTTTCTATCTCTTACAAAGATAATTTGCTAACATGCTGAACTGGAAAATTGTATTAGATACAGGTTCATTTTAAGGTAAGGCTGCTTATGGTACATATTTTGACTGTAGATCAAAGTCTTGATATTCCACAGCCACAGTTATAGGTCTTCCCATTACAATTCATGTCTTTTATTGCTATTCCAGAAGCAACAAGCAGATGGCTGAAGTAGTAAGCCATGTAAGTCCCTTAGTAAGTGACTTTGTAAGACATTTTGATGACATTGACTACTTTGATTACATTGCAATTTATATGAACTTGAATGTCTACAATATCTACTCAAATTCTCTGGTGATTTGTCCTCCAGGGATTTAATGGGGTCCTGTCCTGGACAGTCATACCCTGCACCTTTACTGCAAGTCACTGCACCTGCAGCAGGGCAGAGATAAATGGTGGTGATATGTCTGCTACACAAACTCAAGAGTCAGGAACATGCAGATAATAGACAAAGTGACACATGCAGTATTTCTGGGAGTTATTAGGAAAGTGAATAAAGGGAAAGAGTTTGATATACCCTGCTCTTCTGTGGGTGAAGATATTTAATACGATACTTAAAGAAATGCTCTTATTCCCAAAATAAGAACCATACAAGGAAAGTTAACTGTTGTCAGCTCAATTAGGAATCTCATCTAACACATATTGTGTAATGAAGGAGAATAATCTTCACTGCTCATATCTGTGACAAATTAAGTTTTTTAGTTTTTTTTTTTTTAATAACAAAAAAAAAACACCTCCCTTTAGAGGTCTTAGAGAACTTCTGTGAGTTTGCTCAGCTTCTGAGGAGTGAGTTTATGCATGATCTCAAGACTGCAAATTTATGCAGAGTACAATTACTTGGACAGAGAATTTGTCTATTAGCAAAGGTTACTGTTTATTGACCCCATAACCAGATGTAATCATTTTATTCTGTTGTTCACGTGAAATGAATCCCTGCTCAAATTGTGAGCTGCAGCCTTGGAAGGAAGTTTTCAAAAAAAATTTTTTTTTGAGAGTTGCAGCATGGAAGAGAGGCACTTTTATGAAGATACCTTTCTCTTGCCAGTTAAGTGGAAAACCCCCTAATTTAAGGCACTGCCAAGAGCAGCTTAGAGGGATATACAGAGATACACCAACACTGAAAATATATATTCTACACAAGCACAATTATTTTTGTTCCATGCACATATTCCTTCAGACTTATCTTTCATATACTTAACTTTCTACAGAAAGTTCCACTACAATTTAGAAAACATTTGACCCCACTTTTACTTCCATGACAGGCCTTTAACAGGTGAGAAAAATTAGAGATGAGATCTCTGAGGACACATGAGCAGCTTGTTAACAAGGAATGGAGTGGAAGACAAGTACTGTGGCAACTAAACTGTGATTTAATATCAAAAAAAAGGGCATCTAATGACTTGCCACGTTCACCTACATGAATATATTATTGTGAATTTTTACTTCCTTGTTTTGGTACAATTTTTTAATGCATGGGTTAAAAATAATCACAAAATTATGTCAGAACTTCTATACCCTATCCTACCCCAATTTAGTGTTTATTTCATGGGTGTCATATGACAAATTTCATTATTAGAGAGTTTTACTCCTTATTAGGAATGTCTGAACAGAGCTGTATAAAAATAAGAAATGTTTGGAAATAATTGTATAAAAATATCCTTTTCAAGTTCTGGAAAACTTTATAAATTCATTTATTTGCTCTTTATTTTTTCAAAGAAAAAACTTTTCTCCCCTTCCCACCCTCATGTATAGCAGAGAAAAGAAGTGTTCCCACTTCCATGAGAAAAATTATTCTTGTAGGTCCCCAAATTCTCATCAAAAAGCTTAGCAAAAATACCAAAAATTTAACAAAAGGAAAGAAAAAAGTACCTCAGTTATCTTGAAAGCAAGTCCAAACCTCCTACTCAGAGGTTTTGTGCTGCCAAATTACAGAACAAAATGGCCCTATGGTAAGAATCTTGAAAAGTAAAGCACAGTTTTAGTTTACTAAAGAGAGAAAAGAAAAAAAAAAAAAAAAAAAGATAACTCCAGTGTATGATAATATGGGAAAAAAATATAACTTAATAATACCTTAATAGAAGGTGCATAAATCAGAGTAAGGGATTCTTATTCTACAGCTCACTATGTCTGTTTTAATAATGCTTTGTTTAAAAATGTTAAAAATGAATTTTTAATTAATAACTCAGACCTGTACATAAGAATTCTGATTCAGGTTCAGCGTTTCAGAATTGTCTGTGGTTTGCTGGTCCCCCATATATGAAAAAGGCCACCGGGAAAATAAAAGAATGTGTAAATTTTATGTCACACTGCAGAAGAAAAAGAAAAAAGGTGAATTTACAGAAGTTATTAACTTGACCCTAGGCAACCTGTATTAACACATAAGATTCTGGATAAACTTTGACTGTATACATAAAGCATTTCACTTTTAACTCTTCCCAATGAATGAAACACGTGTAATTTTCTCCTATGTTGTCCAGAGGAAAAAAGTATTAGACAAAATCTGCAGAAATTTTATCAAGGAAGCTCCGCAGACACTGAGACTGAATATGATATAAACTCTCATATTTCCACAGGCAGTAACTTTTCTCTCTGTTTATTCCCTAATGAGAAGCAACTTTAGCAATTCCCTGTAATTAGTACCTCATTCTGCCCACAAATAACACCTAATACTTTTCTAATTGATTAGCGCCATAATTAAATTAAATTCAGAGCAATTGTTCTCAGCTTGAACTTGATTTCAAGTCTGCTCCTTCTACTGTTGACTGGGAGGGAGGCTTGTATGTTCTTAGTATTTGTGTTTTCTTTACAGTACGAGTGGATCTTGTAAAATATATTACACTTCTCTAAAATCCTTGTCACACTTATATATATTTATGATGGATACAGCATTTCTGTAATGATGTATCTTTTTTTTTACAGTCTTGCTATATGTAGCCCCACAGTTACCAGTTTGTGGTTGAGGACTATTCTTGGGAGTCTATAAAGATGAAGCAAAAAAAAGGTCTGTTTTCAGGAGGCTTAAATTCTCTAAACATGGTTTATGTTTCCACTGGAAATAATATCATAAAAAGGCTGAAAACTCTAGGGGTTAGCTAGAGATAGGCCAGTACCAACTGCAATGCCCTCATTTGGTACATTTGTGGCAACTGGCCCTTACAAACGCAATCTCTACATCGCAGCACTTGCCAGCTATCCCCCAGACTCCTGAAGGATTTTACGCGTGCCCCCCCACACATACACATAAAAATGGAAAAAGGCTACGGCAAGTAATAAGGAAGGTGGGAAGGACAAACACAAGACCAGTGACTAGCTGGAAATGTCACTCTCTTTGTGCAGTTTCAGGATTTCCACAGTGTTGAGTGCAGAGCAGGTTGGGAGGCACCAACAAGAGAACCAGGCAGAACATGGATCCTTCAAGCAAAAAACAGTGTGATAGTAGTTACCCTAAATAGCAATTGAGCGTGTCTCAGAATGTCTTTGCATGGGTTTTGGATATGTGCTTGCTACGTACTTCACTTATTTACAGTATTGCCAGCAGTTCAAAGAACTTCAGTTTTATTTTGGAACATAACAAGTTCCATTCTTTCATTTACTGAAGTTGGCAAAAGCAGCCCAATAATACCTAAAGCGTTATTATGTTATTTTAGTGAAAGGATTATTCAAAGGCCATTGAGGAATGGAGCCTGCTGGTATGCACACACTGTGCCCAAGCAAAGGAGCAGATGGTCCTGTCCCTGAAGACAGACTACTTTGAATTCCACAGTTTTTATATGTTGTAGTATTTATGCCACAGAGGAACTAAAGCCAGAACTTATATTCTCTTTCCTGAAATAGTCAGTAAAAATAAAAATAAGAAATAAGAATAATTAAAAAAAAAAAAAAAAAAAAAAAAAAAAAGACAGTCGTTACTATATTCTCCAGGACACTTTTAAAGGGTAGAGTGTTATTAGATTTTGAGGAATCTTCATACCATCTTTTTCTTTTTTATTTTCTCCTTCTTTTCTGCAGAAGTGCAACACAAAACATTACTGACGCTGTCTCTTCTTGCTTTTGTCTAGACAAGGGAGCAGTATTCTGGGCTGGGTCTAAATTAACTTTTCCTGCATAGTAAAATGTTAATTCTTTACCTGTTAAAGAGCAAAACATTTTGTGCCTGAAAGTGTCAACAACTCTCACAAGAAGCTGAGTGCTTAAACTCAGAATCACAGAATCACAGAATTTCTAGGTTGGAAGAGACCTCAAGATCATCGAGTCCAACCTCTGACCTAACACTAACAGTCCCCACTAAACCATATCCCTAAGCTCTACATCTAAACGTCTTTTAAAGACCTCCAGGGATGGTGACTCCACCACTTCCCTGGGCAGCCTGTTCCAATGTCTAAAAACCCTTTCGGTAAAGAAGTTCTTCCTAACATCCAACCTAAACTCAACCTGAGTTCAGTTCTCTACTGATTCCAGGTGCTTGAAACAGGTGACATCAGGGTCATTTTAGGAAGGTTTCCAGGTACTCTCTGCTGCCTCATTTTGCCTCAGCCAGTGTGCACAGCTGGAGGCTGCAGGGAGCATTGGTTTCACCTGTACTGCCAGGGGCACCTCCCATTTCCCTGGGGAAAATCATCAGGCTCAGGACTAAGTCAGCCCCAACATTATTTGAGCAAGGTGGTACTGTACATGAACAATTTCAGCCTGCATGCCTCCATTAGAGCTGCTGTACATCATCACAGTGTTGATGCTTGCATAATGAATCAAAAGTCAGAGATTCAGTCTTTTATCTCACACAGAAGATGACTGGAGCTATAATAGTCTGACAATCCCCATTTTTATTCATTCCCCTTTTGCTGACTGACTTTCCCTGACAAGTCTGAACATTCAGGTGAACAGTGAACAGATTTAGGTCCTCTGAATATTGCTTTCCCAAGGTCCAAGGACCCTGAAACAAATATTGATAACACAATGTAAGATTATGTAGCTATGTTAGACTTTTCTGTGAACTTGATAGAAGGCACCTTAATGCCAAAGGCAATCAGGTTACCTAGCCCTCAGGCACAACAGCCCAGAGATGTAAAAATTACAGTGATGGATAAAGTGGAAGAAATTACCATCTGATAATGATAATGCAGATGCTTCAAAAGTATCTTGCTTTTACTTTATTATGCATTGGTGAAATGAAACATGTAGCAGACATGGTATATAGTCCAATGCAAAAGGCTTCAGGTATGAATTCTCCATAACTGTAATGAAGTTATAGACATTTCAACTATCAATTTAAACCACAGAGCTGAGGTAGACTTCTTAAGAAGGAGAACAAAAAAGTGCTGTTCTAATAACTAAAGCAAGCACTTAAAAGTAAATACAAAAAACACAAAGCTACTTTCTATGTGGTATTTGGTCCCGGAGGTTGTAAACTGGCTGTTTTTGTCTTTATTTTCTGGTTCTGCAGACTGTTCTCTAAAAAAAGAATTGGTCTCAGAGCCCAGGAGCAAGTCATCTGCAAAGTTAATTTCAGTGACAGAATGTAGATTGTTGTTCATTTGGTTTTTGTATATGTTCTGCTTATCTTCACAAAGGTAAACATCTCTGGAATGTCAGAATTAAAATATCTATGAAGTTATTTCTAACCATCACTGCCTACAGAGGTAAATGCTTTGTTTTAGCTATATTTTATTTTGCTAATGAAATCAGAAGTTTCTAGAATGTGAATGTTTCTAGAATGTTTTAGAAAGTCTTTCAGAGTCCTTAATCACTCAGCCCAAGCTCAGAGTACGTAGCAATCATTATAAGGCATACCTTTCAAGACGTGAAAAATAGCTACAGAATAACAAATTGCTTCCCCATCCCTTAAACATATTAATTTTCTTCTCTCCTCTTCATCTCACCCCCCAGAACTTGGAAACTGATGAGTTTTGCGGATAACTTCTCTCCTTTAACTAACTTGACATAATAGCTCCCTTTTGTCAATGACAACTGTGTGCATTACTGGGTAATGACTGGGTGAAACCCGTGGTGTCTGTCACTCTCTTCTTTTCCTCCCCAGCTCTTCCAGGTGTATGCTAATATTTTATCAAATGAGAAAATCCTGAAATCACTTCACTTGACTATAAATTTATTACTATTTTTGAAATAGGAATAATATGTCTGTCACACACATTATTACCAATTTTTTTCTTTCTCTACTGAGAATATTGTTATTAGCCAGCAGTCATCAGAATCAATAGAGAAGAAAGGAAACTTCCTGTCCTGTCTTGTCCTGTCCTGTCCCCTCCTGGTTATCCACTAAATGCAGTTCTAATAGACTGCACTTGATGCTGGATTTCCAACATGGTTCTCTTTCATTTTCCACTTAGAATATTAACAGTTGTTTCTGTTTTAACTGTGCTTACAGCCCATAGATGTCTCTCCAGGGATGCAGGAATGTGTACACCCACGTAGTCACTGGTATTCCTCCAAGAAAACACTAGTCTAAATATCTTATACTTCCAAATCTGTGCAAATACACTCACAAAAAGTATGTGTATCTCTCCAGTCGATGCAGCTATGCTTAGCCAAAGGTGCCCTGAAGGTCTTCTACAAATTATTTCTGACTGAGTGAAACAACCACAAAGAACAAATCAGTTCTGAGCTTTGATCTGTTAACTCAAATCTTCCCAGGTGTCAGAAGGACCAATATGCAATTGTTTTTTAACCAAGCTGTATAAAGGAATGCCCTATACCTCAGTGGGGAGAACAGCAAGCCTTGGATTACCAATGTAAAAGTTTGACTTTACCTTCATGCAGACAAAAGCTGTGATATACCATACAAATAGTACATACTGTGTACAGGCGCTAAGAGAGTATGAGAAGATGGCAATGGAACAGCTTTACTGAGCAGAAGCAGACAGAATTCACGAAAATCAATTAATACAATAAGGAAGTCATGAAAAGTGGGATCTCAGAAACCACTTTATTGAAGATTGAGGTACAATTCAAACAACACAAGTCCTTGAACCATGAAAGATAGAAAGGAGGAAAAATTGGAGTGTTTCAGATTTGCTCTTTCCAATTGGATTCACTTTGGGAGTTTCTAACTGACAAGGAAGCTTTCCCTCTAAACACTCCTTGGTTCACTAATAATCTTTGTTACCCATTTAAGCTATTCATAGTCTTCTCCTTTAGCACAGGATCTCATTAATCCCAATCCTATAACATAGGATTTTACTGATTCAACAGAGTTGCCAATAGGCACAGAGTCATTATGCTCAGAGTTGAAAACCCATGTAGATCCCAAAATTCAGTGACATGTAAATATATTGGAGGATCTGAGATAAGCATTGCCTGATATCAGTGGGGGATGGTTATCCTGATGTTAGGATTTGCAAAGTCCAAGTTGGTGCCTGACAAATGAATCTTCCTTATCGCTATCACAGTACTACTTGAAGGCAGTCCAGGAGTTTCTGTGAAAATAGTTTGGTGTTGGGTTTGGTCCAACTCCAAGTGAATAGATGACAATTTCTCTTCTGAGTATATGAACTGGTTACTGTGCAACAGCAGCTTTTGAGCAACCAGCCAGCTGTGTTTCTTAGCCTCAGGTAAATAAATACCAGGCAAATCCAGGTAGCTCACCTCCACAGCAAGGGAAGCATAAAGTACTTCAAATTTAGCCTAGAGTAAGTCTTCACACAACCCCCCTTTTTCTTAAGTAGCTAACTACCTATAAATTCACAGCCTTTTTTTTGCAACATATTCACATGACCATACTGTAACTGCAGTTTCCACAGACACACACACACACCCCATAGAGCCTGATGAGGGAAACAAAGTTTGAGCTTCGGGAAATAGCCTGCATCTTTCAGGAGCCTCTTAAGAACATACCTGTTTTGTGATTTCAGTCAGATGAGGGAGATGCTAGAGCAGGCACTGACCTGCTCCAAAGAGACTCACTTTATCCTATCAACTGAGGATGAAAGACTCAAGTCCACAAAGGCATAAGGTGCCTGACTCCTTGGGGGGTTACTCCCTAGAGAGGAGCCAAGCAGCTAAATACTCTTTTGTCAATCTAGACCTCAGCTACCAAATGGAGTCATTGTGGTCTACTCCCTAGTTTAAATAAACACCAACTGAAACTTGTCACATATGGCACCTAATTTTGTCAAAGCCTGCCTCAGAGGTACTCAGCCCTCACTTTATCAAAAAGGCTTTTGCCAGAAACAGCAGGTTAGAAATTGGAAGAAAATGAATCAGAATATTGGGATAGAAGTGCTGCTTTTTTTTTCTTTTTTTTTTTTTTTTTTTTCCACAGTGAATTAATAATTGCCATTTTCAGAGTAGTTGGAACATTACCAAGGATGAAAGACCAACACAAAGACTGCTACAGAGAGACCTTCTTTCATAACCCTAGTAAGAGCAAGCATCTAAAGGAGAGTTTGGATGCATTTACTGGATGTACGTTAGCAAGTTTAAATACAGAAACAGTGAAAGAACTTTTATAACAATTTATATGAGCTCAACAGTGATTGCATTTTAACAGCTGCTGCTGTTCCTCTGGGCCACTGCACTGTAATGGAGTCAGTTTTTCTGCTGAAAGAAATGATTAAATTGTTCACAGAAAGTCCCTGAAAAGGTGTCAGTATGAGGAGCTGGAAATTTAGGATCTAACAACTTGAGCACTGGAAAAAAAATCATCACCGGTTTATGTTCCCCTGTGGAGATAAAAAATGAAAACTTAAATTTTGGCAGAACCCAGGCATTTTCTACAACCAGACACACATTCAACTTTAACGAATTAGAATGAATGTCTAGTATCATTGTTATCTGTGTAAACTCAACCTAATGGTATGTGATGTTTGTACTATTTTTTGAGCCATAGGTCATTAATGATTAATAGTGACCTACATTCAGTATAGCATTATATTGCTCTCCAGAGTTTCTATGTTGCTCACTAATGAAATCCAGCTACTGCTTTGGAGAGATGTACAGACTATACTGTATTTTGGAAGGTTGTATGGAGAAGGAAAGAGACACAAATGCTTGTTTTAACTGAATCCTCTGGAGAGATTTAAGTGATTATTATCCACACTTGTGTATGGCTCAGTTTTGGGAGTTAATATTTGTGTTGTTAAAAAGAGTACCCTGGGACTTTTGCCAATCACTTTGGTCTATCTTTCACACCTTACACAAAAGGCCTATGATAGTATACAGCATTCCAATAGTACACGAGTGATAGATTTGCCCACAAAATTTGCCATGCAGGAAATTACTTCAGCACTACCCAGAGTCCTTGAACTTTCTTTAGCAAAGTCTCAGACAGTAATGATCTGTATGTAAAGTTTTGAACATTGATTACTTAAGAGCAGCTATGAAATACCCTGCCCACCACATGATTGTGCCTGACACCCAGGATGTCGTAACCATTGCTGTGTGTGTATGATATTCCAGCCTGGATAAAATGGAAAAGTGCAGGTCTGGAGCAGATGGTGCCAGATTTTCAACAAATAACTCTCGCTGCTCACTCTAGAAACTGCTGGATGCTGGGCAGTCTGGGAAATCTGGCCACTGTTTATTAGTTGTCTGAAAGGGAACTTCTTGTACTCTTTGGGAAATCAGACCTTTACTTATTTATTTATTCCTCAAGCACTAGAAAATACTCTATGATAACACTATACCAGATTGTTAAAACAGCGTGTCTTCACTTCCATATGGGAATTAGTGTTGCACCGAGTTCTTTGTAAACTGAGTGATCATAGAAAGATATCATAGAAAGATATCTAGTGACCCAGTTCCTCCTTTCAGAGACTTGAGCTTCTTTGTAAAAGAAAAAAAAAAAATAGAACTGCAGTTTCATTATCAGAAATGACCAGGGGAGACAAATCATAAGCTGAAGAGAATCAAATTGCAAATTGTCTTTTTGTTTGCTGGCATGAATTTGTTTTTGATATACAGGGTATTTTCATGGAACAAATACCCTATGAGTTAGCCAGTCAGAACTGACAAATCATTCCATTTGTCTTAGGACTGATTCAAAGTGTTTTACTAGTACGTGCTATACCATCTTTTATCAGGAATAGCTTATCATTAATCACAAGAAATTGCAGTTGCTTACTTTAAAATGCTGTTGGTGACTGCACTCAAAATGCAAATCTCAGTCATTCAACCACCAGCAGATTTATGAGCATAAGGAAAGAAAATTTTTATTCTGCTAGGATGTGAAACAAAAATTTAATATCTGGTTCAATGCATAATTTAAGGCTTAAGTACAAAAGACAATGAAAATTTTAAAACTTGAATTCAAACTCTAGAACTTCTATTTCCTGAACATATTTCATCTGTTATGATCCCTAGTAACTTCACTAGCTGATGATTCATTGAAATTACATATTAAAAAGTATACTAGCTCATGTCTTCCTTCATTGCATAGTTCTTGATTACAAGTGTTTTTCACAGTTTTAAATTAATCATTGATAAAGTTTCCAGCACTTTCAGAATTTGAAGCAAGAGACTATCTATAGGCAGGAGTTATTTAAAGACACAGAATAAAACCAACTAATTCTAAAACTTTTGGATATTTATAGGACTAGATACTATAGTGTCTGTGACTTGTAGACAAAAATTGTATTTAATCTCAACCATAATCAAAGCTACAGATCCTGAAAGACCATCCAAACATATGTGAGGAAAGCAGAAGATTAAAAAAAAAAAATACTTAAAAAGGTAGACTAGGCCAGACTTAATACAGACCCTTTCTTTACTATTATTTTCTAGACAAATGAAATAGACTCTTTAGATTTCCATGTAGCCTTTCTCTTCAGTATGCTACTGGATACAACTATACTTCTATTAGTTCAAATGGAAATATGTGAATATATTTTTCTAGATAAATTGCATAGACCATCTCCCTTTAGGTTTAGATTTAATATTTCATACTTCAGAAGAGCATTTGATGCAATTACACATTTAACCATCAACCTTCTAACCTAGGTGAAAAACTACTGAAGTATTAAATAAAAGTTGAGGGAGCAGGAGGTGAGTAGGGGAAGGAACCTACCAGGAACCTACCTACCTAGGGCAAGGTAGGTTCCTAAAGCAGTTCCTTAAAGACTGTTTAAGTACAGTTCTATATATGTGATGTTGGCAGAAAAAGTCTGACACCAGGTAAGGAGGCTGGGTACATGAAGAATAGATGACCTCTGGGACCAGAATAATAGAAATGGGATAAACTCAGTACAAAAAAAAAAAAAAAAAAAAAAAAAAAGTCTTGGATATTAACACAAATAAAAGGAATTTATTCTGTAAGCTAACAAATCACCAACTACTAAAGACATAGTGCACTATTCAATAACAGAATAAGGAATAAGTAAGACTGCTAGTGTGTGATGTGAAATGGAAAAGGTAAATCAATCCTAATGTTTATCTGGAAAAATGTTTTCAGAGCATGTATCCTACAAGCAGAGATGATAATAATGTGTACTGAGTGAGGAATAGTTACATGGGACTTGGCTTCACTAAGTCTAAATGAACACATACACATGCACACACTTCTGAAAATACTGTCTTTTGTTTCTGCAAGTACAAAAATCCATAGAGAAAGGCAAAGAACTGCAAACAGTGCTCTAATTGCTACAGAGGCAACAAAATATGTGGAAACTCATAAAACTGCTAATGGTTTTGATCTTCATATGGCTTAGTACCATGTATGAAAAGCTCTGAGAAGACACATTTGTTCTGATATTTACAAATGAAATGCCGTAACCATACAAAGCTATGGAGAACATTCATTTATTAGTTCAATTTTGATCTAATTTTCTACTGAGCAAGATAACATCTCCCACAGAAAGCTCTAAGGCACCTCCCAAAATTTATTGTTTTCAGTTCTTACAAAAAGCCTCTTATCAGTTCCAGCAGCACTAGAATTTGGATGTCTATTGATAACTAGTGATCAACCATCATGACACTGGACATGTTTTCTCTGTTACTAGCTTATTTTGCTCTGTGACTAGGTTGATGCAGCTAATGACTTGGGTCAGTGTCTCCCTGAAGAGGGAAAGAGGGTACTAGTACCTTAAGTGACTAATGGAGGGGAAAAAAAATAGAAAGGTTGTGAATTCATTAAAAAGTGAGTTATTCATTTATTTATAATGACTAATAAAAGATTAAGTCATACTAATTGATACCGTGATTTTTTAATAGGCAAGCTGTTAAGAAAGTCTTCAAAGTAAGAGTGTCAGACCTTCAAGAAGATGGAAAAGCTGATTCAAGGTCTAATTAAGGAGAGGTGGGTTATTTATTTCTCTTTTTCTGACATCCTCTTACTGTATGCATTTTAATCTGCCTTCTTTTTTTTTTTTTTACTATGTTTTGTGAGACTACATAAAACATGCTAAATCAACTCATAGTATGTTAATTAAATAAAGAAATCATAAACACATAAGTATTCCAGCGTCTGCACTCATTAAACTAAAATACAGAATGTGGTGTAACCATTCACCACTAATTTCATTGGAAAATGTAGCCTGATGAGATACATAAAAAGAAAAGACCTAGGATAAGTTTTGAAACACCTACAGTAACAGTTTCCTATTATTGAAGGCTATACAAACAGCTGTTTTATACAAGTATTGTGCTTTTTGCTTTTCTGTCTCTTTAAATTTATGGTTGCAGAAAGGTTATATAAACTGAACAGAAAGTAAATTTGCTTTGAAAAGATGCTGAAATCTCCTACTGTTCTCAGTGTCCAGTTGTTCTCCTTCAAGTTCTCCTTCCTTGATGCATATTACAAAGCAAAGATTTGATAATAGCCTGTTTCTCTCCAAGCACAGAATATTTTTAAGAAGATTTGATAGTAATTTAAGTTTTATTGCAAACAATTTTACAATCCAGTTTGAATTTTATTTTTTGAAAGGAAAATGACTTGTTTCATGGAGATGTGATTGTGAAGTATGTGTATGGAAAGAGAAAATTTTATGATTCCCTCAGCTTCTGGAATATTGCATGTACTCCCTGAATATCAAATTTCAAAAAAATAAAAATAAAAATGATTCAGTTTTGTAAACAGTAGTAAAGCTATCAGCCATTCCATACAAAGACTGCATTTGGCATCTTGAAATGTAGCACAACAGGCTGCAAGAATATCTTTCCAAGAAGTCAGAAAGATGAGTTTCTTGAATAAGAAATCAAACATAAAATAGCAGTGTAGAGAAGCTGTTTCTTTTAGCTGGGAAAGGTAATTTTGGAAGACAGTAACTTAAGACAAATGTAACCTGTAACACAAGTCAGATTTTGTCACCACTTTTGACATTTTTTTTGTCATTTTTTGAAAAACATTTTGTTGAGAATTCATCCAAAAAAATAACTAACCCTAGCATGACATAAAAACCATATAGTGTCCTTACCAAAATGGTACTATATTATAATTAATCTTGTGAGATTACAAATACTATTCTAAAGATTCATTATGCACTTTGATGTGTGTACATTAATAATGTATGAAATAATATTACATTAATATTTAATATATTAGCAAGTAATGCTGATTAATATTAACTTATATATGTTTATACATATACATATGTAGATATATGCATTCTATAAAATTAATTTTGCATAAATTTTAATTTCCCATTGACCTTGAAGATATCATCAAATATTTTTGACTATCACAGAGCTTTCAGAATTAACACATATAAGTGTTGTCAATGTCAAGAGGAAAGTACATCTCTCTTACTACTATTTTGAGTAATTCTCTGACTACAAAAGTAGTGTACCTTTCTTAGCAAAATGAGGGTTTAGGGATTACAGAGAAGCATGGGGTAAATCTGGCATGAATCCTAGACACATGAGGATTCCTTGAATCACAGTGTACTCACTAAAGATCTGGTGTCAGTCCTGGATTAGCCTCTAGTCTGAAGTCTTCTCCTTTTTCAGGAAAGTTGAAGAGGTTCAGACAATTCTAGCTAGCAAATAAAAGCAAACTTCACAAATGATCTCTAATATGTGGTCCTTCTTACCCAAACATGATTCTCTGTCATCTACTGCAAGAAAGATTCAGCAGGAGGTGTGGGTGCTGTTTCTGAGCATATGGTACATGTCTAAAGCTGTGGTGAATTAATCAAAAAAATTAAAAGATAGTCTAGAAAATTATTTTGAAACCAACTAAAGCTACTATTAAAGTACTTCAGAGCAAAATCCTTTGTTATCACTACTCTAAAATCTTGAAAATTTTGTCTTTCTCTTTTTCAGGTAAAGAAAGTGTAGCAAAGTAACAAAAATCAACCATGGAAGTCCAAAGGCCTACAGGTTTCTCTTTATGATTCTTTAGTGATTTAGCAGATGGGACATCAGGATGGCTGTATTTGGAAAAGGCCACCTAAGCCTGTAGACAGCCTGAATCTGTCTTTACTACTAATGGAAGTGTCATTCCAGGAGACTGTTTGTGCAGAGAAGCAGTGTAATACTGCCTCGGATAATTGCCATTGTACCATTTTTCTATTCACATTCCAGAACTGGTCACCAGGGCACAAGCTGTTCTTGGCTACGTGGCCCATACCATTGCATACTGGCACACGCCAGTTCAGATTCACACAAGGAAATCTTTGTGGTTAGAACCTGAACGCCTGTGGATTAACCTACCACTGCATTTAAATCACTGAAAACCAAAATCCTACTCCTCATGCCTGTGGGAAGAGAATAACATACATCTTGATTTGGTTGCCTTTGTAATAAGTATAATTCCTTGCAGGCTTACAAAGAAAAACAGTCACCTAATAATCTTGCAGATTAAAAACAGAAGCCTATGCTAATGAGCTAGGAGAGCCAAATTCTACTTCCATTTTTAACTGTGCCTCATTTAATGACTTCAGAATGCAGCTCAAGGTCTGATTCATCTCACCTAATTTAACCATTTCACAGTTACGCATCTATATTACAATAGCTAACTAGACTTGAAAGTAAATAAAAAGAGAAAATGAAAAGAATCTTCTCAGATAGTATCTAAAATAGGTGTGGTAAATGCTCTCTAGATGTGCATCTCTCTTTCTGCTACTAGGTGGGATTAGATGGCTCAGATGGATCAGATGCCTTTTATTTTATGGTTACTAGCTTACTCTCAGTCTAGGGTTTTTCAACAGTCAGTAGAACAAGATACCCATCTTCAAGGTATGATTCATCACACTTTTCTTCAAAACTTATTTTGGAATGGGATAAATCCCTTCTGAAGTTCCCTCTGCATCTCTGCTGACTAAAAGAAGCATCATGGAATAGACTTCCATTAAAAGTCGCTCAAGCTAGCTAGGATAAATGCCAGCTGCAGATAACACGTCTATTGCAATTGGTAAAAGTAAACATTTTTAAATTGCTTTTTAGCCAAGTTTAAGTGTTCAGTTTGATCGTTATTAATTAGCATTGTTAAGATATAATTGGAGAGGTATTACCAGTTTAGAAGCCCAATATAGCTTTTAAAAATTTTAAATAGGGATTATTCTATCTATTTAAGTATGACCAACAAAAGCAACTCATTAAAACATCTGCTAGCATGTGATTATTAGTCTAAACTGAACTTCTGGATAGAATATTCAGAATTTATACTGTAATTAATTTGCAGGTTTAAGTTTCCACCAGTTCTATCAGAACATTCAAACTCCTGTCATATTTTCTTATGTGTCATGACAATTCTCTGTGACAGCAGTAAATTTGACAGAACCCACAGTGCATTCCGCCAACCCAACTGTTTTAATTTACCTCATAATTCTGTGACTTACTAGGACACATTCTGTGTTTCTGAACAACTGATCTCCTTCAAAGACACTCACTCTTTAATCTTGGCATGAATATTGAAGTTTACACAGATGAGCAAGCTGAACACACAGTGTTAGAGAACTGCAAAGCTCATTTTGCTAATAGGGGTTACAGGGGTGCACACTGCTGCTACACTACATACTTGTCTTCACAGAGAAGGGATGATTTGTTCATGAACATAATAAAATGGAGCCATTAGAACAAATGCAAATTTTATAGAGGAAAATTTCACATAGACACTTTTCTTTCCAACTACTTTGTTCATCTGATCATTCTCATTTGGCTTTTTGTTTGTAAGTTTTAAAGAAGTTTTTATTGTTGCATAATGACAGCTATGTGAAGAATGGTCACACATACCTAGGCAATGAAAAACTGAAAGGAAAGATGCAGATCATTTACCAAATACCTAGACTATGAGTCAATATATTTTTGGATGCCTCAAGTTTTACCAGTGTGTGATGGAAATTACTAAAACTGAGGACAGCAAGGCTACTGCTGGTAAATTATGACTTAGAATTAAACCAAATGATTCAAACCTTAAATCAGTAAAATGGCAAAAAAAAAAAAAGGACAGTCATGTATAAAGCCTAAAGCAATCCAAAAAAAAAAAAAATGCATTTGAAAATGAGTTTGTTTGCAGCAGTGGGATTAAAAAAAATAACAAGATCCATAATCTTACCTTGTCAGAAGTTGTCTGAAAGTCTATTTAGTGACTAAAGTGACTTGTCTAATTCATTCACCATTTTTATCACTTGATGTGTTATGCTGTGTCTCACAGCTGGAGACTAAACATGCCAAAAGTTGACATTCTAAGCAGCTCTGAAAATATTTAAGTCCCAGACATATTTTCAGAGCAAATTGCAAATTTGGCTTCTGCTTTTAAGAAGATACCAAAGGGCATGTGGCTCGGCCAGTGTCCAAACTGGCTGTGATACCTAGGAGGAGTTTACCTCAAACTGATTATTTCATACAGTCAGTAGGCAATCTGAGAATGGTAGTAATATTTTTGGCGATCCTGGTTTTGATCCACCACAGAAAAAAAAAAAAAAAAAAAAAAAAAAGGTAATGAGTTTAACAGTGTTAAATCAAAAGCTTCTGGAAAGATATCCACAAACCAGTTCAGTGTGGAAATATTTTCTTGTTGGCTTAAACCTTTTAGCTTTTGTTGAAAAAGGAAAAATATATGACCATTAATTTCTACCATAAAAGGAAAACCTACAAATTCAATGAGTGTTGGTCTCAAAGTGTATCAATTACTCCATATAATATTACATGCTAAATCATGCCTTTGATTTCTGACATAGCTGGTAATTATCAAAGTTTAGGCTATATTTTATAGCAGGCAGATGATAGTTAGTAATTATCAAAGCTCAGGCTATATTTTATAGCAGGCAGATGATTAATTTCCACAATAGTGTGTGTGAGGGCTCAGCTGCATGATTTCGACAGGTTCTCTTCCAAAATACCAACGGTTAAAAAAATAAGAAAAAGAATGTTTAACCTCTTTTTTCAAAGTTCTCTGAGAAAAATGGCCCCGTAAAATTTCATTACATGTCCATTTTAGCTATTGTAAAACAAAACAACAACAACAAAAAAGTCTATGTATGTTTAAAAATAACAAAAAAGCATAATGCATCTGAAAGACGCAGGATTGTTGACCCTGAAGAATGAAATCTTTTTGATTGTCTGAATACAAATCATCTGGTGGAAGTGTCCAAGAGGAAGTAAGAAGTCTCAAAAAGATTAGGCCAGAAATTTCTACTAAGCAATGGAACAGGAGAACATCAACAAGCAGAGTCTGTAATCTATCAACTTTTCCTTTGATGTGACTGATTACTTAATATTATCAGTGAATATCTATTACCAAGTGTTTATGAAGGTTTTTGATATATTTTGAGTTTTTTGATTTTGAGTCTTTCCAAATCTGAGAGAACACAGAAGTTCAACTCATGAACAATTGCCCAAATTTTCCAGTCACCCTCCATGTATTTAATGCAACTGTCCCTAAACAAACATAAGAACAGAATGTCTTCCAGGTCTCCAGAACAAAAGGTGAGTTCATGGTGATGAGCTGGGACTGACAATGACAGAGTACAAACCAAAAGAATTTGTTCTCTACAACTCAGGCTAGGCCAGATTTTGATGACACCAGCAGGTTCATAAAATGCCAGAAAGAATTAGTGAAAATGATACCAACACCTGAATACGATATATTGTATTGCTGGTTACCAACCACTGTGAAGCAGATTCACAAGCTAGTGGTGACTTTAAACCTAAAGCTATCACCCAGACTGCAGCTGTTAGTGTTGGGCTTTTTCATATTTCAGAGAGTGTTCTGACTTGGCAAAATATATTCATATGCAGGAAGTTTAAGAGCAGAAGATCTGCAAATTCTGTTATTCAAATGAAGAAGGTGAATAAATTTGTCTAATATACCTTATCCACAGTTCTGGAATGGGAGGAAGGTTTTCACTTTATCAACAGAATACTATAGGAACAACTAGGGTTATCAATAAAGTGAGATATTTGCTGAAGTTGATTTTGAGTACTATCTGGTAATCCTAATTCTGGAAGTGTTTCATACTCATTGACTTCTTCAAGATTTTCCTGGAAGATGATATCAGATTTGATAATGATTTTCAGATTCACTAAGCTACCCGACAGGAGGCATAATGAAGCTTTTAACTCATTTCAGAAAGAAAAACTTGCAAGCATGGTATAGTAAAGGTTTCCAGTTCTGAATGGCATTTGCCAGACTCAATCTAGTAGACTTTTTCACTTGCCTTGTGACTTACACACATCATTTTTATGCATTTACCTGAGTCTTCCTTCTAATCTACTAAAATAATTCAGCAGAAGGTAAAAATACTGCAAGCAACTGTGAATTTATTATTCCTCTTTTTAATTACTCTCATAGATTGGTGTTTTGTGGGCTGCTTCCACTCCAAATTTCAATTTTTTCCTTGCATGCAGTTAAGTAAGTGATGCCAACAGCTGACAAACTCATGCACAGCTATAGATTTATTACGAAGTGTATTTAGCTTTTTTTCAAATCATTTATTTTCTTGCTAAAATTCTGTCCAGACTAGTATATTTACTGGCAAGGAAGAATAAAATGAAAGAAGAGTGAATGAGAGAACAAACAAAAGAAAGAATGATAGTTGCAAGTAGAAGACATCTGAGCTGAAAATTTTTAGGGTAATTAGAGAATCTGATACCTGTGAGAAACAGGTCACATCAGGATTGCCTACAGGTGGCTCACTGTAGTGTATTTACACTATCAGCACTTCTCTAATATTACTGTAGATTTTCTAGGAAGAAAAGCAATAAAGTAAAGAATCCTTTACACAAAAGAAACAGAGTACAATAAACTTGTCAAATCAACCTGTCTTTCTGTTCATCTCTTCTCCTGAAGGTAATCATTACCTATCTCTTTTCTGAATCTGCATGCCATCTGGAGCTATGAGCAGAGCAAAAACTGCATTTTCTATTCTATTTTAGAGGTGATATTCACATTGCTATAAATTAATCTCAACATTTTTGTTTTAATGCTGCATAGAGCAGTTGATTGTGAACATACTGACTGTAAATGAAACTAACAGTACACGAGTTTTTTTGCAGAGTACCATTCATTTTTCTTTATTCTGTTTGTGGTCATATAACTATTATATATAAATAAAATCATTCGGTTTTACTTAATAATGACAGAGATTTTGGCAAAATCAACTTTTTGTTCAATTCGAAGTTTAACAGATTTTTAGTTGGGTATTTCTGATCATTCCCTCCAGTATATTCTATTCATTTAGAGCAGACTGAGCTCTTTTCTTTTCTTAATTGTAAGCTAATGACTGCCTTTTTCAGCATTTTTTTTTAAAGAAATACATTTACTAATATATTTCTACTGCACCACTAACCCATAATTACATTTAGTTCAGTATGAGAGCATACATTTTCTAACAGGTACTGCCCCAAACAGACATGTAACAAAAAGCAATATTTGTCAGTCATAATGTGAATATAGTCTGAGAATGGGACAAAATGTCTTTGAAGGCTAATTAGTCTACTGTATCATTGCCACATACACTGATAGGATTTTTGGTTTTATTTCTTCATTAGTTTTCTTCATACTATAAATTCACTAAATATAATGCAATAAGATCTGAATGGCACCACAAAAAAAAAAAAAAAAAAAAAAAAAAGTACCATCAACTGTTTTTTAATATGCAAGCCTAAAAGACGCTCCAAATATCCATCACAGGCATGTCACAAGCACATGCGGCCCCCGACCTTTCAGCATGCTCAGGGGATTTGGACACTCATAGACCTTAGGTGGGCTCAGTATGGACTTGGACACCTGGGATAAGGCAGCAATGTAGTTTCAGATCTTTAGTGGCTTAGGATAAAAAAAGTTGCCAAGGACAGTATAGAAATGTGGAGTCATGTCAAGAAGTCACAATATGGGTAGAATAGGGGTTCTCTGCTGCATAATGCTTCATGTAAAATAATTTGACTGAATAGCTAGTTTAAATTAAATTGGAAAGTTTTGTATCAGTCAGGTGGAATAGATACTCTAAAATGGTCCTCTCACTAGTCAGCTCAGCATCTGTATTCTAACTGGCTAAGAAAATGTGTTCATCCCTAGTACTTTCATTTCAACATCTCAGGTTTATAGAGTCAGGTAAATAATAACACCAGGCATTTGCCATGTATGTTTGCTAGGAAAAAAAACAAAACAAAACAAAACAAACAAACAAACAAAAAAGGATTTGAAAAGGATTTGCTGGGGATGATTTATGTGTAGTGCTCTTCAGTTGAACTTCAGAGGAGATGAGACAACACTGCACCTCATTAAGAAAGGCAATGCCTAGTACAAATAGACCTAAGAATTTCAATGACATTTCAAAGGAATATTAAAATCAAAAGCACCTTAAATCAGTGCTTGAATGTCTATTTGTAACTTGCATAGTTCAGATGTTTCTCCTGGCAGCATTTCCCTAGTGTCATTATCACTTACTAAAATTTGATACCATCTACTACCTGAGCCTGAATTCCTGACACACAGTACCAGAGATGTAAATATTATGCCAGATTAAAGAGTAGCGTGTTTTGACAATTATGAAGACAGACGTTTCTCTTTTGCAATGAGGAAGTCTCAGAAAATATGTACATGCTTAGGCAGTTAAATCGTGTGCAGCTTATTCAGAAGGGAAATAACAAATACACAGCCCTAAGCTACTGCAGTGTCTTTGAATATGTGTAGCTCTGTCAAACAAAACAAAAGACATTTGGCTGCTTCTAATAAATTTCATACTCCTTTCTAACCTGAAGTCATATAACTTCAGACTCTGATCCTCTCTGATCTCTACCTAATAGCATGCAAGTAAGTAGCTCCATGAGAAACCTCACTTGGTTCTTGAAGTAACAGAGAAAATATTCTCTGAATCAGGATGGTGAAATCTTTGGGTTTGGGGGTACAAAAGTTTTGCTAGAACTCAACTGTTGTTGTAAGATCCCTCCTGCAGACACTTCTAGGGGACAGACCTTCCTGGGGTTGCTAGCTCCAGAATATGGTGCTTGAAATTTATTTTCTTCTAATTAGAATCTATTAAGCTACAATCTCATCACAATTTTAACTGGTTATAATACTTTCTTTCTTAGCTGGAACATTTTCCCTAAATTCTACGCTTGATTCCACAATATATCTGTGGTGTTGTTACAAAAGTTATTTTTACATGCAAGGATAAAGGATATGGAAGAGATTATTTTTAAAAACTTTTAAAAGCTTTTTTTTTTTTAAAAAAAAAAAGAGAGAAAAGAGAGATAAGTGGATAGTACAGTAACTTCTTAGAACGTATATGTAATTGTTATGATTTTTTTTTCCAGGTTCAAGAACAATGTACTCAAATTTAAATAGCTGCATGCCATCTTTCTTTTTTTTTTTTTTAATTGTGATTTGTTGTGGAAAGTAAAGAAAAATAACAAAATACTAATTCGCACTTCACATCACTTTAGCTATGGATCAAGTTCAGCCATAATTTGCACTAGTTTTCATTTTGTTCATTGGATTACTTCTTTATTTGTTCTTTCATTGTTCAGTAGAACTATTAAATTTATGATGATTTTTATTCCCTCAGGTGGATTGAAAGAGTATAAAAGCAGTAAAGCTACAAAGTTATACAAGATGAATGTCTAAAGGTAAGGCTGGTTGGTACAAAGACAATAGATGACTTCATGTAGGGAGGATAAAGTAGAGAATCAGATAAGGAAAATATGAAGTAAAGGGAATTTAGCAGGAATTTATGATATTTTTAATTACTTTTTGCTAGGCATGGTTGTTAAGACTGTCTGTACAGAATTGCTGTACTGGGTCAGAAGAAAAGAGGGCACTTCTTTACTGTGAAGTTTACAGAGCACTGGAACAGGTTGCCGAGAGCTTGTGGAGTCTCCTTCTCTAGAGATATTAAAAACCCGCTTAGATGCCATCCTGTGCAGGGTGGTCTAGGTAATCCTGCTTGGCAGGAGGGGTGGACTAGATGATCTTCAGAGGTCCCTTCCAACCTCAACCATTCTGTGAAAAGTCATCCTATTCGATGTGTTCTGGTAGCAGCTAGTGGTGGGAAATGTGAAGTAGTGGACAAACCTGGCAGTCTAATAAAGGTGATGCTGCCACAGCTTCAAGACCCCAGGCCAACCAGCAGTGAGGATGTGCATGTGTTCCCAGTAGGCACAGACACAAATGCTTATACAACACACATATACATATACACATGGCCAGCTGCACAGATCAACACCACAGAAACACACAGAGCTCATGCAAACACAAACAGTATAACAGCCTCAACCAGTGCCACTCTGACTGATGAGGACTGATGGTCCCTGACTGGGAAATACAGAGATCTGTGCAATGTGGATCCCTCCAGCAGCTACCCTCAGACACCCAGCCTGCCCAGAAGCTGCCACTGGATCCTCGGTACCTCCCATTGCTGGTGCATGCATTTGAGAGTCCTCAAGGCTGCAGCCTCACTCCAGCTGCCGGTACAGACCCCTCACTCACACACACAAACCCTTCACACACACAGGGGTTCACACCATGGGTCTCCCTGCCGACCTCCAGACCCTGTGTGATCTCTTCAGCACTTGGCCTGGATCCCCTGGTCCCTTCAGAAGCCAACTCCTCAGGTTGTCTCATTCACAGAAACATGCCCCATGCATGCACACCCGCCCCCCAAACCACTTCACCTACTCACTGATTAGTCTGCCCTGTTAAGTGACCAGCAACCAGATGCTCACAGGAGCACTCACTCTGGTTGCTGGCACCCTAGCTACACAGGCCCCAGTGACTCTTGCTCCCCATTCCAGCTGCTGCATTCAGATCTCCATATACATGTAGAGAACAAAGATTAGAGGGATCCTCACCCACAAAAGGGTTAAAAATGGAGCTCAACAAAATGGGACAAATTAATCTGGTCAGGTTCAGGGCATGGCCAGACAAGCATACTGACCAGATGCCAGTTTATGCATGGCTTTATCCCCTTTTCCCTTTAGTCTCCCACATCTGATCCTCCTTGAACAATCCCTCTCCCCACCTTTGGTGGTTACCCTAAACATTTCCTAATAAATTTAAATCCTAAAATGCTCCCTTCAATTTTTCATCACAATAAAAAACTAACAAACAAACAAAAACTGTTTATCTTTCCTAACACTGATGAAAATGGAACTGAGGAACAAATGATTGCAGATAACAGCCCATAATGTGCTGGAGATCTTTCTCCTGAATGCTTTGTATCCCTGGAACATAGCCACCACCTATTAGAATTAAGGTGACCAAAAATAGTGCATGAGGGAGGAGTGGATAATTTTTCAGCAATTTATATTCAACAGAATTCCATAACCTGGTGGAAAAATATATATATTCTTGCAATGTCATTCTTATAATCCGAATTTTTGAGGCTGGACCTAATTGTAATTTCTGTTTTATCTACAGATATGATTTAAGGAGCACTCTGAGAGTCCAGCCATTTTAGAGTCATTCTAGTTTTAGTTACAGCATCTGCATTTGCAACTCAAACTCTTCAGTGTCGTTTATCAAGGTGACTACTTTCTGGCTGGTACTGATTGCTCACATATGCTTTGTGACTTACAGTGTTTACAAAATCAAGCTGCTACCTGCTTCCATCCAAGTATTATAAATATATTTCCTAACCCTGTCAGATCACTTACAAACAAAGATGTGTGGTGCTCCAGCTCATTCCTAGTTATCACCACAAAGGGTGAACCTAGCAATGTGTCAAATGTTGTTTTGACAAGCACTTTGTATTTTGCGTGTCTGTCAGTACCAGTTCTGTCAGTTCCTGCCCTCACCCTTCCACACAAATAAGGCCCAGAATGTAGTATGCTGGTTTTTTGGTTTTGTTTGTTTGTTTATTTTTCAGGGAAGGGTAAAGATTGGCAACAGGGAGCAATGGTTTTGTTGTTGAACTTTTCATATTAGGGGGGGTGAACTTGTCAGTTCAGTCTTCTGAGCCACTTTTTCAGTGGACACTCATGAATGGTTAAGAACAGCTGACGCAATCTGATGAAGTATTCCCTCTCCCCAGTTTCTAACACCTGGATATAAATCCCCATCCATTCCCCTGTCTAAGCCATCAGGCTGAATGAAAGGCAGGGACAGTGCAAAAGGAATGCTCTAGGGAGAAATGCCAGTGCTACACTTTTGTTCACTCTTTAGCAGACAAATTCACAGAGAGAAACCTCCATGAGGAATTTTCCTATTTCCTCTGTATACCATACACATTCTAGGGATGGAAGAATGCTTCTTGCCACCCAAATTGCACCAAAGACTTTTCAACATCTGCTCTATCTGTGGGGTCAGTTATAAGAAGAAATTATTTCCCTAATTACTGAAGTATCTATAAAGAATCCCCCAGTGCTGAAAGTCCTGCAAGAAATTTGTGCTTTCTCATCACCATTTAGAAGTTATCATTTCCATTTACTATCATATATTGATTTAAAATATCACACTGTCTCATTTTATGTCCATCATTGGTTTGTTACTTATGCAACAAGTATATCACATTTCTTACAGGAAATAAGATGAGGATATGCTTGTTGCCAGGTAGCCATATGTTACCTGATGGAACATGTAAATCTTCTACAAAAAACAGCAGAACAGGAAAAAAAAAAAAAAAAAAAAAAAAAAAAATCACCTATGTCTGAATGAGAATCTGAACACCACAACCTCAGCACAGCGCTTTGGTATATGTTTTAAGTATATGCTTTACATCCCTCTATACTGACTATGGCAAGAAAGCAGAGACTGAACATGACTCACACGTGAGTTCTATTAAAGTCAATCTACTCACACACAGTCTTAAAGCTAATGCTCAAATGATTTCCTGAATCAGATCCCCTATGAGCATCTCCAGTCTGTCTTCAGGGTTCTTCCAGCTTTCAGAATTATACCTCTTTGTTCATATTGTTATGTTGTATATCAGGTGACAGAATAATCAAGGCTCAATAATCATGCTGATGCAGTTGAGAAAGTATCTTACATAAATAAAAGCATAGAATGTTTTACTAATGATGCTGTGTAGGAAAATACCATAAATAAGGAATGAGATACTCCTCAGCGGCAGCCTGACCTAATTAACTGGAAGCCATCTTGAACCTTCCAGAATGCATTCTCTGCAAAAACTGCATCAGTAGCAACCTGTACACTTTTGGCCATGGGTGACTGAGCTCAGAAGAAATATCTCTGATGATTCTTTCAATACATTTGTTCACTCTGAGGCAAGAAATTTGTCCAACAAAATTTGACATACACATATAAATTTAACTTTGGCTAGAAGAAAAGCAGTCACATCATTTCAATGCTTTCATTTTCTTGTGAAAATCAGTAAGCATCCCCTTACTGTAAGCATTGCAATTGTACAATGGAAAGGCATTTTTCACAGTTACAAATAAAAACAAGCAGTCTATACTGATAAGCAAAACTCCATAATTATTAGACATCTTTATTTTTGACTCAAAATTCATCAGATACAAGTTTAAGACTATTTTTTGATAGTTAAATTTTGTAATGTATAGCTATGTAATGTAATGGCTATGACATGGTTACAAAATGTGGTTTATTTTGAGAGAGGGATCTGAGGGGATATTCATTATTTTTATACTTATACACTTAGTGAGGTATTTAATTATCCCTAAAGAATAAGAATTCCCTAACACAGATTCTTAGGGTTGTAATTCATTAGCAGAGGATGAAGTATGGAAAATATACAAAACAATTGGCTTGCACAGGAGAGTTTTAAAACAAATGAGGGCATAGTATATACAAATGAGCAAATTAATGGGTCAACCTTTGCAATCTTTGTAGTTTACATTGAATTCTAACTCTGTCACTCCACACAGAAAAATACCAAACAATCAAGTGCCTAAATACTGCACATGAAATAGAGATAGGATTTAGAATTCTCCAACTTTAAACAATACTGTGATAGATATGCTCACTGGCATTCCAAGATTTTACAAAACATTGCCACATCTGGGGTGTATCTCAGTTTCCAAAACATTCCAGAAATGACAGATGCAGTTAATCAGAACTGACTATTATATATATCTCACTGATTTCTTTGGGTTTAAAACATTCACTGTTAAAAACAGGCTTGTTATCCTTCCCAAAAGGTATGGAAAGTAAGTGTGAAGATATAAAATTCATATGATGTTCAGTCAGAATAAAATGCTATGGGTTAAAATTATGTATCTGTTGAAGAAGATGATTCTGGTTTCAGTTCAGAATTGTTTTATAATAAATAATATTTTTCTTGGACTGGTTTGAAAGCTTACCTCTAAGTGCTGTGGGTTTATTATGTTTATTACGTGCTTCACTTTCCTAGGAAGCCGAAAGGGAAAACAACATCTATCAAAGGGAACAATTTCCAAATCAGGCCTCCTATATCCAGGCAAGCTGCATCAAAATAACAGGCCTTGTAGGCTTGGCATTCAGAGTGATCTCTGCTTTAAAAGTATCTGGCACCCATGATTTTTACTGCCTGTCAGCAGGAGATCATTGGACAGATAACCTCAAATGAGTAGCTGATTAGCCCATCCTTCCCAAAAAATTACCAGCCTTGCCAATTATCACCTCTCTTTTTCTCTTTGTATGAGGATGTTGAGGAGGTACAACTATGAACCTCAAATTCAGATGTGTTTCTGGTGTCAGATTTCCTTCTGGCCTAATTGGGAAAAGATTCATATGATTCACTGAGAACTTGCTTGAGCATATGTGGTTCATCTCCGGTGAGCTTATTCCCACCACCCTAGTCTCTGCTGAACAGAATTGTCTGCTTTATGTGAAACTCCACAGACTTTATCAATGACCAAATTCACTAAATGGATATTCCATTGATTAACTAACTCATTTTATTTCCCAAAACTACTGGGAAGACTGAGAAATAACTTTGAGACTTCAAGGGTATAGTGAGAAACATCTCTCTCTAGCTGATAAAGAAAAGCCTTTGATCTTCAGACATGCCCAAAATGAGAGCATGAGTTGGAGAAAACTGGCTAAAGATCAGTCCAAACAAAATGGAAGAGAGACTCATAGCTGGAAAACATCTACTTTTAAATAACAATTAGAGCTGACTGAAATTTGTGAGACATATCTAAAGGCTATGCTGGAATGATGTCTTCCCTGCAGATTTGCCCATCTTATGTCTAATAGCAAGTTTCTTCTTTTCTTTCTGGCAGATGTTGGCAGAAGTATCTTTCATTATCTGTAGTTGGTAACCATTTAGTCTGCAGTTCTCACCATTTCTTGTGTCTCTCTCATATGGGGACTTATCCTTGCATACTTTTGGTTTCCATTAGCGACAAGTACAGCCTTTGAGACCTGATAGTTCTGCCTCTGCAAGTGAAGGGCTTCCTTTGCAGAGCTATCTTCTCCAGACAGTCCTTTAAGTACATCCCAGAAAACAGATTTTAGACATGTTTTCAGTTTGAATTGTTGAAGTTTCAGAAGCTGTTTTTTTTCTTTTTAGATATGACGTAACATGCGTTGGTTATTGAAAATTAATATATCTTAATTTTACACTGATTAAAGTTGTAACAGATATATAATTTCTTTAAACTTCAGATTTAGGACAAATAACTCATAAAACTAGACTAGACTAGTATACTAGACTGTATACTGGACTAATTGCTAATAATAAAAGCCTTGCAATTTTCCCACAAATAAGTTCAGTCCATACAACAGATTCCAATAAAACTGACGGAAAATTTTACCTTTCTTATTTTATGATACAGATGTTAGAACATACACATCTCTGGCTAAAAAGACTTCAAATAATTTTGAAAAGCCTCCCATGGCACTTAAGCATTTTCTTCCCATACGTCCAAAGGCTGTAGACCAGTATCCAGGCCAGGTTCTGAAATTCATACTCATTTCTTCAGCAGAGATACAATGCATTCATTCTGCTTTTGCATTCCCAAATGAAAAAGGAGTTAACTTCAACACATTATAGCCATGGATTAATTAAAAAAATAAAAAAGAAAAGAAAAGAAATGAGAGAGAGAGAGAGATCTGCCTAGCTGGGTATAACTGTCAAGAGAGGAACAGGAGACAAATCATATCCAAAGCAGCTTAATTCAAATTTCATTAACAATTTCATTAACTGGCCAAGATTTTGACATTCTTTGCCTCAGTTCAGTAGAAGTGACTTCTGTCAAATAGAGATTTTAACATGGAATGTCAATTATCTTTCAGCTAGAAAAAAAAAAAAAATCTTCACAGAAAAAAAAGAAAAAAAATAATTAAAAAAAAGCCCTCATTCCAACGATTGTTATCTATGGCAAGCTGTTAGCAGCAGCATGAATTTTTTACCTATCAGAGGGACAAGCAGAGGCTGTCATTTCAGCTCTACTTAAGATGAAGAAGGCCTAAGGTCTTGCTCTATTTTTTCACACAGAGTAAAGCTCTCCTTATTGATAAAGAGACCTTGACACTAGAGACATTTAAGCACCAGTCTCTGTACGTTCTTTGTGAAAACAGTATAACACCCGTTAATGTCAAAGCTTTCTGTCCATCACTATGGTA
Organism: Heteronetta atricapilla; assembly: GCA_011075105.1. Classification (NCBI taxonomy): domain Eukaryota; kingdom Metazoa; phylum Chordata; class Aves; order Anseriformes; family Anatidae; genus Heteronetta; species Heteronetta atricapilla. The sequence continues at coordinate 25,960,949 of CM021735.1, forward strand.
CAAAACCTATGAATGTGTCAAAATCTGGTCAGGTTTAATTTATGAGAAAATGCATCTGTCAGTGTTAGATAAGTCATCTAGCTTCAATATAGCTTTTGTTTTATCTTTCAAAGTAAAAAATATTTCAGGCACTGAATATTAACTTTACCACTTTGTTTTTGCTTCTGAGTAGTATGCCATGTTACCTAACTGGAAACTCTTGAGTGGTTTAAAGGAGGTACCATGCAATGTTATCTTGGAATGACTCACGGGATGAGTGTGAAGTCTGCACATTCTTTGATAACGATATCACAGTATGACATGGCCCAACAGATTTCAAGACTCATTTAGTTGGCGTTGTGTCACTTGACAATTTTCAGACAGTTTCCCCAACTAATCAGAAAGAAAAGCTGCTGATTCTTGTACTCTGTAAATAAGTAGTAAAGCTCATGTTTTTCAGTTGACAGAAATATCACAGGTTTGATTTCTCTATTCTGCTGCACTGGATTTTATCTGCATCTTGGGAAAAATCTAACTTTCATAGTATAATCCTGCAAGAAATCCTACATACTTATAGGCAATTCATCTCACAAATTGACTTAAGTGAAATCAAAACATTAATGTATTCATAGTACATGATGCTAAGATACTTTCTTTTCTCTGACAGGTGAAGTGAGAAAACTAAATCCTGACAAAATGAATGTATTTTTCTGCCAGTTGTTTTTTTTCCTGCATTTTTTCTTTAGTCACAGATATACAAGTGAATTAAAAGGTAACAAATTGAATCAAAGAGACAACATTTGACTCTGCTAGCCTGGTAAGGTCTAGCATTCTGAAGGCATTTTGAAATGTCCTATATGAATAGGATTAAGAATTTTAGTCTAAGAATACATCTGCTTAGGTTTCCTTAAACTTCAGTTTTAAGATTTTTCAGATTTAATGTCTTTGGCATTAAATTTATCCTCATAAAGCCTCTGAATTGCTGGTGTTGTCTTTCATCCAAATACTAGCTTTTATTGTTATTATGGAGTAAAGAATAACAAGTAAAAAAACAATTATATTTATATTGTATTTCATTATGTTCTACTGCATTAGTTCTACTTGGATGGGGCAATGTCAACAGTTATGCACAGTTATGTTAATTTTGAACTAGCTTTTTTCTACCTAGCTAGGATAACAGTAGCACTGATGACAAAATGGCATGCACCTCAGCACTCGTTATACACATTTGACTATTTACTTTGGTGACGAGAGCCTGTGCTGTCATGTTCCTGCTGTTCATTTTACCTGAGTTGACTCAAGAAAAGCCAGCTCATCCACCCTTCTTAATGCTGCAGTCACTTTGCCTTGATGTGTCCACAAAGCCATGGACTGGTTGAGATATGTGACATGGTAAGAGCACCCTGCTCTTCTTGCTCCCTTTGGGAAGGCCACAAGTGCTGAACTTACATTATTCTTGAGAGCGATGACTGCTTTCTACTAGCACCTGCAGAAACAGATCACCCCACCAAAAAAAAAAAAAAAAAAAAAAAAAAAAAAAGTGAAGGCTTGGCTTATGGCTAATTCACCCTCCACTTCCTCTTCAATGTGTAGCTCTTTATTTGCATACCACATCCTTTCACCACATACACCTTTGGCAATCCCAGAATAACTGCGTTTCTCTCAGTCATAAGATTTTCAGGGATGATTACGGAAATGTGCAGAAGCAGACTGGACTCCTCTCAGAATTACATCCTAACAAACAACTGCATCACAACATCCAGTGGCATGTTCCTATGCTTATATCATTGCTTTACTGCTTCCACACTAAACATACTCACAAAATATCCTCTTTAACATCTGCTGGTAATACACTGGAAAAGAACTATTCTTTTAAAATCTGCTTTTGTTCCACAAGAAGCTGGTACCATAGCTAACAAGACTGAAAAAAAAGAATAGGCACAGTAGATATTAGGATTCTTTTCCTGAATACTGTTGGGATGTTGGCTTTAATTTTGTAATCAGAAATTTTATTTGGAAACCAATTTCAAAGATCCATTGTCATCAGGAAGCAGAAGTGTGTGATTAGCTAATGCAGCTAATAAAAATAGATCATATCTTCTCATCTTACCGTAGAATAGTGTGTTGGGTCTGTCTGGGTTGGAGTCACCTTTCCCTGCAGCAGCCCACACAGTGCTGTGCTCTGCACTTGTAGCTGGAACAGCACTGATATCACTCCAGTGTTTTGTCTCTTACTGCATAGTGCTGGCACAGCATCAGAACTCCCTTCAAGACCCCAAGAGCCAGCAGGCTGGGGTTGGGCAATTGATGGGGAGGGGACATCATCAGGGCAGCTGACCTAAACCAACCAAAGGGATATTCCATAACACCTGATGTCACACTCAGCAATAAAAGGGGACTCTCGTGGGGGAGGGTTCTCCTGAACAACTGGTATGCGTTTTGAGGCCCTGCTTCCCAGGATGTGGCTGAACATCGCTCGTTGATGGGAAGTAGAGAATAACTTGTTTTTCTTTCTCTCTGTGCTTCCGCACGGCCTTGTTGTTTCTTCTGTTTCTTTTGTTTATTTTTCTCCGCATTCCGCTTTCCCTTTAATTAAATCATTCTCATCTCAAACCTCGAGCTCTTTGTGTTGTCTTTTTCTCCCCCTTCCTCTTTGAGGAGGGGAGGAGTGAGAGAATGATTGTGGTGGAGTTGTCTGCCCACTCGAGTAAAACCATCACAAATAGTTGCAATCAACTGTTTCATAATGGACTTAAAATCTTAGCCAAATAAACTAACTGGCAGAGAGTTTTCCAGGGGGAATCAATTCAAGCAAAGAGAAAGCTATTTTAAAGTCATTTGTAAATGCAAAAAGAGAAGAAAGAAGAGTTTCTCAACCTTTTATATGATTGTGTAACAGTGATTTCCTTGAGGAATGAGGAAAGAGAAAGAGAAAAAGATACCACCTGAATTTCTAATTAGCTATCTGTCTTCACCTGTGGAATTAATTAATTCAATTTTGCAACACAGAATTTGATAGTAAAATGCATTTTGTTATCATGGTCCTTGCCACCCTCCCCCACCCCACCAAAAAAAAAGAAAAAGCACTAAGCAATCTCAAAAAGTCAGCTGCATCATTTCACTATGAAAATATAGCAATACAAACAAGAACATAACTTTACAAGAAAGAAAAAAAAAATGAAGAAATGGAGGGGAGGAGAGGAGAGGGGAGGGGAGAAGAGGAGAGGAGAGGAGAGGAGAATTTAGACATATTCTAAAAGTCATACCTTCTAAACATTTCATAGACGATATGAAGACTTTTCCAAGGGAAACCCAAAAAGTTCTGGAAAAAAAAAAAAAAAAGAAAAAAAAAGTTGTTGCTTTTGAGAAAAACTTAGAAAAGAGTTGGCAGAAAAGCACATTTTGTCATATATGCTGTTACTCTTTTCTGTTGCCCATGAAGAAAAGATCAAAAATGAAATTACAAATTAAGAGAGTTAAGACAAGAACTAAAGGCACAAAGTAGATGTGCTAAGTATTCAGTTTCTTCAAATACTTTTCATTCAAAAACATTAGCTTAACAAGTAAATCCTGCTGGATATGAATTGTCACCTATAGAATGAAATCTTTATCATATTTCCATTTTCCTGAGCCATAAAATCCCCTAAATTACCTATTAAAAAAATAAATTACAGTCTCACCAGTATCTGTCAGTTTCTTTCTTTAACACTGAATATAGAAGATAGGAAGGCATTAAGTCCAGAGAATTGATACAGATTGTAAGAAAGGATATTCTTTGTCTAATTTTGCTATGTACTTTGATGGATGAGGATACTGTCATGTATGTACATTTGGTTTGTTATGAAGACACAGAAGTTGCTACTGAGGCACCAGTGAGCTGGAGATTTCCACGCTAAAGCAGTGGTTAACTACTATTATGGCTAATTCTGTGACTGCCAATCCACTTCAGAGGAGTTAACTCATTGTAACGAGAAAGATCAGGGGTAGGTGGAAGAAGGGTGAAAGGTCCAAGTCAGACCTTGAATTTTTTTTATGGAAAACATGAATTTACAATTAGGGTATCCCATGAACTAAGTATCCTTCCCCTTCTTGACTGAGTTGATCTCAAAGGACAAAATAATATAACTTTGTGTCCTCCTCAGAAGAGGCATGTTTTTCAAGGCAACATATTATTTTCAAAAGCCTCAGAAAAAGTGGAATGATGGTGCCTATGAGGTAGAGCGAGAAGTTAAGTCATTATTTGGTGACCAATTCCAATACTTATAATGTGTCACAAAACTGTTGCTCTCCACATTTTGTAATAACTAGGTAAAAAGTCTGAATTGAATACACACAGATGCCTATTTAATAGCATTCAAGAAAATACTACAAAATAAAATATAGTAATAATTTAAACTATTCAAAAGAAATGTTGGGTCTTGAGCTATACCTTTCATCTTCTGTTTCTAAGGCCTGTAATGGTCTTTGCCAATGTTGACAAAAACACTGTCACTTTTATCATGAAGGTAAGATAGGCCACTAAATGCAAACAGAACTTGATCCTTCTGAGACAAGACAAATCTATCTTAGCTGAAATATTTGATGGCTTATGTCTACAGCTCCAGAATTAAGATGTAGGCTTTGGGAGGAAGCCTTCAGTCAGATATGCTAGATGAATACAATGACAGTTCTCACAACTGAGGTGGAAAGTATGTAGAAAATGATTGAGAAGTCCTCCTCCATAGTCTAACAGGAAATTAATTGCACTAAGCATCTATTTTCAGAAGCATAATATAAGATCATCACAATCTGAATTGTTGACTGGAACTGGGTTTGACACTTCATAGGACGTACTGTTCTTTCTTTCTGAAGTTGTTTTGACATGAAAATATGATCATCTCTTAAAATAAGGGAAATATTTGGTTGCCAAGGAATGCTAAAGCAATTTTGGGGTCTGTGTGGGGGGGAAATGGTGATAAATATTCATTAAAGGATTTTCATTTCAAAATGATAGTTTTACCATTCTAAGGAGAATAAAAGATCTTGCTTTTCCTGAATTTTCTACAATTAAATTTTTGGTAAAAGGTTCCAATTGGTTTAATTTTAATGCACATGGAATACAAAGTCTCTGAATCTTGAAGATTTAAAAATTCCATCTGGCAAGCCTCCTGCAATTTGATATTAAATTGCCAATAGCTAAATGTGGCTGCTCTGGTTGCATTAGGCATTGACATGAAAATCCAAGGAATTTATCTTCTGCCAGAAAAGATTCTAATGCTGTAATAATTTTCATCATTATGGTATTTTTCTGCCACTGAATTTTACATATTATTTTTAATTAATCTTTGGACTCCTAGTGGATAGTTTCAATGTATGACTCATTTAAAACAATGACTCTCCATTAATAAAATAACATTCAGATTCAAACTTTTAAATGTCTGCAAATAAAGCACTAAAACCCCTAGGCAATGAATACAGTTGAGGTGGTAAGAGAAATTGCCTTAACTCTACAGTTTCAGAGTTGGAGGTGAAGGAAAACAGCAGGATTATATCACCCTAGATCAGCAGTGACTCTATGGTCAAGTTATTATGCTCAATTTGTGTAAAGATGAGGTGAATGCGTAACTGGTTCAGATAAAATAATGTCCTAACATTTTTTTCCAGTTTTAAATAAGTTTGATAAACTTAAAAAGTCTTCCAGCACCTCCAACTTTTACTGAAAATAACAGGAGAAAAGGACATTATGAAATTTTCTAGCAGGTTAAAATGTTTACGTATCAGACTTGTTGAGCAGTCAGTCCTAAGAAAACCATTTTTCAAGGTTCAAATTTTTTATTTGGATTTACAGATATTTCCTTGAAGATATTTTTAAAATTATTTTGTGTCATATTCAGACTTATGTTAAATTACAGATCTGTGAAAAACTCACAATTTAATGTTTATTCTGTAATAAGTCTGAGCAACAGAATTCATATGTCACTAATATTGCTTATTGAAATATGTCCAGAAAGACTTGTTTACTAATCTATTTCTATATTCTTCTTCTTTTCATATAATGTATAAGCTAAAGTGCCAGTAGTTTTCCATGAAAAATCCTGCATTTAGTGCAGATGTCAGGACATGCCAGCTCTGCAGCAGTTCTTAGTCTTTCTCAGCCTTTCTTCTCTTAGTGAAAGAATACGTTTGACCTTGTATGCAATCTGCCTTATTGCTGCTTATTCAACTGAATCATCAAACTTCTGAAACCTAATAGAAGTTTCAAGGAAGAATTTTAGCCAACCTATTATTTTTTTCTTGAAATTTTGAAAGTTAGACTGTCATGATTTCAGCATCTCTAGTTCACAGTGCAAAACAACAACAAAAAAAAAATGTTGCTGCTCAAGTAATTTTAATTAGTGGCTAACTGGCATCCGGACAACAAAGACAAGAGGTAACATGAATTTTTAATGTACTCCAGCAAAAAGATCACTTCCAGAGTGGAAAAACACTTCAATAATCTGATTCCATGTGTCTGAATCAAGTATTTTTAACACTATAATGTGCCAACACTGATATTAGCTAAAGGAGAACCAAACACACTGTTTATACAATACTGCTTATCCACTATCTTGCAGTGGCTCTCCAAAGATTTTTTAGCCCAATTTTCTGAAGAAACAGGACTTACTTCATCAGTCTGTCCTAATAACTTCTCTAACTTCAACCAAAACTGATGGAAGGTGAAGACATTGTAAAGACATTGCATTTCTACAGGTTTCACAGAGGTAGGCTAATGGATACAGAAAACAGAATTTATTTATTATTTTATTATTTATTTATTATTTATTATATTATTTAACATAATATATTATTAAAGAGTTTTCTACTGAAATCAAGGAATTCAAATAGATGTCACACAAATTATTAGTCTGCCATTCATTAACAACTTGTTTCATCATCAAATATTTTAATATGTTATATAATTCATTAATGAATCTATAAAGCTGAGAAACAACCACTCTTTAAATAAATCTCCTTACAGGATTTGCAGTACATTCAGAAATATGTATCACCATAATCATTTTCAGTTGAAAAAAAATGAATTATTCAAAATAAATAATAATAAACAGGACCACTGTGTAACCTCTTATGTAATCATGATGTATTTTCATGCACTTTGAGAAATGCAGAGCCATTTTTGTAGTGTATCATGATTTATGCTTACAACGTATCCTAGAACGGCAGGGAATGTACAGCTTCATGGGCTAACTTGTCATAATGATCAGGTTAGAGTACTGTGGCAAACCTTCTGATGTATACACATGGTAGATTGCTCATGAGGTTCAATGTGCAGAAGATTTAAATGAATGTTAACATAGATATTGCAGTACTGAAACACATTTAAGAAGAAAGTGAATGCTAGGCAAAACAGATCTTACTCTCACCTTAGATAGTTATGATAACTCATAGTTATGATATTATTTCATCTGTAATATAAGACCATCAATAACCTGTTTCCCTCAGAAGAGACACTTCTAATTAAAACCAAACTGATAAGTCATAGACAGCCTGAGCTCAAGGGATAACCAGCGTTCAGACATTTGCAAGACATCACCCCATAATAAAAAGAGGAAAATCAAAACGAACTAATAGAATTTAGTGACCTTTCTTAATCTTTGACCTTTCTTACTCCTAATGACCTTTCTTACTCCTTTAAAGAAGAAAAAAAGAAAAAGAAAATAGAAAAAAAAAAAAAAAACAGTTCCCTGGAATTTTAACATATAATAAATTATATGTATCAATAATTGCAGAAGGAAAATAATCAGAAATACATTCAAAAAATACCCAGAATACAAGATATCTAAGAGGCTCAACCCAATGTGAGCTACTGTTATGGGCTGAAACTCTTCTCAAACATTTTTTTCTGAGTCATATAGTAAATATTTCATCTGACAGAGAATTTACCAAAATATGGGATTATATGGAAAGTATGTGAAACATACACAAGGCAAAGCCACTAAAACATTACCTTCTTGTCTCAACATGACTTTCAACTCCATCTGGTATCCTGACTATGATTCCACTTGAAGATTGAATCCAAAGCAGCTTCAAAAGCTGAGCTCCTATTTCAACCAAAAAGCTAACAGACCAACAAAAAAAAAATCATGAAAAAGAAGACTATAATGGATTTCTAGGGGATATTATTCCCTTCCACTGCCAAATTTTGAAGAAATATCTCCCAGATTTGAAGAACAGGCCATTGTCCTGGTTTCAGTTAGGACAGAGTTATTTTTCCTCCTAGTAGCTGGTAGGGTGCTATGTTTTGGATTAGGATGAGAAGAGTGCTGATAACATGCTGATGTTTTAATTGCTGCAGAGCAGTGCTTACACTAAGCCAAGGACTCTTCAGCTTCTCGCTCTGTCCTGCCAGCAGGCAGGCTGGGGGTGCAGCAAGAGCTGGGAGGGGACAGCCCCAGGACAGCTGACCCAAACTGGCCAAAGGGGTATTCCATACCACCTGACAGCATGCTGAACAATATATAGGGGTGGCTAGCCAGGGTGGGGGGCCGGCTGCTGGGGGTTGGGCTGGGCATCGGTCAGCGGGTGGTGAGCAATTGCATTGTGCATCACTTGTTTGTACATATTATTATTATTATTATTATTTTCTATTGTAATAAACTGTTTTTATCTCAACCCACAGGCTTCACTTTTCTGTTTCTCTCCCCCCATTCCAGAGAGGGAGGGTGGAGGGTGAGCAAACGGCTGTGTGGTGTTTAGCTGCCAGCCGGGTTAAACCACAACAGCCATGGATTTTGAAAATGGGGATTGATTGCATCTTGTGGAAACAAAAGTTCCTGGATCTACCCAGAGAGAAACCTTCACATTTTTCTAGAGAGAAAACTCGACTGTCTGTAGAACAGCAACCTTGTTGTCAATTACCTGTTTATAAAGCACTGCTGAATACTGTATTTCTGTATGAATGAGAATAAAATGCACTGCCCATAACTAAAATAGCATTAAAAAAACTATCAGTCTTCAAAATCCAAAGCTTAATTTAAATCTTAAAAGTCAGGAAGAAACTGGGCAGCTTGGGTTTCAAAAATTATCTAGTACACCGGTTCTGTACATCTTCCAAATGAATTCCTGGACCCTATGTAAGGCATGGATTCAGCATTAGAGTCCTTAATTCTATGCCATGGAGATGGAGAAGAGTTTCTGCTGTTCTCCACCTGCTCACACATCACGACTAATATCACAAGACATGACTGTATTGATTTCCTCTGCACTGTCAGGCTTGCCTGAACAAAAGGGGAATATTTCCATACTATAATTATTCACACTGGAATTTAGCCATGAAATCAGCTTTAGCAATAATCATATAATTCTTATTAAAATTGTCAAAAGATGGGCTGTTGTTCACCATCTAATGGAAAACTGCACAGTCTCTATACCCACCTCTAAATGTCCTGTATTACATGAAAACCCGTAGGACTCTATAAATTGCTACTAACTAATAGAATCATAGAATCACAGAATGGCTTGGGTTGGAAGGGATCTTAAAGATCATCTGACTCCAACCCCCCTGCCATAGGCTGGGATGTCACCCACTAAATCAGGTTGGCCAAGGCCCCATCTAGCCTGGCCTTGAACACCTCCAGAGATGCTGCTTAAGGTATTTATACCACTACGTATATAGATACCTCTATTTACATCACTGTGCATCCTGTAAAATCTTGAGACTGTGCAGGTTTTTTTAAGTGTGATTTAATGCTCTCCTGTCTTTGACAGGCAATGATCAGAATTCAAGACAGGTTTCATGGCTATGGCACCCCTAGTGATGGATCGGAGGGACTACAAAAAAAAAAAAAAAAAAAAAAAAAAAAAATTTACTGACCCCAATCCATTCCCATTCCATTTGACAGGAGTGGGTCAGAAAAATGCAGATATGTTCTGTGTGTGAAGAAACAAACAAAATCTATATATCAACTGGAAGAGAAAAGTAAAAAAATAAGTGACATTCCATGTCTATTTCTGTGTTTAGTACAAGACATTGCATCAAAACTTGGCAGAGTGGTGCACAAAAAAGAAGTGACCACTTCAGAGAATAGAACTTTCCATTTATCCCAGGTGCAACACTAATACAATTGTGGGAACAATAGAAACAATTTTCAAATTACATTTTCCTCCTTTGAGGAAAAAAGTCAGTGCAAAAAACCAGCAAGAATAAGGAGAAAGGAAGCATTTGGAAACTCCATGGTGTAGTAACACTATTTGGGCTAACATAACTTATGGAAAGTCACTCATGTAGTAGTCGTTAATTTCTAAATGTTTGTTAGCATGATAAGACTTTTAGAATATCTTCTGCAGTCTGCTAATAAAATTGATGAATAGCCCACTAGGACTATACTATGACGGGGCTACTAGGACTATGCTGTGACGGGGGCAGATGAATAATGTTTAATAATGTGATACATTAAACTCCATACAAACTGCTTTGTTTTAATACTTTGCCTAAAAATCATTTTAAACCAGAGATTTTCAGAGAATTTTTGTTTTTATAGACACTGTTACCTAAGGTAACAATAGTGTAACACAACATACTTTGTGGGAGCTGATGGACCTACTAACATACGCACAGTCTTATGCTGTTTCACAGAATCACAGAATGGCTGAGGTTGGAAGGGACCTCTGAAGAGCATCTGGACCAACCCCCCTACCAGGCAGGATCACCTAGAGCACACTGCACAGGATGGCATCCAAGCGGGTTTTGAATATCTCCAGAGAAGGAGGCTCCATAAGCTCTCTAGGCAACCTGTTCCAGACCTTTGTCACCCTCACTGGAAAGAAATGCCCTCTCATATTCTTCTGGAATGGTTTCTAGTCATTAAATTAATATCTAAACTAACAGTCCACACAAAAATGAAATGAAGAATAAAAACAAACAAACAAAAGATAAGTAAAAGAGACCACCAAATCATCAATGTTCATCTCCAAATAGCAATGAAGACAAAACAGTAATAAACTGAATCTGACAAAGCCAGAAAAGAGAATGTCAGGGGTGCATATTTTCTTGTCATACAAACCTCTCCAGTAGAAACATTTCTGAAATCAGAAATTATTTTGCAGAAATACAATTGTGATAAATACAATTAATAATTCTGAGTATGCAGTAAGGTCTTTTTGCTTTTGTTTATTTTGTTATTGTCTACAGTAAATCTTGTTATATAAGTAGTATCCAGAAGACGCCCATGCAATGAAAGTTGCCTGGACTTTTAGATCCAGTTTAACTGAAAATGACATCCTTAAATACCAAATGACTGTACTTCAAAGAAATAATTTGTTGTGGGAAGAAAAATTATGTCCTGCTTTTGTTTTTTAATGGTGTGACAGCATTGAGTTCTGCGTCCATTAATAATTAAATTCCTAGGGAGGGAGGATGAAAAGACAGCATCAATTCACATTTGTCGTATTCCTATCCTTCCCCATATGTTCTGAGTTAAGTTCAACATGTCCATGGGCAGATTGCATAACAGAATGCAGAAAGATTAGAACTGTATTCATTCATCCAGCATAAAAAAAAAAAAAAAAAGAAAAAAAAGAAAAAAAAGAAAACAGCACTCTGAAAAACATGAGAAAAATTGTGAAATTGTATCTGTTTGATTTTTTTGATTTAAATAGCTAACTATTTACATATTCTTTGCCGATTTACATTTTATACTAAATTTGCTTGTGGAAATTGCAATGTTATGGTATTTTCATCTAGAAAAATATTTTTCATTTCCTCCTGTAATAAGTCTGTATCTTCCCTGTATTCTTTGTTCTTTGACAGATATATTTTAGAGTGAATTTTACACTGATAACTTGTTGAACTTTTGACTACTGAGAAATTATGTAATGGGACTTCATCTTACAAGTGAAGAAATAAATTCTTCATATCTACAAACATAAAAATCCACCACTAACTTTCCAATTTTATAATTTAGGCCACAGATTTTATAGTCTTTTTTCCTTCATCTTTAACATAAAGAAATGTTGTTTGTTTATAAATACCAACTGGAAATTGATTCAGATTGTAAATCCTGTGCAAAAGATTCACAGAATCACAGAATCACAGAATCACAGAATTTCCAGGTTGGAAGAGACCTCAAGGTCATCGAGTCCAACCTCCAACCTAACGCTAACAGCCCACCACTAAACCATATCCCTAAGCTCTACATCTAAGCGTCTTTTGAAGACTTCCAGGGATGGTGACTCCACCACTTCCCTGGGCAGCCTGTTCCAGTGCCTCACAACCCTTTCAGTGAAGAAGTTCTTCCTAACATCTAACCTAAAACTCCCCTGGCTCAACTTAAACCCATTCCCCCTCGTCCTGTCACCAGGCACGTGGGAGAACAGGCCAACCCCCACCTCGCTACAGCCTCCCTTGAGGTACCTAAAAAGAGCGATAAGGATTCATACAAAGTTAGTCAGTGCTATGCAAACAGAAGTCTTCAGAAGTTTCTTAAGGAGTTTTTGAATACAGACTACAGAGAATTTTAATATGATTTTGTGTATGTATATATTTACCCCTTATGAAGATAGACGCCAACTCAATAAATAAATAAATAAATAAATAAATAAATAAATAAATAGCACCCCTTATGAATAAAACAAAAGCTCTTCAAATTTTGAGTAGATTTATATCTTCAAAATACATCTTGTACAAAGACTTTAAAAGTTGCTTGCCCTAATTTTGCCTTAGCTGCTGTTATTATCTCTGAAAAAAATCCACCCTGGTATATGCACCATTTATTATGCAGCGTGTAAAATTTTAAATGACATAACACACCTCAAACCTGTGCAGAACACAGTATTTTCCACTTTGGCAAATACATCTATAATTAAATCCTGTGGGGTCTAATTTAACCTCTTGTATTCAGAAGCAGATGCATCAGAGAATGAAACATATATCACAACTGGCAAAAGTGCACACCAAGAATAATAGGATTGTTTTAATTAGGTTCAAAATGATCCCTCATAAACCTCCCAATATTGCTACCAAAAATATGTACTATAAAAAAGCATTAATCTATTTCCATCTGAAAATTAAAAAAAAATAAAAAAATACTGCTGTGGTCAATCCAAAACCAGGCTGCATTACATATCTATTGTTGGCCATTTCACAAGAACAACTCATTCTTACTTTACAGTTGATTTATTTTTGGTGCAATTAAGGTTTTTGTTAATTTAAAATTATCCTTTCCAAAAGTCTTCTCAGTTCTCTACTTAATAGATAATTATATGTTTTTCCACACAAGATGTATTAGAAATGCTTCTTTAATCTTCTCTAGTTTGGGGCCTGAACTTGTTCCCATTGAATTTAATGTGATTCACATAATTTTCCTCACAGTTGCCTAAATTGTTCTCACTACTCCCTGCATGTAGTTCAAATGTCTTCCTGTGTCTGACACCACCATTTAAATCACAGTCTTCACTGACATGTAGGGCTTGCTTATACCTTTCTTTTTTTCTTCCTTTCCTTTCCTTTCCTTTCCTTTCCTTTCCTTTCCTTTCCTTTCCTTTCCTTTCCTTTCCTTTCCTTTCCTTTCCTTTCCTTTCCTTCCCTTTCCTTCCCTTTCCTTCCCTTTCCTTCCCTTTCC
>CM021735.1:25974532-26110753 GCA_011075105.1 Heteronetta atricapilla
TTTCCTTCCCTTTCCTTCCCTTTCCTTCCCTTTCCTTCCCTTTCCTTTCCTTCCCTTTCTCTTTTCTTTTCCTTTTCTTTCCTTTCCTTTTTTCTTTTATTTTTTCTTTTCATTTTTTGTTTCTCATTCTTCCTTCCTTTCTTTCTCTCTCCCTCTCTTATTTTTGTTAAACGTAATTTTAAAAAAATTTTTTTTACACCCCTACAAATGTTACAGAGTTGATCAGACCTCTGAGCAGATACAAGCCTAGCAGCAACAGGCTTCTTTTTTTTGATGGCCTTCTATCAGCTCTAAGTCCAAAATCTTTCATGAGCCACAGGCTGACAACTAAATTACTGATGGAGTGGGAGTCTGAGCCCATTCCCAGTTGCCAACTTGCCTAACAGGCAAGCATGTTCTCACATCCGGATACAGCCTGAACTTGTCAAAAGGCTCTCATATGCCCAAGTTCTCACTTGCGTCATTCCCGTGGGTCAGGCAAAGATTCTTAGACATATCAAGGGATAACTACAGTTAGTAGGAAAATAGGGTGAATTTGACTTGTTTTGAAGCTCAGCTGATCTCAAGCGAACAGCCAACAATACAAATGTTTAAAAACCCATAATTATAAGAACTTGGAGATTATGAGGCCACCTGTTGGCCCCTCTGGCAGGGTCATGTTCCAACTCCATCTGCACATGTGCATTCTGGATTTGCTGTGGAGAGGGATGCTTTAGCAGACTGCTGACTCTGTGTTAGTGTTATTTCTAATGATGCCTGCATTTAAAAGGTTTCTTCACACAGTATGTTTGTGTTACATGCTGCCTCATATGTGTTCCAGATTTTTTTCTTTCAAAGGATTACTTTTTATTAATCTCATTCCTTTATATTTCAATATTTTGAAGTCCTTCAAATTTGAGGAAAAAATCAATTGCAGCCATTACTTTAAAAGAACAATGAATGAATGCAATAAGAAATAGCAAGTGAGCTGGGAATATTCTCCATATGCTGCTTCCAGCATAACTCTTAGAGTGCTCTCTTGTCAGACAGACAGCTCTTCAATGAGGTTAAAACAAACTGTCATCAGTCCTTCCATCACTGAAATTGGAGAAATATTGTTAAGCAATCTTATCCTTATTTTCTATTTTCCACTGACTGATTCTTGGAGTAATTTACTCCACTGCTTAATATGGATAGTTCTTTTTAAATACATACCAACACTTGCAATATTTCCTCTGAGGCTTTTGAACCATATTAACTCAAAGTATTGCTAACAAATATTTACTACTTAAATATTCCTTTTTTAAGATATATTGAATGTTTCTGATACTAGACAAATGCCTACACTTACAGTACACTTACTTCTGTGCTTTAGTATTTATGAAATTAGACCCCAGATGTACAGATGTTTCCAAAATTAACCTAAACACAAAACTGAGCAGCTTGCCAAGAACACACCCACAGTTCAGTTTCACTGATGGAAAGAGCATGTTCCTGTGTCTGCAGGTCTTCATTTCTAATTATCAGGTAAAAATATTGCAAACATGCAAATGAAGCATTAAGCTATTTTCTGTTTGTTTGTTTTATCAATTTTCTGACAAAACATAGGGGTGCAGGCAGAGACCTTACTGTGAATGTAGCCAAAGAAGTGCAAGAAAATTACATTTTTGTTACTTTCTCATGTTCCTTGTGACCAAATTACTTTGACAAAAGATTTACTATAAGTATTTAGTATTGATTTACTACTGGTAGCCTCCCCAACTAGTAGTTTCTCGCAGAGTGACAAGGCAACCTATCCAAACACATCATGGCTACAACCAGTCTCACACAGACAATGGACAAAAATCAGATTTGTTGTCCAGTCAGAGACCTAGGACAACATACACGAACACTAACTTCCTCCAGCTTCTCTTTTTAACACATTTATAGAAAGTTAACACAGGCCTTGTTCCAAAAGGGATTTGAAAAAGTAACTCAAACTTCATCTGTCCTTGGCCTCTCTTGCTGAGACCGACAAGAACTGTGGCCATTAAAACAGGGCGTTTCATCATGTGAAGACGGGGAACAGGATAAGAGGTGAACTTCCCCTTGCCTTCATTCCTAACTGAAGTGGAATAATTATTTCTCACTGCACACATTCAGGTGTTAATCTTGAGTGGCACAAATTGGACCTAATGGACCGTCCTTAGGAGACTCCATGATAGATATCCAGGCTGAGGTCTGGGGGATTTTTGCAGCTGGAGCTCCTGGAGAGCCCACCTACATGCTGTGGGTTTGACACAACTTTGAGAGCTATATTTTCTGCTGGACTGACCATTTGACCAGATATTTTTCACCAACATAAGCTTAAACAAATTTTGTTCTTTTCTTGCCTCTCAGAGACTAATTAAATAGTTGAAGACAGATAGGATGTGCTTTACTGTCAAATTCCTTTGCTGAGTTCTGCAGCACTGGAAACATGACTTATGGGCAGGTACCCCCTATGGAATTTGCTCTCCTATGCCTTTTGCCAGATCCCAGCGTCGTTGATCTTCAGAACGCAACATAAATCAGCACATACTGTTTTATATTTCATTTGCAGGGAGGCTTTGTATTTCATCCAAATCATCTGCAGCAGAGCTCTGTGATGCTTATTGATGTTATTTCTGTATCATTTCTAATCTCTTTTAGTGTTTCTCAGAAGCAGCTATCAAAGTGGTATCTAGTATAAAAGTCATGAAGCAAATAATAAATCTGATTTTTGCTATCAAGGTGGCACCAAGCTCTTGACCCAAGTTTAGAAGACATCATTTGAAGAGGACACAGTATACTGGGGTTCTAAACTTGCTCTGTGTAAAACATCTGATCACAGCAAAAAATCAGGAGCCAGTTGGACCACAGTCTAGCAGATAACCTCTATATTTACATATTTTTCTTCTAGAAGTTTGACCTCTGTCAAGGCATGAACAAACACCTGACCAAGCCTTCCTCTATCCCCAAAACTCACAGACATGATGGCAGGCAGTCTTGCAACTACACATGCAGTAAAAAACTTTTTGTGGATGACCATGGTGTTTGCCAGTAGTCTTTCATCAGCTCTTCATCCTGCATTAGTGCCATGTTTGAGTAAATCCAACCCAGAGCTGGATTCATTTATTAAAGGAAAAGCTTTTGTATAAAATTCTTTTTTTTTTTTTTTGGCCAAGGATGAGCAGAGGTTCTTGTTACAGAGCAGAGACGCTCATTTGGTAAAATAAAGTTCTTGCTTGTTACCCTTCCACGCGTCCTTGTAGAGACACATAGAATATACAAATGAACTGATTGCTGTTCTCAGGAATTTAATACTCTGACCTTATTGGTGAATTTGCTCTGTAGTATTCAGCAGACAATAGCTGCTGATATACAAAATAAAGTTAAATCGCAAAACCACAGTGGAATCCTTTTTAATCTAAGTGCTCTTGGTAATAACAAGCTGTTGTTTCTAGCATGCCTCAGTGTTCTTTATCTAGACATACTACAGAGTCATTAATATACCAATTTATATTCTACAAAACAGATTTGGGGGGGTCCCGCTTGAGAGCAGCATATATCCTAATTAAAAACAACAACAAAAAACACAGACACCTCCACCTCTCATAAAATGAAGCAAGTGTCCACTAAAGTAAACACAAAATGGGTGGGCTCTTCATGCAGAAAGTGCAGTGCTCTCTAACATGAGTGATGTTATCTTAAAGGCATCATTGTGTTTCTTTATTTATTCCCTATGAGGAATAAAGAGCTGCAGAGTGAGCAGCTCTGGACCACATTTCAGGAAATGTATTAATCTGGTCATTCATCACATGAGCAGAGGAAGGCTGAATCATTCGAATTTGCACGTTGTAACACTGAGAAATACAATGGCAGATTACGCTTTTTTCTCAGTGCAGATTTCAGCCTGAAAAGATTCAGTCTTTCAGTGAAACCTGGTCACCGAGCTCAAAACAATCTTAATCTTATTTTATGTCATTGTAAAACTGCCCTGAATTGTACACATGAAATATGACCCATAAACGTGGCTTTCTGTTTGAGACTTTGCTGGTAACCTGTAATATCTCGTGTCTCTGTTTCTGCAATTCATACTTGGGTAGAGAAATGACCTTTAATGGAAAAACCTTTTGTAATGTTTTCATTAGGTAGATAAATGGAAAGATGGAAAGTTTGGGGTTTTTTGTTTGTTTGTTTGTTTTGTTTGTTTGTTTGTTTGTTTTAAAGCAGCACTGGCAGGCTTTAGTATGAAGTTAATACTGTCTGTAGGCTTTGAAACATGGATCATGTTGATTCCCTCTACAAGGGTGCTGAAATTTTTAGGTACATAATTTGAGCGTACCATTAATTGTCATTCCCCAAATGGTTTTTTAGTGTCATCACTAATTCCAGAAAATAAGTTTATTTAAATAATTCATCTGCTTCCTTTGAGTAAAGCTGACATTTGAGAAAATCATAAGAAATATCAACAGGAAAAAGTTATATTGTTTAAGTAAGGTATGCTATTTATTTCATACAGAGAGTTGGGACTGCTCAGCCTGGAGAAGAGAAGGCTCAGGGCCTCAGTTTGTACAAATACCCAAAGGAGGATGCAGTGTAGGCAGAGTGGTGTCTGGTGGACACCACTATTATCAGTGGTGTCCAGTGCCAGTAAAAGAGGCAACAGGAAAAAACTGGCAAAAAGGAGGTTCTGTCTGAATATCAGGAAGAACTTATTTACTGTGGCAGTGACCAAGCACTGGCACAGGTTGCCCAGGGGGTTTATGGAGTCTCCCTCCTTGGAGATCTCCAAAAACCGCCTGGATGGGGGCCAGGGCACCCTGCTCCAGGTGGCCCTGACTGAGCAGGACTTGGACCAGGTGGGCTCCAGGGGGCTCTGCCAACCTCAACCATTCTGTGACTCTGTAAAATATATGTGCTTTAGTAATCATGTAAGGAGAAACACCATAGCAGTCTGTCTCCCTCAAAGAGCTGCAAGAGTTTATTTTGTTCTGTCTCAGGCACAGCAGAACAATTTACTGTTGTCACACGCAGTGCAGAAACCTACACCATACTGATGCTTTCAGATTTGAGCTTCAAAGTGAACTACTTTCAATTGTGTATTTAAGCAGTATGTGCCAACTAACTTTTTAAAAGATCCATTAATGGAATTCAGTAACAAAAATGGCATATAACATGAAAAAAAAAAACATTTTAAATAAATTAAAGCTTATGATGGTTGTACTATATATTTTATGGCAGAAAAAATGTAAACTTGAGAGAAACCACATTATATTCTAAGGGCAATAGTGTTTCCTAAATGAGTTCCTTATTTCCAGACAAGAAAGGTGGCGAGCATATTCCCAGTGGGAACAAATTAGGAAAGCAGAACAGCATCTGGGAGTAATAGAACAGAAAAAAGATTTGGAATTTCAGGGGAGGTCTATGCAGAGAATTATAGGGCTTCCCTGGAAGAGGAGGCTGCAGTTGCAGAAAAGTTTCCTGTCTTTTTTACCCAAATCAAAAAAAAAAAAAAGAGAGAGAGAGAGAAAGAATGAAGAAAGCAAGCAGCTGAATGCTCTTAGTGAAGAAAGAACTGTCATACAGAAACTAGGGCTGTTGTACTCCTCTGACATCTCATCTAAATATGGGGACTGTTCATTTTAAACCTACCATTTATAGCTACAGGAAAAATCAATTTTCTTTTTTTAAAACTTGTAGTTTGAACTGAGAGGAGGATCAGCAAGAGATGTTAACTTCAGCCACCCACACAAGAGTACTGAGAGATTTGTTTTATGGGTATGTTGCTTGCCTTGCCATGAAATATTTCCAAGGACTTTGGTTTTGTGTGTGTGAAGCAACAAAAAACATCCTGAAACCTCATTTAGTTTTTCATGAAATAGAGCTCCTGTTTTGTAGACGGCACTCTGTATAGCTTACAAACTAAGAATGACAACATAAGTCCAAGAATAGAGCTTACTGTAACAAGTATTTTGCATATTGAATGCAGAATGTAATGCCTGCTATAGGTTTCTTTGAGAAGAGTCTCTCATTATTAAGATTTTGAAATAGAAGAGTAAACAATACTGATTATATGTGTACATTTTTGTACAAATATACTTTTTCTTTATTTCTAACTTATAAAAAGAAAACTTGTACATAACATTTCAGTTAGTTACAGAAATGATTTGTTACTTCATTATAAATTAAAAGCAAATTACAATGCCTTTAAACCGAAAACCTGATCAGAGGTTGTTTCACATCCAAAGCTGATGTGTGCTTTTTACTGTATTCTGTCTTTCCAGACTGCAAATATAAAGTCAAATTCTTCATAGCCTAAGAGGAAGATTTTCAAAGATGTGTAAGTCATTTGAAGATTTGTAGTCAATAAAATTCATATGACATGAGAAGTTTGTGCATGGGTGTAAACTAGCTTGTTACTTCCCTGCACTTAGCCCCTGACAAGCCAGACTCAGTGCAGAAGCCAGGCAGGTATGTTAGCATTACACTGCATTTTACCCAATATATCCTGTCAGCACAGGCAGGTATCCTTGGCCCACAACACCCCAGCATGGTGGATGTCTGTTCAGCAGCAAGCACAGGCAGAGAACATAAACCATCTGCATACATACATCTGTGTCAGCACATACAGTCAGCACTTCTCAAAACTCTAGCTAAGGCTTACACCATTCCCACTTTCAAAATGCACTCCCACATGGCACATAAATGGCTCACCAGGCTCCTATATGCCCTTTGTTCAGAACTGAGGTTATTCTGTAGAGATGAACTTACTCTTAGTACTCCCAAAACGTGCCACCAGGAGGGGAGGGGGCTGGTAGCAGCTACAGGTGGGCTGTGGACAATCCAGCTTTATACATGCTTTCCATGTGTCCAAAAGAATCTTCAGAGATTGTTATCATAAAAATAATAATAATAATTTGTAAAAATAATGTTGAAAGTAATTTAGTTATTTATCATAGTTTATAAAAAAAGAGAAAAAAAAAAAAAGAAAAACAGATAAAATATACAGATAAATCAGTAAAGGGATTTTTTCCTCACAACATTTGTCAAAATACAGATACAAGACCTTCTCACAAATGCAGATCATGAAATATGGATTTCATTAGATATTTACCTCTTTGAATGGCTAATAAAAAGGTTAAATACCCTCATATAGCAGAATGAAAGCTTAGGAGAAGTCTTCTAACATATGTGTTTTTTTTCCTGGCTTGCTCTAGAATAATGTCCAGCCCTCTCTTTAAAAAAATAAATCCAACCAAAATCCTTTCCATTAAATCAATCTCCACTCAAAATCTGAGATGAAGGCACAAAGTGGTACAGTGTACATTGTCTTCATAAAAAGCCCTAAGCAGGGACGCACCTATGTTCTTGGTTGTGATTTTGTGGCCCTGCAAAGATATCACTCTATTAAACAGACCAGTCTCTTAGTTTGTAATTATTGTTCTGAGATAATATGATATGACACATCCAGATGTTTGAAACTGTTGCAGCAATCCACAGACTGGGAGCAATAAATTACAATAAAGGACATAGTTAATTAAATTTATAGTGGATTTGGCACTGTCAGAGGTATGGAATTTCTAGCTGCGTATGATACAGAAACTATTGCATGCTCTAGGGAACCTTGGAAGTGAACTAGTGTAAGGCAGAGGACACTGTTATAAAGCTGGAATTCTTTACATCTGTTAATCAACAATCTCAGCATTGCATTATTATCACATGTTGTATTACTCTAGATTTGACTAGTCTTGAAATAATTAACAGAAAAACTCTTTATGAAAAAATCACCAGTGCTGTGAAGATTCAAGCTCTTTTTATCTCGTTTTGAGTTTCAGAAATCTACGTAGCATGAACCTCCAAGAGCATGATGTAGACACATGACCACAGTCATCATATGCTGCCCTAAAAACAACTTTCCTAAGAATAAGTTATGCATTTATTTCATATTCAGCCATCTTTCATGTCAAATTAATCCATGAAGATTGTCCATGCTTGTAACCACTGACTTACATATATTATAATATTTTCATATTCCTGCACAGAGTGGGGCAAGAATAAAGCAATTTAAGTTTCTTTGTTATTAAGGCTGTAGAGCCATATAAAGGAGCTGCTTAAGTTTTCTCCTGATTAAGGGGAACTTTAGGTACCATTGCTACAACTTATAACTGTTCCTGTGTATACCTGTATATGTATGTGTGTGTGTGTATGTATACGCCTGTCCCAAAGTCTGTCAGAAATAAGTGTTTATTGAAATTCCTGATCCACATGCCTGCCAGGAGACATGAGAAAGGAGTTTTTATTTTTATGGCAATGTTCCTGCCAACAGTCATTTGCAGGCTCTGCACTGTTTTAGCTTCTTCATTCCCAGCAGATGTAAGGCTCATTTCTATCGTACAGCCAGGATGGTTAGCAGTACTATTTTACAAATTTGTTTATATTATTCTTCCATTAGGAGGGATGGATATTATTATAGAGTGAGACCAGACCTTTCCATTACCTTTAGAACTGAAGAAACCGCCTCATCAGAAAACATCTCCCTGCCCCTGTGTCTTTCCTCTGCATGTGAAACAGCATTTCCTCATGTAATTTAGCCTCTCATTCACTTCACTAGTTATAAAATACAAAAAAGACAATGAACTGCAGAAAGGTAAATCCAGTTCTGTATTCTACATAACTTCTTAGCTGCAAACAGGTCTGCTGTTATTTTTAAAGCACTGGAGCATAAGGCCTTAATGCAGATCATTCAGAAAAGCACTGATATTTACCTGGCCCAGAATCACACTGTTTTGTTTTCTGTGGGGATAAGCAAGTCAACCACCATCACAGGCCTCTGCCTTACCTTAGTTCCTTTGTTACCTTGCAACAGATTTGACACCAAAGACTCTTTGAAGTAATAAAGTACCCTTGGAGCTATCCCAGAGGATGCATTTGGAGCTATTCCAGAGGATGCATTCTATACCTACATTTTCAGAAGACAGAGTAAATACTCAAATCATCAGTGGCATTCATTCCCTACCCACTATCAAAAGAGATGGTCCTAATAAATTAAGTATATTGTACTAATTCTCATTAGGCCCATGCAATATGGCCACATTTATTTATTTATCTAGACATCCTCCAAACTGTTACTTCTATATTTATTGTTTATAGGATTATTGTTCTGTCTCCTCTAAAAATACTTCATAAATATTTTAACTACAAAACAATGCCTGAAAATGGACATAGAGAAGTCATTCACCCCTTAAGCCTCTTCAGGGTCAACTGCACCTTGCACTCCTACCCTGCAAAATGATCGTTCCTTTTTCTTCCTCTTATAATGATTTTCTAGAACTTCGTTACATCCTTTGCTGTTTCTTATCTTTACTTTCTGTAGAAATTGTTTAGTATTATATTGTTACAGCAGCTGCTTTCATTAGATGGCAACACTTCTTCACTCATTTCTCTGTCAGTGTGCCTTCCCAAAGACCTTTATCAGCATCTCGTTTTTTCTGAAGGCTGATTTCTGAACTTGTTATTTTAAGAGATACATTTTATTTAGAACTTTCTTACTTTAGAATAATAAACTATTTCATTGTATAATCATTTCCACTCAGATTATCATAGTCCATTCCCAAAGATGGCATTCACTATCTGCATTGGTATCATCTGCAGTGCTATGAATCCATGTGATGCTTCATTGAGGTCTGTGAGATTATTCAACAGGGAAGAATAAAGCTTCGTGTATCATCTCAAAGTTGTAGAAACAACCTAAAGTGCTAAATATTTCTATGGGCAGTTCGTATATCACACACTTGTTAGCATACTGTAAACTCATTTTACCTCAGAAACTTGCTGTATTAAACATAATGAACAAGATGAAGCTCCACCTCCTCTCTGATACTCCTCAACTTACATTCAAAGCAACCTCATGAGGTGCTTTTCTTCCCTTCTCATCCATCCCACTGTTTATGAAGAGTACGGATGAAAAGGAAGTTTATAGATAAAAAGACTCTATAAGCACTCGTTTTTACAGAAAGGTATGACAGAACTCAGTCTCTGCTTTAGTCCCACAGTGAGTCTGTCCATTTTATCACATTGCTATCCGAAGGGAATGGCATACTCTAGCCATTAGAGAGAATTAGAAGTCATGCCCAAGTCTGAATGGCCATATTTCCAGATCTATGGTTCACAAGTTCTGTCATATTAAGAGCTACCTTTCCCTCTTTTGCCAGGGAAAAGCCACTTTTGTCTGACAGTTCAAGGATTGTAACTTCAGCAACAAAAGGTTTTCTTGTCCTTTCCTCCACTCCTAGCTGCTTGCCCTGCACACATCGCATTGCTTTTAGCAACACTTCTGAAACAGGCTGAGCAAAGCTGTGAAAATACCATACAACATCCCACTCACTGCCCCCATTTGCCCTAGGCTGCCTGTTTCTTCATATCTTTTCTGACTGGCAAGCTAATTCCAACTGGAGAGGTAACTATGTCCTTGATTAACCCTTTCTGAGCTAATTAGACTGAGTACATGCATTGATGTGGGCATGTAAATACATACCTACCTATCTGAATATACATAGGCACAAGGAAGGAAATGTAGGCACCTCTTGTATTCCATAATCCCCCCAAAATGCCAAAGTATTCTGCTTTCTGATACCTGCTTTACCACACAGCATTCACTGCTAATAGCTGTTCAGAATGAGAAAAAAAAAAGAAAAGAAAAAAAAGTTAAGTGATGCTTTAACACTGTAATGGTGTACCTGCTATTTACTACTTCAATGGGGAATATATCACAGTTTGATGTTCTAGATAGAAATTAGAGAATATAATGGAAGCAAAGCAAACAACAACATTTTTTGAATGTTGCTAAATTGGCATTATCTTTTACGGACTGTATTATTGCTGGCAGGTTACTGTTAAATCAATCCCTCTGTATCTCTCTAAAACCACAGTTTCTGTGAGTGTAGATATGTTTTTCTGGGTTGGGGCCCTAGCTTCCTTTTTTGCAAACATGAATTCAGAATTTATAACTCTAGTGATTTGATTTGTCTTGCAACTCAGCAATGAATGATGCAGTCACCTGCATTTACAGTTGTCTTCCTTTGGGATGCAAAGTGGATGAAGATCAGCAAAGTGTATTCAGAACACACTTCGTACATCATTACAGTTTTATCAGGACTCTAAAAGAACTTGAATAGACTTCTAGTTCTAAACCTGACTACTGTCGCTGGCAATCAACCTTTCAGGCACCAGTGACACAGCTAGAGGTATGCCTGAGCAGATCAAAGATGACAATTGGGCTCTGGTGACAAGGTGGAACAAGGGCTGTGGTGATGCTATCTTTAGCCTTTCTGGTCAAGGATAAGAGCCCAGGAAGGAGCAGATGCATTCAACTGCCACTGAATGCACAGCTACACCACCCATGTCAACCAGCAAAGATATGCTTTCTTTGGTCACACTGCTGTATTTGAGAGAGGAGGAGGCTTTCCTAAGGTAATGCAGTAATGCAGGTACAGTAATACACAGAGCCTGTGAAACAAAGTAGAACTGCAAGTCCAGGCCAGTTTTGGGACTACAACATGAACAGAATCCAGAAGACCTGATGGGATAGTGCACACCACAAGGACAAGCTCAGGGTTGGGCAAAGACTGTTTGGGAATGTCCAACAGAGGAGCCATGTGCACGTGACCTGTGAGAAGTGGTTGAGGGTGCTGTTTGCTCAGTCTGACAAAGAGGAGGCTAACGGGAATCTCAGTGCAACCTGTAGTTTCTAGGAAGGAGAAAGATGACAGGTTCTTTTTGCTAGTGGCAGCTGGCAAAACTCAGGAAAATAGGCACAAGCTGTGATTTGGAGGTTCAGACTGGATAGCAGAAAAAAAAAAAAAAAAAAATTTTTCAACTTTGCATATTTCTTTTGGAACTCTTATTTAAAAGGTGGTTTTTTTTCTTTTTCCTTTAGCACTTTCTATTCAAAACAGGTCAGTAAGCATATCTGATTATTCAGTTCCTAAGCCAAAGGAATAAGAACTGAACACCTGCTAAGTTAAAAACTCGCCATTGTTTCCCTGGGCAAAAAATAGAAAATAATATTTTTTTTTTACCCTCTTACGTTTTGTATGTTTTTTCAGAAAGTAGTTACATCATAACAATACGAATTGTACTTTAACTCATTTTCCATGTACCAGAAACAAACATTTTGCTACCGGGCTACCAAGTCTGGTTACTTTAACGTACGCTGTGAAGAGTGTGTTTCTTACTGCTGTTTCATTTTACCAGAGACTGTTCCTGCACAGATGTTTTGGAAAGTGTTTTTCCCTAGGGAAGTCAGAGTGATTTTTATACTAGGCAAAATCAGATGTGTTTAGAAAATAAGACAGGATAAATATGTGGGGATTACATTCTGCAAAAAGGATGACTCTGGAGCCTTTTTTCTGACTTTACACCAAGGACTTAATACTGCAAAGCAATCCTTGCTAGTAATCTTAAGATAGCAAAGGAGTCGACTTATTCAAAGTAAGCCAGTAGTATTGCCCTGAAAAGAATGTTCTCTTATGGAGACATTTCCAAAACATAATTATAAGTAACCACTTGCTACTGCTACAGACCATGGACCTATCTCTGAAAGCAGAGAAGCTCTGCTGTCATGAGGCTGAAGTGACAGCCTTTCAAGCTATTTGGCTCTGGAAGAGTATGCTGAAGTCTGTCTAGGACAGACTGTATGGTGGAAGCTAAGTGGCCTATATTCTGTAATGGAAGCAGCAGCTTTGAGAAAGTCATTAGTTTATCTGGTGGCTTAACTAACTGACGCTTCTGGTATGGTATGTCCACTATGCAGGAAATTCCAGTTCACTGAGGCTGATACCAGTGTTATTATTGCATCAGATGTGTAAGAGGAGCAACTGTTTGCATGGTTTTTTGCATAAAAGAAAAAAAAAAAAAATAAAAACAAAAAAAAAAAAAAAAGTCTACATATCAAATGCCAGGATGGACAGATAGTGCAAAAATTATGGAAATAGGAAAGAAAGAAAAAAAAAAGCAAAACAAACCATTACCATTCTCTCTCTCTTTCTTTTAATGAACATACGTACTGATTTACAGCCATCACTGAATTTGGGTTCAAATCTATAAAAATTGTGCAAAATTCAGGAAAGCTCTGGAAAATGGACAAATCTGCCCTTTAAATGACTTTTACCAGAAACCTCCAATCTTACTAATCAAACTATAAAGTAGATACTTCACCTGAAAAGTATGAGAATAAACAAGGAGCACTGCAAATGAAATAAGTGTGGAAGCAGCTTTCAGGTAACATTTATTGTTCTCTTGTATTCCAAAAATATTCTGCACCACAGCTCTGGGATCAGTACCTAGACTGCAAAATCTTCTAATTAATCATTTTCTTTCTTAACCTCCACTTCACAAGAAAAGGGACAGGATTTTGTCATGTGCAGAGGATCGCCTATCAGACAGTAAAGCTGCAGAAATTATTCATGAGGATAAATGGATAAATTTATTCTAGTGAAATATGAATTTTTGGTGGTTTTGTTGTTGTTGATTTGTTTTGTTGTTGTTTGGGTTTGGTTTTTTGTTGTTCTTTTTTTTTTGCATAGACTAATTAGGCTCCACTTTCCTGCCACTGAACATGCAGCTTCCATTGGAGCCAATAATACCTGCAGATGTTCAGGCTCTTTAAAACTCAGGTTGTCTTATCTTAGATGTTTCTGTTTACCTACACTATAATAAAGGGCTAGATCCTCAAAGATATTCAGGCACCAACATGAAACTGATGGAACGTGAGTGTCTAAATACTTTTGCAGATTTTATTTTAAAGGTAAGCCCACGTTTCAAGAACATCTGTACTTCCAGCAGTCATTTGACTCCCCATTTTCAGCCTACCAGCACTAATAGGACATTCAAGCATTCCTGGGAGGGAAAAAAACATCAAAGAATTTTTTTTTTTTTTTGAGTCCAGTGCAACATAGTTTTAATTATATTGTTAATAATAGATTTCAGAATGTGTAAATTCCCTTGGAGAATTCTGATACTTTTACCTTAGCTTATGTATTGAACTGAGTCATGTCATTCATTAACACTTTTTGTCATATTTAATTTGAACACATTTATAAGAGCTTACCCCACCAACATAATTTACTGGCTTTGAAACGAGCAGATGGGAGTATACTGACTTCATGATGGTACATGATTTTCACCTGATTGCTACATAAGGGCCTCTACACTGCTTTGTAAATGCTGCAGAGGGATTTGAGTCTGATTGTTGCATGAACATGTGCTGCATTGAATTGGGCTACTAAGGAGGCAAAAGTTTCCTTCGCCTCTCCCAGTAATTTTGTATTTTCATGATAGTCTCACCTCAGAATTTATCACGCTCTAAAAGGTTGATAGTCCCGCCTCCTCATCCATGCTATCCCAGTCTTTCTCATTCATTCACTGGTTCCACCACAGCAACACACTCAAAGACACTCAGATAAGCAGACTTTATGTCTGTTTTATCTTGTGTACACAACTTCACATCTGTCCAGGACAGATGAAGGTAATTAAGAGTTACAAATTTAACATTAAGATATACCTTAGGCCAATTATACTACTGGGTCAAATTCTACAAGTCATGATTCAGGCATATGTTAAAGGGAAACGTGACTCTGTGGTCTCTAGGTTTTTACTCACAATAAACTCTCAGTTTCTTTAATTGACAGATAAAGGTGTCTGACTTTTTTAGGGTGGTAAGACTTCATCTGGCCTATGGAGGGCTTGTCGACAGCCATAAACCCTATATGTTTGACAGTCAGATGGGTCAAATAATCTCTCAGAATCCTATTCAGTTTATATTATTTTGGGACAGGTACATTCAGAAAAGTTGAGAAGACCTAAATGAATACAATATAATATGTTGAATAACCAAATGTGTGCCTTTCCCCATCTCCAGAACCAGGACAGCAAACACTAGAGGGAATTCTTTGTTGAATCATAGAATCAATAAGGTTGGAAAAGACCTCCAAGATCATCTGGTCCAACCATCACCCTAATACCAATGTCACCCACTAAAATGTGTCCCTAAGCGCCATGTCCAACCTTTCCTTAAACACTCCCCGTGGACAGTGACACCACCACTGCCCTGGGTAGCCCGTTCCAATTGAAAACAAAGGTGTGGTAGCTTTCCCAATTCCTGTTTCTTTCCCAGCATCTGTTACAGGTTGGTTTTTACATCAGGTCTAATACATTAATTCAGTCACTCTACACATCTGCTAACTCCACTGTCATTTTTGGGGGAAAAATTTCAACAGCTACACCTGTCTCTTTTTTGTTGTTGTTTTTGTTTGTTTGTTTGTTTTTTGTTTTGTTTTCTTGCTATGTTTGGTTTTAAACATCCAACTGGATTAATGGAACTTCTTGTAAGTGTCAGAACTTCTTAAATATTTGCTAGTGCTAGCAGTCATCACTACAAAAGGTTTTGTTATCTGCCAAAGAATTCAGAACTTTGTGCAAGATGGGAAAAAATTGTAGGAAGATAGGAAATGATTAATAAAATATCACTGAGCGTAATTAAAATATATTTCCAATATTCATCACAAAAACGTTTGATCTTCCTTGTGTTTTTGGATCTTTTCCTTGAGTTATACCCTTGTCTATCCAGAAGATGACCTTCAAGAAGTCTATTACTTTTTTTTCTTTTTGGATGAGTAAAATCACAGGATAATTTCGTAACAGATAAGTGCATTATGCTGAGTTTCCACTGATCGTTGTTCTAAGTCAATGAGATAAATACGATGATGTAATCTAATTTTCCTTAATTGAGCAACCTCTAAGCTGTGTATTACTTTTACAATATGAAAGTGTTTAGTCAATAGTTGGATACAGTTAGATACTGTTGGTAGGACAATAAATCTTATCTCAATACTTGGTGCCATCACGTGCAATGTCAGAAGGTATCAGCTACAGAAAATATAGAAGTAACATATATTATTGTTAACTCCAAGTAGCTAAGCATGACTCTGAGACTAAAAATCTAGGGAAAAATGAGTTAATTTAATAGGCTTTGTTAACTTTTTCAGGTGACAATTTTTTATAGAAACCACTCCTTCCTCCAAATCTGGAATTTATTTAAAAAAAATTCCAGTGATAGCAATGTAGAGAATTAAACCTTTGGCCCAATGTCTTTTATAATTATCAATAGTAGATTAAACCCCAAAGCCCTGAGGCAATCCATCAAAGAACCAATTGCTGTCCACTTCTGGAGGAAGAGAGGGATCCCTGCAGCCCTCCTTTCAGAAGGAGAAGCACCAAGAAATGAAGCTCCCCTCTGGTTTGCTGTTGCTATCAGATCACTCAATGGTGCACATTCTGTTACTTCTGTCCACATTTACTGTCCACCTGTTGAACAGTGGGAAAAGAGGGAATCACACAATCTAACACCTTCATGTCAATAACCTACTGCCCAGCATGTTCACCTTCCCTTCTTTCCCATAGCATCCCATTTGTCTTTTTCTTCCCTGCCTCTGCTTTACTTCCATTCACTTGTCCCCTTAAAGCACACTATTCCCCACTTTTCTTCCACCCATGGAAGACTTTGGAAAAATCTACATCAAAACTTGAAACCTATTTCCTTCCAGATCCCTGGATCAGGGACATGATACAATGTGGTGGCAATTGACTCCCAGCCCATTCACAGGGTTTTATTTGCACCGAAATGATGTGTAGGCTGGGGGGAAGGACTGGCAGACACATGTATCTGCTTTGACATAAGGCTGTGAAATGGGATAGGTATGCAGTCCTGGATCTGATAACCAAAAAGCATTCTCATAATTATCTGTTTAGACATTATTTAGAAAACATTTATGAGAACAGACATCCACAATGCAAACTCAAAATACATATTCCCAATCGAGCCTACTACATGCTGCCTTCTACATATGTCCACCTGGAAGGAAACATTACTTGTGAAGGGACAACTGAAGCTGTGATACCTGTTCAGTTGTTCTATCTTCTACTGAGAATGTTCTTCAGTTTTGACGTTTCTATACAGTCCACTAACAATCAATCCACAAACAAAGTCACCCACAGAATTCAACAACCTGTGATCAGCTAGTAATGCTAGACAGCCTCCCAGCTTGAATTTGAATGTCAAGAGTGGAAAAGACTCCTTTTCATTACAGTTTTCCTTTTACATTTTTCCTTTTACAGTTTTCATTTGCACCTAGAAATGGAAAGCAAAATAAGGTACACAAGTCTGTGCCAACAGAAAAATTTACTTTGAGATTCCAGGTAAGTGCTGCTGCGTTCTTACTTCCGCTCTTCATTTGTCATCACTAGGTCAGACACAGACAAAAATGAGCAAGCATGAATTACAAGTTTCTCAAATATGGAAAGTACAAAAAATGAGCAATTTTTACTACCTTCTGGTGACGCACGTTTTGCAAATAATCTTGTTTTACATCAATTGTCATATTGGTTATGGAATTTATGACAGAGAAGAACTCAAAACACATCACGCATTCTTTGATGATTTCCAGTAATACTAAGAGATAACCATAATGTTACCATGTGTGTCTCAGCATAATGAATTTTGGCTTGGGCTACGACATAACTTCAGTTAGACACACAAGATGAAAATAAATAATTTGAGCAGCTGACAGAAACTGCTGCCAACCTATCTCACATGTACTCTGCAACAGATCTGTGGTAAAATAACAGCTACTACAATAAACACAAGGAGATAGATCTACTACCTGCTCTAAAAAAAATAAAAAAATAATAAAAAAAAAAAGGCATTCAAGACTGAAAACATAAGTCAACAATGTATTTCGTAGAAATTCCCTTCCAAGGAAAATTGGAAAATTTGGCTTGAGGAATAAAAAGGCATTCCTACACAGGGCTAGGTTTTAACAACAAACCTTGAAACACATCTGATGCTTTTTACACCAGTAAAACCTTGACATAGAGCATTACACACATGGCAGAAGAGAGTAACAAAGGGAGGTAGTCTGTTATATACTACTCCCATGCAAGCATGAGCTCTTAAAAGTTGCTTGTTTTTTACCTTCTGTCTCTTAAGGAAAGTTTCAATTTATTTTGGCCTTCTGGAAAAGAGTGCATGGGGCAAACTCTGAGGCAAACAGAAAAAATTCATTTAATCTGAATGTCCTAAGAACTGATCTAAGAACCTCCACCAAAATTCTTAATTGAAGTGAAATATTTTTCAGGTAATTCTGTTTTGTGGCTAAATGAAAACACTGAGAACCAAAGGCAAACATAAGTATTCTCCAATAGAGACCCTACTGACTTCTCACTATGAGAAATCTAGACTGTATCCTCATTAATTCTCACAAACATACGTACTTGCAAACATACACACAGACACAACCCTGAAAAAGCTGGAGGACAACAACATATTAAATCTGTCATCACAAGCCATGCTAGTTCATTCCTAATGCATTCATGACTAACTGAAGAAAAACAAACAAACCAAATCCTAGCTTGATTACACAATCAGCGTTTCAGCCAGAGTTCTATAATAAGGTGGCTTCAAAGGTCAGGCATATAAACTGCAATTTTAGAGGAGGATCCTACATAAGAATATTAGTTTTGAAAAGATTTGTGAATCTTTTGAAAGCTTTAAGTGTCTTGAAATCTTACAGATTGCTAGTTTTCCAGGAAATATGAGACTGATGTCTTTGAAATAAAAATATGTGTTCTGCTCCCTTTACATGATTCCACTTGAATGTTTCTGAAGAAGAAAAACTCAGTTTCAGAAACATTTGTTAGTTTTGTTTAACTCAGTGCTGATAGAATAAGAATGTGTTCATGTTAAAGCAGCTAAATGTTCAGTATTTCTCTAGGCTGCAGATAGTAAGATCTAAGCTGGAAGTCCAGTCTGAACACCATGAGTCTACTAAATCCCTGAGTAAAGGTAAGGAGTCGGAAAGTGGTCTTAAAATTAGCATCTCCTGCTCAAAACTGAAAAAAAAATCTGGATGACTGCTGAGGAAAATAGCTCAGTCCTGTTTCACATAATTGTGGCAGGTCTTCTGGAATAAAATTCTGAATGGTTCTTCTGGCTGAGTTAAGAAGGGGAGTGAAATAGATGACCCTAGAGTTAATTTGAGATGAGGACTTCTTATGAAGTAATTTACTACAGCCCAAGTCAAAATTTAAATTCAGTCTGAAGTTACATACTTTTAGCCCTCCCTACTTTACTCTCTGAATCCTGATGTCCATAATGCCTGCGTGCTGTGTTAATATTTAGAGTGTGCATGAAACACAAGAATTTTTAGCTTGATTTCTAACCTAATGGATAAATTGTCTCAGCCCAATTCAAGTGGCAACTCAGGAAATTCATTTTTGCCCAATTTTAATATTTGTGCTGCAGATGACAGCAGAGAGAGCTAGCTAGATTCCCTTCTGTAATCAACAGAGATCTAATCAACATAATCAATGCAGTCAATTTAGCTCATTCTAAGGTAAACTCCTACAGCTGGTCAAATAAATTGCTCTCTAAATTCCAGTGATAATATTGACAGATTAAACAGCTGTCACTGTAACTAACTCACATGGCAACAGCTACACAATGTAGATAAAATCTTAGGTCCATCAAATTCCACCCCTTTTTTCAGACAAAATATATCAAAACATAGAATTCATTTTTAAAATTATATTATTTTAAAACCATTTAATAACCTACTATACGTTTGTTTGTTTGTTTAAAATCAGATGCCTGCATAAACTTCAGCCTGTTCAGCCTGCATTTTAATTCACAAGGTGACATTAAAGGGTATTTAATTCACAAGGTGACAGCATGGGGTAGATGTCCTTCTGAGGTGCTTTACTAGGAACGTTATTTGCAGTAATATGATAACTATCATCCAAGAAAACTGTGGTTTTCATTAATTTACATGTTCCGTCTCCCATCACCTCTTTTCTTAATTGGAATCTAATTTTTACTGTTAATTGTGGAGATTTTTACAACTTTGCTTTATACTTGCATGGCAACGTAC
This sequence comes from Heteronetta atricapilla, assembly GCA_011075105.1. Taxonomy (NCBI): domain Eukaryota; kingdom Metazoa; phylum Chordata; class Aves; order Anseriformes; family Anatidae; genus Heteronetta; species Heteronetta atricapilla. Next base: position 25,994,497 of record CM021735.1, read on the forward strand.
AGCTAGAGTAAGATGTGTATTTACAAAGCTTTTAAACATTGCCTTCATTCTAAACTGCAAAAAGAGTTTAATGCTGAAGTCCTTATCTGACTAAATTCACCTCTTCCTCAGAATGAGACACTTCTGTTCTTATGAAATACATGTTACCTGGGTAACGCTTCCCCCTTTACTGCCTTCCAAATTTCATAATGTCTAGATGTTGCAATACAACAAATAAATTCAAACTTTGTCTGAAGTGCAACAATGAAAAGAAGGTTCTTATAATAAATTGTCACCAAGGGCTCCTCTCTAATTCTGGGAGTTAAAAAAATAATAATTTCCCTGGATATCTGAGGATATAAAGCAAATAGGAACAAAAATGTAATGGAAATTTCCTTATATGATGGTGATTTAAAGACTGACATGTCATATAGTTGGTATGGCAGTATTGCCACTGGAAAACCCTAGAAATGAATGAGCAATCCCACCCACAACTTTTCCCACTCTTCTGGTTAGTGCTACTGAAGAGCAGTTGCATCAGCACATAGAACCAAAAGATGAGATATCAAATTCTGCACCTGTTTTATCACATAATAGCTGTATAGCACCTGCCACAAATTAAAAATTCTCCTAGTTACATTTCCATGTCTGTAAAGAGGGGACGGTAATATTTCACTTGAGAAGAGTGATATCAGTTGCCACAATTAGATTCAAATTACAGAGTCAGTGTTACACTAAAGGAATTGTGTCCTACTATCCATTTCAATAAGTATGAGTAGAAAAAGTTTAAACTGGAATCACATCTCCACAGGACAATCTGGTGTTTATTACACATAACTGTTAACATCACAATGTGTGAGAGATGCATGTGGATATCAACACATCTGTAAAAGTTCAGCAGGTTGGATCCTTCTTCCTTGGCAACATTTTTGAACAACTTTTATTGAATGCAATATGCTCTGTTTGAGTAGTAAAAGCTAACTGCTGCCAGGAAATAAATTCAAGATGAAAGTCTTTATTATTGTTGTTCCAGGAAGAAAGACTGAGCTTCTTCTGTGCAGAACTGCGTGAAGAGCACCGCAGGTATTATTCAGTTGTGTTCTGCTTGTCCTGTTCAGGAAGCACATGAAGGAGCTATTCCACTGAAGTAATAGACTAAACATTAAAATTCTGACTTCTTCACCATGTTACTGTTTCAGTCTGAATAACAGATGTCTGTATCATTCCTAAATCATTAGGAACTTTTTTCACCTCAAGTTGTACAGAGCAAAAAAGGAGAAGTCATTGATTTAATGCACTTTCTTCTCTATCATCTTTGTGAAAAGCTCTGCATTTATAAAGTGTACCAGGGTGTAAAACACTTTCTAATTTTGCACTCCTGAGTAGAAAAGTACTATTACTAGAATGCTATAGTTAGACTATAATAGGAATTAAGACACTTGTATTCCCGTATCATTAATTTGGACACCTTTTTTTTCTGTAGTGATTTCTTTAAATGACAGTGCAGATCTTTTCCAGAAGGTACCTTGCTCAGGGCAGGGTTTCATCTAGGGTCTCCTCTCACTCAAAACCAGCCTCTTCCTACACCTATTTAAGTGTTAGTTGTAACTGGGCAAAGAGAAGATCCTTGTTCACTGATCCCATTCAATGATTCATGCTCCCAGTTTCTCAATGAATTGTTCAGAGAGGAAAAAACAAAAAAAAACAAAAACAAAAAAAAACTTTCTTAGAAATGCTGAAGAGAATTGTAGGAAGAAATCCACACAACAGCTTGTAAGATCATGCAACATCAATAGTTATTTAAAACTAGGTTCATCAGAAAACTTTTTGCATAAAAACACTGCAATCAAAAAACATTTTCAGCCCTTCATCTCTACCTGTCTAGAATCTTCCTTCCTTAGCTTAAAATTTTATTGTTTCCTTTGATCACAGAGTTTAACCTATTCACTTCCAGGTCTGTAAAATACACATAAAAACACTTATTTAAATAGTAAAAGTGTCCTGCGACCAGTAGTTAAGACTATTATGTGCCCACTATAACTAAGAACTTTACTGTACAGCTCACTGCATCCTCCCATGTTCAGCCCGTAAACATTCCTTGCAAAAGTTCTAACTAGCATTTAAAGTACACTTAATGGCTTTGTTAACAGACATATTCCATCTGACAGGCACTAGTCTGATTGAGTTTACCTACTGGCTGATGCACTTAAGCCTCCTGTTCTGAGCACAGCCTGTGAGCCTACAAAGATCCATTGTTTGCCTCCTTATAGGTGATAATGAAATTGGCATCTATTTCACACTCCTGAATGGTTTCCATGAGAATTTGAAAAAGTTGTTTGCTACTACTGGTATTATATAACCATCTTAGTTTCAGCATGCATAAAAGCATGTTCTTGTCAAATACCTTATCTCCAGGATTGTATTAATAACTAAGCATGAGTCATGCTGAGCATCAGACATGTTTGTGTTTATACATGATATACAGTAAGGACTTACTCTAAAAAAAAAAAAAAAAAAAAAAAAAAAAAAAAAACAGCTAAATCTGTTTGCCAAGTGCATTGTCAATGCATTATCCTATGACTTGGGTGGCCCTTCATTTAATATGCATGTGGCCCTGATGTACTTCTGCCTATAAGCAAGCAAACATTACACTGGAAACTGAAAAGAAGATCACAAGCAGCCTGCATTACCAGATAGAAATCTTGCCTTGTCCAGCAAATTTTAAATTAAGATTTTAAACTTGCATTATCAGTGCTTAGTAAGCCAGGCTGTAAAGCACTGAGCATTTTGACCTGAAAGTACAACAAAGTACTGAATCACAAGCTCAGCCTTAAGCACACAAGTAGTCCCATAGATTTCAGTTGTATTAAGGAGGTGTTTTAAAGCTTAGTTTTATCACTAACAATGTTTAGCACTTTGCAAAAGCCAGTCACCAAAGGAAGCTCTGAGCAAGGGCTACAATTATTAGAATAAGAAGAAGTAACTATGACACAGTACTACTTTTTATGTGAGTGGTTTGAAAATAACACAGCATAAGAGAATAGATAATTCTTTAAATGCATCTCAGTCAGAACTGGTATATTCTGATCAACAGAAAAAGAGAGGAGTCTCCTTGCAGTACACCAAAATAAGAGAAACAAGTGTTCTGACAAACTTAAAAATTTCACTGCAAAATATCAGAGAAAAGTCATGAACTTTCATGTCCCTCCCAGTCAACTTAACAGACTGGAGCTGTGTGTGTGACCTTAGTGCACTGAACTGCAGCTACCACAACCTTCTGGATGGACAGTCACATTGATATTTTGTTTCTCTTTTAAGTTACATTTATAAACTGGAAATACTAAGAAATACTAAGAAAAGCAGTTCCTATGGATATATTCAACCCCTCACAAAAATCTTTGCCAGACATTTCCACAGGACATAGAGTAAATTATATCTTCAGCAGCTTTTATTGATCTACTATGTCTGATAAAACATCTTACCATAAAGTAGGGATATCATGAAGCTATTCTAATAAAGAAATATCTGGGACCTTGGTGCTTTGTCCTTTGGCCTTCTCAAAAGAACTCTATTCTTCCACAGTATTTTATAGTTTGTTTATTTTAATATGAATATATTAAATGTACCCCATACATAAACTCCCACCCATCAATTCTTAAAGCAGGATTTTAAGTCTTAAAGGACAATAGTGCATACCAGAATACCTGAAGCAGACATCCACTTCATTCTGGAAGCACTTGAAAACACTGGCACATCCCTTCTTGGCTTGAAACATACCTTCATGACTCTAGACTTGTGCCATTAGCATTCCAGGAATATTCTGGGCTGGACAATACTTCCAAATGAGATCTCCTGAAAACCAGCAATTAGATAGCCCAACCAGACTCTCATGACGGTGACCAACTAACTGGATTAGAAAAAAATCAAGTGGGATGTGGAAGAATTGATCTGAAATCACTCATGTCTGAATTCATTACAGAGATTTGGATGAAGGTCTCCTATCTTTCAGGTATCCTTTCAGTAGTCACTCAGGCCAAGCCTCCTCCAGCATCCTCTGTTAAAGTTCTTCTAATCTATAAAGCAATATGATTAGATATTAACCACAGCGAGGAGCAGAACTAAGGCAACTTTTGTTTTCAGATGAGTCTCTGAGGGGGGTTGAGGAGCAATTCCTTATCTACAAACACTGAAGACTGTAAGCGTCCTATAAAACAGCCTTCATCAGCACACACTAGGTGAAACCCACCCTCCCTGACAAAATGGTGGGACTGCAGCAGCCAGGGCCTACAGCACTGCATGGCCTGGGACAAGGTCCCCAGCTACCACCCGCCAAGACAGGCGACAGCCCTGAGGGGGTGCAGCACACAGGTGACCAGCACAAGTACAAGGATATTAATTCAAATAGCAGAAGCAGCACACCAGCAAGAAGCACAGATGAGCAGACCGAAATCTACATGCACAACCTCAGGCTCCTGCACCACTTCTCACTTCACCAGAGGAATTTGTAGGGACTAAGTGTAACCTGTGGTGAAAGAAGGAGTTGAGACTAGGAAGGGGGAGAGGAAGGGCGTTTGGCTGAAGTTGAGCCTTGGGTAGGAGGAGGAGAGGTGAGTTTCCCAGCCAGTATTTAACCTCCACTGGGCCCTTTATTTTCTTCTATAAAACAAGTCATTTATGTTTACTAGCTCACTACTGACAATCACAGACTGCGTTGTTCTATACTGCAGTCCGCATCTTTAAAACAAAAAGAAAAGAACGCACAACAAACAAAAAAACCCTTAGCATGTCAAAATAAAAACTGAATTCAGACAAATAGCTTTTTTACATTGCTAGGACAGTTTAAAGTCACTGAGGCCAAACAGCGCCCACCCCTGAGGTTTTGGCTCCAGAAAGTGACTAACTCCCCTTATGCAAATAAACAGACATCTATCTGTTCCTGCATCTATACTTAAAAAAAAAAAAAAAAAAAAAAAAAAAGCCTGTAAGCAGCACAACTTAAAAGCTCCTGTGAAATACAGCATGAAGCTGTGAAAAGCAACACACTATTCCACTGCTTGCAGTAATTTCAACTGCAAACTTTAGAAGCCCAGCTGTGTTATAATAAACAAACCAGCTGTAATCTGTAATACCAAAACTGTACAAATCTGATCTGACTGTGCAGACAGTAAGCAGGCTCACAGCTCGTCTTAATGCATATTAAAAATTCTTGGCACCTCAAAGCAAACAACCTCCAATGAAAAGAAACAGTATGAGCAATCCTGCAGGTCTTGTTTGACATTCCCTTCTTTGCCCCATGTTCAGTCTTCCCTGCTTTTTGTGCTGAAATGGACACAGTTATTTATGTAGGTTTGAGACAAGGAGGAAAACAGAACTCCCACCAACAGTATTTTTGAGTAGTCTTAAAGAAGTTCAGGGCAAACACTGTAGCAACTCCCACTGATAGACAATAGTCATGTGCATCTGCAGCTATGCACATGCTTTTGTACGTCTTTGATGACTTCTAAGGAAAAATCACATCAAAACTTGATGGTAGCAACATGTTCAGTATTAGAATTTGAGCTGTCATTTTAATGAATGAAATGGCCAGACTGCCAAAAATTCCATAGTTCCAATTTCCTAAGAGACAAACAAACACAGCTGATTAAAAATATACTGCCAAGTAGATTTGAAATAAAATTTAAAACATATTTATATGTTATATGAATTATAAATATCTATAGGACTTTTTTTAAAAGTCTTGTGGGTCTGAAACTGACTCCTTCCAACCAATCTGGGCTAGAGCTTCTCTGTAAAAGAATATAACAAACATTCCTATCTTGTAACTTCCCCTCCAACATCAAATCATAAGCATTAAAATGTATAATACACTTACATAAAGCTATGGTGAAAAACTTGGCAACTTTTAGTCAAGATACATTTTTCTTAACACTTCTTCAAAACTCCATCCAGTAGAATATAAGCTATTTCTTCTCACTATAGTCACAAAGAACATTTAAATAGGAGAAAATGACATAATATTGCAAGAATAGTTTCATGTTGTCAAGAGTGTAGATTTAGCTCAAAAATAGAACACTAACTTGACTACTCAAAGATGCTTCATAAATAAAACACTTCCCTAACAAACACATCAGTTGCAACACCCAGAAAGTCCCAGAACTCCCAGGAAATCTCTTGCTAACGCCACACCATGACTAAGCTTTCTAAAAATGGTCTCAGAAGAATGAAGGTCAAAAGGAACAGGAAAAAAAAAAAAAAAAAAGTCAAATAAAAGACATATATATATATATATATATATATATATGTTTTGCCTTTCCTCTTTGATCAGTGGAACCACACACTGCTCCTCAGCAGATGCATATCCTGTTCCTTACGTTTCACTCTATCAGGACAGGTTATAGCTACATCACTTTCTCATGACCTTCCAATATCCTATCCTGCTTGTAATCCTTGCATTACATGACCTCAGGAAATCTCCATTCAATTCACCCAAACACATTGACTCTCTCCCCGCTCTTCTGCATTTTTCCTGGTTCTTCTACCATGAAAGCAATGTTTTTCCATGACCCAGCAGTTGGATTTAGGGGACATCAGTTTAAATCTAGCAGTGTTTATAAGAACACATAATGATCTTTATACACTCAAAACCAACCTTTCGTAGCCTCTTAACCTTCTCCCAAAATTCTAAAATGGGCTTCTCCTCCATGAGACCAAGATAATAAAACACAGCCAAGTCATGTTATTGATATCATAAGCCAAGAACATGATAAGAATATTAAAAAAAATAAAAATGCAATGGCATTTTCAAAATGCTTCAATGTTTATTTTTATCTGTTTAGTGGCCAAATTTCCCAGGGAAGTCTAATCCTGAAGTGACACGAAGTATACAAAACCATGGGAAGCTTGCTTTCTCTCTGATGACACTGGGGGTTGTCTGAAAATTCCTGGCATTTGAAGAGACTTATTTTGAGGATTTCTCTAAAAGGACTGAAAGCAGTCATTGGAGACAGAATAGTCTTGAGGTGAAATCTGTGCAGTACATTGTGGGAGACCTGAGATCATTTTCACAATTTAGGAGACAATCCATTTCTATGGATTGTCTGTCTTTACAATCTGTAGACTGAGGAAAAAATATATGTCATCCACATCTCTTCATGTTTTGGAACCTGTGATTTTTTTTATTATATATTTTTTCTTTTTTTTACCACAGTACATCAAGTACAAATAACACAATCTCAGTGGAGACCCCCAGGACTTAGTGAAATACACATACACATCTCTCTCTCTCAGAACCCTCCAAAAAGGTATTATTAGCAATTAACTGCTTCAGTAAAAGTGAAAGCATTTTACCATGCTAATCATTTAATGAATTAGATTAGAGAAACTTCTTTATGTCCTCTTAGTATCATCAAAGCTGGAATTCTTTCCTGCAAGTCGCATCCCCAGCATTTCACACTTCTTTAATTCTTTCAGAATTTTGCAAATATGCAGTATTCTGGCTGAAATTGTGGATGTTTGCTTCAGGATGATTAAATTATTAGATACTGAGTTTATGGTATCTGTAAAACCTCACTCAGATAAGGCCTCTGAAAAACACACTAATTCTGTGATGCCCAAGAGAGGATTGCAATAATTCAACAGATACTTTGTTGTGGATTCAGTCTGCACTGGCCATGCACAGTCCTCACACAGAGCACTTACATTTTAAGTGAATTAGAGCACAGGCCAGAATAATGTGTGTCAAGATGTAAGGTGTACTGTATTTCCAACACTTGCAGACAGTTACCACTGGGGGGTAGGGACAAGCAAACCAAAGGCAACTAAATTTTCATAGTACGCTGCTCAAATCCTGCCAATCCTAAAGCCAATGAGACTTCATATCCCTTTTTCCACCTGGGTTTAAACCTATTTCCCTGTTTTTTAACAATCTCCTCTAGGATGAGATTAAGTATGCCAAATTTCAGGAATGCCAAGATTTCTCTTTCAGCTGGATATTGTCAGTGCAGGGGTGGAGATGGTGATATAGTGTCAAAATTCGAATTTATAGCAGAGCTGTGGTCCAACTTCAGTTACTGAGTGATTACTGCCATTCCTTTAGTAACCCACTTTCCTCCTCATGTTATACCATTAGCATTCTGGAATATTAATTAGTGGCTTTGAGGTCTTTTCCAGTACCTCAACTATGTCAGGATTCTTCAAAATAAGAGAAGAAACATGACCTTTGTAAGATCCTAGGACTGGCTGCAGAAATAGATCTGTTTGGTGGAACCACAACTGGGAAGGAAAATATATATATATATATTATTTGTACTCAAAATACCTAAATTGTTACCAAAAAGTTCAACAAAATTTATATGTACCCCTTGGGGAAGAGAGTTAGAGAGGTGTTCGCTCTTGTGAAGAGACCATAAGTCTCTCTACTTCAGTGTGTGATGTTCAGGACAGGACTCACATGAAGTACACATAGAAAAGCACAAACTCAGATACTCCACTCTGGGAATACACTCCTAAGAATATCCTCCAGGCAGACAGACACACAATGCTGCAGCACACCAAGGGAGGAATGGAAGGTGGAAGACCTCTACAAATGATCCCCTGTGCTGGTACCAAGCTCCTGTGCCTACTCTGTGCTCATGCACACTGGAAGAGCAATTCCTATGGCTGCTTCAACACTCAGCCTCAGGAGGTTCACACCTTTTCAAGGGTAGTGCATTTTCCTTCCTAAATGAAAGGCTTGGTATGCTGCTGAGAAATTCACAAAGATGCCTGTCAAAGCAGTTACCAATGGTGTGCTGTCACCCTGTGACTTTGTCACATCTCCAGAAACTTGGAATTACACTAAGCCAGTTTCTAGCAGCTGCTGCCTCCCACAGATTGATTAGCTACAGATAGGATGTTTCCACTAGCTCTGCTATTTATGCAAAAATCTATGTTCTGCCTTTGGTACCTCTGCCAGAGGTTGCTTACCATCCAGTGCCAGATTGACATCAGGCATTTGACTTCTAACCTTATATTTCTCATACACATGGAAGACCGGTGGCCTGTTTTATTCCTCTTTTTTTTTTTTTTTCCTTTTTTCTTTCTTTCCTTCCTTCCTTCTTTCTTTGTTTCTTCTTCCTTTCTTTTCTCATTCTTTTTTTCTCTCTTCCCTCCACCCTTTTATTTATTTATTTATTTATGTGACTGGAACTTTAGCTTCTAAATAAACTGGAAGAATGGAACTACAGAAGCAACGTTTTATCTGCTGCTGTGGAAGCGTTACTTGCTACCACAGTAACATAAGGATTTTAGGATAACAAATCAGTGAGCTGTGGTGTGATAAACAACCACGTGTGTTAGGATAAAAAGATTAAGGATAAATTCTTATTTTGTTCTTTCTGATCCCTATTTTGAAATAAAAATATTTTAATTACTGTATAAACACTGTAAAAAAAAAAAAATCAGTTGACCTCAAGAAGTGCCTTAAGCAACAAGGGACAAAACTGAAACATTGCCAGTTAGTTCATTAATAGAAACTACTGGTTTGAAAAGATAGCTCATCTATCATGTTCTGAATTATAAGAAGGGCCTGTCACCATCTCCCACTGTTCTCCAGTTGTTTGCTTAATGGATTCAGGAGCAGTAAGAATGGTTTACCATACAATATAGTGAGCTGGAGCTAACTCCATCTAGTCTGTTTTTTTTTTTCTTCTTCAACTTCTTCCCCTTCTGGCTTCTTATCTACCACACTTACACCTATGTTCTGTGATAAACTGTATGTTGCTATTGTTACCTTTGATCTTGCTTTCAGCCCGAGGGCTTAAGGTGAAATCAAAGTTGAGACATACATTATGGACTTACAAGATATAGATATGTTATATAGATGTTATTTACCAATTTTTGAATAATTTAAGTAACAAAAGAGAACTGAATTTTTTCTTCCCCATCTTTAATTAAAACTCATTCTCTATAAGCTGGAAGAAGAAATTCAACTATGACACTAAAAATCTGCATGCTCATTTTAAATCTGAAGTAACCTTTTCAGATGAATAATAAACTGAACTTATGATTCTTAAAAATATTTATATTATACATATATATATAACATATATTATATATATGCGTATATATATATTATATATATATTATATATATTACATTAGATAGATAGATAGATAGATAGATAGATAGATAGATAGATAGATAGATATGCATGTCTTCCTCACTTTCTGGAAGCAAACTTTGTCCTGCCTGCAATTATTTAAACAATTTCCCAGCAGACAGCCAAACTACACATGGATATTAAACAAAACAAAACAAAAAATCCAAAGGAAATTTTTACTCATAGCCATTCTATTCAGTCACCCACAGTTTACCTGATTTAATTTGGAGAGATCTGAAAGTGATTTCACTCTTTAGTGTAATCCCAGCTGTAGTTACATCCTAGATATTATTCCACCAGGCTTAATAACTTTGACTTTATGACAATTATGTAGAGCACTCTGTTTTGTTGTAACACTGTCAAGCTTAATTGTCTTTGGAATTCATGGAAGTATTGATAAAATTAAGTATGCATTCCAGCATGAACATCATAAGAGATCAGTATACAGTTAAAAAAAAAAAAAAAAAAAACTTGGTTTAAAGAAATAATCACAATCTGGGTCAAATTACTAATTCTAGCAACTTTTGACACCTGTGTAACAAGAAATGGCTGGAAATAATAGAAGAGAGATTTGTGATTTAATGTATATTAAAAAAAAAAAAAAAAAGGCAAAAAAGCACAGCTGAAATCACCTCCAGGTGAAAGAGCAGGTCTGCATCTGGCTGAGCATGAAAGGACTGAAAGACTTGAGCTCTTCTACCTCCTACTGAACACTTGCAGAGCAGTGATAAAACTGTCCTGGGGTTATCTCACAGCAAACTCCCCTCAATTCAGTAAAACTTGTACAGACATGCTTTATTTTTAGCATAGACTGTTTCACTTGTGTATATCCTTATCAGACTGAAACAGCTTTCCATGCTTTGCTGACACTCTTAACAGGGACCAGAATATTTTAAACTACATGACTTATACTGCTGATACACACTAAGAGTTTACAAGCTCCCCCCAACCCCCTTTATCTTACTTTTTAAAAATCTGTTAGAAAAGAAGGGATTCATTGATGAACCAACAGCATGCATCAAGAGCTTGGAAGGAACTGCCTTCTTAACCACTGATTTGACTCAAATTCTGGCACACTATCATATTTTTCAACCACACTTTTTTTTTCTCCTGAGGTATTCGAAATAAAAATTGTCCTGAGCACACAGACAACTGAAACACAGGTTATAAAGGAACAGGATGACCTAGCTAAAGAATCATTTTGGATTAGGTTAAGGCATTAAACATAAATGCAAATAATTGTAAGGAAGCTCCCTTGAGGGGCAAGAACAAATATTTATCTACTTACAGAATGGGATCATGCATCAGGAGGCTGAAAAGAGCTTGAGGAAAACCGAGGTTTTCTTTACAATATTCCGCATCATCAACAGAATTATTTATTATAGAACAGGTCCACAAAGGGGTTTAACATTAGCATCATAACACCTACCTTTCCACCACCTCAGGTAATTTGTAGCTGTGAACAAGGCAATTCAGCTCCTGTTTCAAGGCATTGCAGAGTTAGGCAACACTAAAAGGAGTTACAAATGCAGCACATCATTTAGAAAGCCTTTAAACTAACAAGAAAATGCTTCGCGAAGCTACAACACTTCTCTAGGACAGAGGCATTTTTCTTTAAGAGAGAAGTGTAATTCACAGTTTTCCAAGATTTTTCCTGGAATTCAAAGATTTTTTCTTGGTATTAGTATGTATGCATGCTAATGGTTCCTCACAAACCACATCTAGAAGAGGCCACAGAGCAGTATGGAAGATCTTTGTTTCAACTCTGTAAAACTATGTCCAACTGAATGTTTGCACTTAGGGTGTCCAAATTTGGCTTTCTTACAGAACGCGTTGCATAAATTGCAAAGTCACAATGATTCTCACAGTCCTGAATGAATTGGCCTGTTTTTAGGGAGAGCAGCTATAAAATGAACACACTCACAACAACAGGGCAGTGGAAAAGGTGATACCATTGATGATGATATATGATGATGATGACACCATCTTTACAGTCATTTTTTTAAAAGCAGAACCATACCTAAAGCCTATGAGATTTGACAAAACCAATGTGGTTGGTAACTTGTCTGAATCTTTGGAAGAGAAAGTCACTGTAAGTTAAAAATTCTTCAGTAAGTACACTTTTCAGCAAAGACGCTTTTAACCTTCTTCTACTCAAAGAGTTACTATAAATTTCTATTCACAGCAGGCTGATTTTTTTATCAGGAACAAGGATGTAGCTCTCAGTTACCATCAGAATCAGACAGTCTCTCTCATCAGTACATCAGACATCACTTTATAAATATGTAACCTTCAGATACCTGATTACACTTCTCTTACTAATAACCCTCTCAAATTAAGACCCTAAAGATGATGGCTAGACAGGACACAGAATTATATTGAGAAACAGTAAAAGACTTTCACTCCTACTTTTGCATAGTCTGTGCAACTTCTGCTATGCTTGATGAATCACCCCACTACAAGTCTGGAAGCTTGCAGGGAAAAAAAAAAAAAATCACTAAACAAGCTAAAGACTGAAACTGTTTTATCTCTAAGAGACACCGTGCATAACTGGCTTGAGTGGCTAGAGTAATTATGTCCCGCCACTCAGCTACACATTTCCTGAAGCACTTCCTTCTATCAAAGTCAACGGAATTTGGCAGGGATCAAAATCAGGTCACCTCTAGCTATGCCAAGTCTGGCCAGCTTGAGCAAAGAGTGACAAATGAATGAAGGAACTCAGGGAAATCACTTATGCCTCTCCCTAATCAGAAGAACAAATATCATCTTGACTATCATAATTTCTTCACAAACTGAGTACAATGATTCAGTAAATGACATACCAGTCAGAACGAACCTTTGGAGTATGTCAGCACACCAGTGAGAAAGGAGATCATGGGGACACCTGAACTCATATGCTTTGATGGCAGCTTTCCTTCAGTACTTCATCTTTATTGTCTCTGCTAATATCAGCATCTACAAACAGTACCTTTATGGGGAACTGTATTTGGCCAGCACTCTGTGATACAGGAATGCCTAAAAATATACCTATGTCAAAACTTGGCAAAGTACCATTGCATGGGAAAGAGAATGGACTTCGTTCTCTGGATTATTTAATGTTTGATACCTCTCTCAAACTCAAAACTGTGGTTTGATTTAAGATAGTTCTGAGCTATGCCAAGCGCTACCAAGTCAGCCTTGGTGAGCTGGCATGAAGTACGTAAGAGGATCCAGCTCTAATCCCACAGAAAACACCGTGACTATATCATTTAATTGTAGAGCTTAATCCATATGTCTGTGTTCCTCTCCCCACCGTCTGCAAGTTATTGTGTCCTCTTTGTAGCCTGAAAACTGAGTAAATAACCTTTAGAAATAGATTTGAGTCAGACTACTCTAAATATGAGTAACTCTTGCTGGAAATTCTTTTGGGCCTTTCATTATCCCGATTACATTAAGGCCCTGTAACTAGACGTTATTTAGTGCAGGTATTTTCAGTTTCTGTGGACTTGCATATTGCAAAACAAAAAGGATAGAATTTGCTGTTGTTTAAGGCATTGCATTTGAAGCAGAAAAAATTGTGCTGCAATCCTTTGGCATGGCTATCAGTTGTCCCAGAGTCCTTATCTTGGCCCATCTTTTTAAGCAGCTGTTCTTACACACTCTCCTATGGTCATTTCACGAATCAGGAAAGATGAATTTGGAGTAAATAATTCTTTTTAGTATGCAAGCCCCGAAAGGATAAATAACTGGTAGTTTACGTTGAGGACAAAGAAAAAGTAAATGGGATGATATAATTCTATATGAGATTAAAAGCACCCCATGACAGGAAATTACTCCCACATATAATGTATATATCCCACAACATTGTTTGCAAGTTCATGTAAGGCTTTACTTCTAGAAATGGTACGTTTGGTATGTATGTTTCTGTCTGTATACAAAAACAATATGAGAAAGATATGGGAGAAATACAAACTATTATAGATTATTATTCTGTTAAAAAAAAAAATCAGCTTTTTCATAGGTTCCCTAAAATACATTTTACATAATGTAAATACATAAAGTACTGGAAATTCTACTGGTTTCTGGCAGTTATCTAACAGGGAGGAATGATCCTAGAGGTGAAATACTGCAAAATTGATGTTTTTTTTCAAGATATCCTCACTGTTGTCCTGACTGGAGGTTACTTTTGATTTTTGTGTGTGTGTGTTTATTTGAAGAGATCAGGGAATAAAAGATCAGGGAATAAAGATGATACACATAAATAGTTATTCATATTTGGATTCCCCTTCTCACCTGCTTACACAAAATAGATAAATATGGCAGCATCTCAGATACCAGCCTAGTTTGAAAAGGGTAAATATTTGAAAGGTGACTATCAATTCAGCTTAGTCTTGCATTGTTCAGATTGTAATAACATCTAGGTAGATGTAATCTACAAACCCTCTATGAACTTTTGCTTCAGAAGGCATTACCAGATCTAACTGGTAAAAGCTAAAAGCTCTAACACTTTTGCCAGTGTCCTAATGATGTTTTCTTCCCCACTTTTCTCCTTGATTATGAATTGGAAAAAAGATCTCATCATATCTAATCACAATGTAGATTGCTTCAGATACTGAACAGGTTTTGCATTTAAATGGAATCCAAACAATTTGTTTTCCTTTCAACAGGGCAATTGATACACCTTTTTCCAAGCCAGGTCAATATTTCCTTGAAGTTTTCAAGCAGTAATAATTTTTTGTGCTTTGGTGCATGAATTTAAAAGGAGACAGGGTTTCATCTCATTCTTACTGTACAGTGCTTTATATCTATTTTCAGGCACCCAATTCTCTCCAACACACAAAACATTACAGGGTAAGAATCAATAGGGAATTAAATTAACTGTGAGGACAGGACAAATTTGTGCTGGTGACTTTGTTTCATGAGCCAAGATCTAACAAAGCATATTAGAAATGAGTCATTAAGATTGAGCAGTTTAGCTTCTATCTCTGACTCATTCCCAAAGAAGCTGACTGCATGTATATGCCAAGGCTTCCTTTGAGAAAATAATGTAATTTTTGATTTATATTGTTTCTCTATGTAAGTATTGGGCAACAGTTTAATCTCAAAAATATAGTTTTCCAGAATTTAGTTTATTAATAAAATATTAATAGGTGAAAATATGTAATTCAGAAAGCTGTCTGCCACAACACTTAACGAGAAACAGGAACGTAAGGTTATTAAGTACTCACATGATTTGAGCAATAGCACTTCTCTTAAACTGTATGTGAATTATGGTTGTTGGAAGGAGCTGTTTATGGAAATACACTGTTTGGTAACCTTAGTAATACTCTATTTATTTATTTAATGCCACACAGATCAACTCCTCAGGCTTGTGAACCTCAGGGCAGTTTCTTAAACAGTAATAGAAAACAATAAAGAAAAAAAATTCTACATTGCTTTGTATTGAATGGTGCTATACACATCCAATAAAGACCTTCAGTTTCTGAAACGCTGTTAATCTGAGAGGTTTCAGCAGCACTTAACAAAAACACAAAACAAAACAAAACAAAACAAAACTTTAAAAAAAAGCCCTTGGAAACAAAGTTAATTAGTCTGGTTGCCTAACTGATTGATCTAGGAAATTCTTGCCAAACTTTCATGGCTTACGGTCTCTTCCAAATTTTAAGAGTTCTTAATCTTTTTTTAAAATGCCCCATAAAGTGACAAAGCACCACATTATGCTGGATACCTCATCAACAGAGGTCTGTTTTGGGAACCACTAAATTTAAAACTGTTGCATGGCACTTTGCCTTTGACCTGTATCACTTGGAGAGCCAAGCATTCACACGTGACTGAGAGGCCTGGCAGTAAAACACTGAGCAACATCTCAAAGAAAGCTGTCATGAGCCATGATCATTAAAGGCAGGGCACCTGAAATTTCTGGCTCTTTTGAGACACCTCCTAAAGTGTTTGTACACTGATAATTCCAGAAGTTTTGATATCTTTCACCCACACATGGTGGGACATAAATGTAACAGGTTTGTGATTTGGTCTGCTTTCCTGATCAGGGAATTGTTCTCTCCTTCCCTGCAGTCATTATCTGAATTCTGCTTTCTTTCAGGGCTTTGAAGTTTTCTTCTTTCGTAGCAACAGATTCAGAACCCCCAAGATTTTGAAAAATGGTAGTGCAAGAGGGGCATTTCCATTTTACTTGGAAACAAACTCTGATGTTGCTTAATGACAGTCTGCAGTAGGGCTGCAGCTGCTGGTGCCAGCAGCGCTGCTGCCGGCTGAGGGCCTGGGGCCAGCAGGCCTGGGGTGAGCAAGAGGTGCAATCCCCTCCGATTCAAGGTGGCAAACCCCTCCTGCCAGCTCATGGAATCCCTCCATCCCTCAGGGCTTCTGAGGCAAGGAAGAAGAAATGGTACTGCCTGCACAGTGACAGCAGACAAGCCGTGGTAGATGTCTCCACCACGACAGGAAAAGCCAGCTCAGTAACACCACCATGCTCCTCGCAGCCTGCACAAGCCCAGGGGCACAACCTCGGGCAGCAGCAAGGGCTGACTAGAAGAACATTCCTCATAGACTTCATCTACTGGAGGCTGCTACAGAGGGGAGGTGAGACGTATGGAGAAGACCAGCTTCCTACTCCGGCTTTTCCAGCTGGAGAAGTTCCTCTATTATGCAGTGCTCTGGCAAGTTCTGAAAAAACAGAGGCATTTCTTTCCCTTCCCCAAGGGACCCTGCAGAAGCCCAAACATGCTGCCTGAAGTCTCCTGGAAAGGCAATGTCAAAAAAAATAAAGCTGTCTCATTTATCAAGGTTTCAATGAAACCTGTGATGAAACCTGTGACTTACAACCAAATTCCCTCCTAAGAATTGTCTTAAATTGGGCCAAAATAAATATCCTTAATTCATATTTCCCAAGTGGAAATGCATAGCTCAGCAGACATACTCCAAACACAGTGCTCTCTTTCCAGGGCTGTGGACATCTTCATCCCCTGTGGGACCTGACACTGCAAAGGTGGACAGTCACTGTGTAATCTGTATCCAATTGGCAAGAAGGATCAACATTAAAACTGGGTGAAAAAGCCACGGCAAGAATGTGGAAGCAAGATTAAACTCTGGGGTTTAGAAGGAGATGGTACATGACCCAAACAAGTTAGATAGTGACCAAACAAAGGCTGGGACCAGATCAGAGACTGAGGTTTGGATGAAATCTAGGACAATCTTGGACAAAAGAATGATGAGTGTCAGATCGGAATGAAGAAACTGGAATGAAGAAACTGGAAAGCAGAGACTAGGCCTGACTAAATAAAAGGGACCAGACAATGAGTCAGGGTAGGGGAGAGACGGGATTGTAACAAATACAGGCAGGAGATGGGCAGCAGAGTTCAAGGTAGCAAAATCTGGACACGAAAGCAAACATCTTCCCAAGGATGCTGCTGTACAAGATGCCAACTGGAATCCCAGACCCTGAATTTCACCATTTCTCTGATTTGTGAGCATACTCATCAACAACAAGCCTGTAAAAAATGCTGTTATCTTACTGACAGTATATGATGTTTCTGTATTTCCACTCTACAAAACCTACTTTCACCCATCCCCATCAGATGAAGACCTCATCCACCTGTAGGAGAAATAAAAGCTCACGCCACATTCTCAAACACTGCCCAAAATGTGTGGCAACTTTTTATCTTATTGCTTACACATTTCAATGGGCTTTCTCTAATAACATCCTTGTTCCCTCTCACTAAGATGCTGTGAAAAACAATGAGGCATTTCAGGACTACAGAAAAAAAAAAAAAAAAACATTATGAAAACAGTCACTTGGAAGACAGAACAGAAACTCAATAGCATGTGGTAAAATTATGTGGGGACATACATTCAACAACAAGGAATGAGCACAAAACATTCCTCTTGCAAAATGAAGTCCTTTTTGCTTTTTACAGCAAATGAGAAATTTTCTGATTTCCACAACTAAAAATAACGTACATATGCCCATGCATAAGGAGACTGAACTTATGCCATTCCCTAATTATTTCAAATGTCATACAGCCCTTTAATATCACATACCCTGCATGTCTATAAGTGTTTAGACTTAAACGGACAAGTTATGCTTGTTCATGAGCATAAAGAACAACACAAAGCTGAAATGTTAATCTTTCGAGGCCTTGAGGTAATATAACAAGTTATATTACCTTTACATTTTCCAGGCAAAAGTTATGAACAAAAAAAGAAGAAATGCTTGAAAGTGTCAAGAAAATATACAATACCGAAAAGGTCGTTCTTCTTAGCAGATGCTAAGAATGTGCTTATAATATTTGGAGGAACCAACTGACCTGTATTACCTAGAAAATACATAATCTTTAACCGCAGACGCTTAGGCTGAATGTTCAAGCAATCTGTGGTTTTAGCATGTCAATGATATGCAGTGAGCTAGCAAAAAATAATCATGAATACAAGGATTTGTTTCCTAAAGAAAATTATTAGCTATTACTGAATAATAAAAATATCTATAAGGCAAGAGTTATTTTTAGCAGCAGACAGTTCATTCTAAGGAACTGCAACCAGATGTGCATTAAGAACGATAAATGGAACGGTGCTTTAAATGCACCATAAACGTGAAGCAAGGATTGTAGGGAACAACAAATGACTATACTTAGGGTACCAGTAAATCCAGAACAGTTTCCTGTGTATTAAACTTCAAGGTAATCATTAAACTAAGGTCATCAATTTTGAGAAGACAAATTATTTTAGTCTTTTCAGTAGATGAAAAACCATCAGCTATTATCTGCAGTCCTTGCACCTGGTATAAATGTCACTCCTTCAACACAATGTTTTTAATGAAGAATGGTCTGCTGAAGCTGCTCAGCCAGAAGAGTATATGTAGTTTTCTATATAGATCTGTAGCATATAGTGTCTTACAATGTTGATATAACATTGTTTGTAAACTGATCTGCATTTTTCCTTTATAGAACATTTAATCACTTCAGATCTAAAACGTCACATTGAAACAGAAAGTGTGTGACACATAGGGGTTAAATACATATATTTCACTACTCTTACAACAAAAGTGCAGCATGAATTTTTGTTTTAGGGGTATTCCTACAAGGATTGTTACAACCATTTACAGATGAAGGAATTGAGACATAAGAAGCTTTTCTGCAGATCACCCAGGGTGGGATAGAGCTAATTCTATGTTCTGCATTCTTGTTTCTAACAGCCCCATTAAAAAGGGATAAAATTAATTACATTCTTTATAAGTGTAAAACAGTAACTGCAAGCACCTGGGTAAGGGCTGGGCTGTCCCAGAGCTGCCGTGCCCCCACCTGCCAGCACACATCTCACCAATCCAGACCTCAGTCCTGTCTGATGTAAATCATGCATTTTTAGATAATGATGACCAATTGGTGATTGTGTAGTCTGAATTCCAGGATGGCTTTCCAACTCTATAAAGCATTTAAAGACCTTAAAACCCTTTTCTTCTAGCCTTGAAATAATTTAGGCTTAATTCAGAGCAGGAAGAGCTGCACTGGTTAGCTGGTGTGAAGATGTATCAAGGATGAAAGCTCCAGCAGACAAAGTAACAGAAGTTTTAAAAAGTAAATAAAGCAAACCATCTGAAGAAATCAAAAAGTTACCTACAGCAGTCAGAAGCAAGTTAGTTACCTAAGAACTGCTGCAGCTATTTCTCCTTCCCATCTAGAAAAGTTTTAGCTAACAAACAAGTACACTGGGAAAGGGTTTTGAAACTACTAGTCAAGGAAGTGCAGTCAGTGGTAACCTAATGACTGCAGAGAAGACAGTTTGCAGGGAATAGCTGAATACCCAGATTCCCACAAGTCAACCATTTTGGCAGGACCTATCCGGAGGCTTATAAGAAGCCTAGGGTAGCTGAAATAGCTGGCTTTCAAATGTTAGGTGGTTTAATGTGCCTGCAGAAAAGTTCATTGCAAAAATGTGTTAAAGTCATAGTTACTTATTCTTATAGCCAGCATACTTATTTGTTGATAGTAATTAGGAATTTGTAAAAATTTCACTTTTGTTACTGATTATGATGGTAGTAGCATCAATATTAATCCCCTAGCCCCATTTTGTCGCTCTCTTTTGCAGATGTTCATGATTTAACTTTGTGTTTTAGTTAGAGAGATTTTAGGGTGGTTTTCCCCTTCTGCACCTCAGCCTCAAAAAAATAAAGGTAAAAGGAATAGTGAAAAAAAGCTGGAATTGCTGATGGTTTCTGTGGTAAGATGGTGTTTGCATTTCTAGAAATTCCAATGTCACCTTAAAGTGCAGCTCTTCAGCCAAACCTTCCCTCAAAAGTGCACCAAAATAGATTGCATTAAAAAAAAAAAAAAAAAAAAAAAAAAAAAAAAAAAGGTATCAACATTTCAACATTTGCCTTTCAAACTACTGAAGAGACCATCAACAAATGTGATGGGAGATGTGAGGAAAAGTCCCCTGATTTCTGCAGATTTCTAAATGCAAAACAAACAAGAGACTTTTTTATTATTTCAATAAACATATGTAGGGATGATTAGAAATATTCTCTGTTTTGTGGAAAAGGGGATTACCCAAAACATTTATTTTTTTTCAGGAATAAACTAACCCTCTATGGTTAGCAGTCACAGTCTCCATCTGTGTGTAGACAATATATTTTATTTTTACTTCTCAGCAATCCATTTGTTACTGCTTTCGTTTGCTAAGATTTTTTTTTTTTTTTTTTTTTTTTGAGTGCTTTCATTCTAACTGTACTTGAGAACTGCTCTGTGGCATACATAAAACATGGTAACAAGTCTTATAAACAAAGTCTGTGCCCTCACTCTGTTCTTGTTGTATATCCTTTCTGCTTCAAATCAAATCTGGATGAATTACACTTCCAAAAGTTCTTTCACATTCTACATGTCATATATAATTTTCCAAAGTACCATAAAACAGTTCAGTCTCTGTCAGTAGATTTCACCTACAAAACATGAATCTGTTTTTGAAGGCAGCTGTATGGGATTTCAGCAGCCTGAGTGTATTTGCTCATCCTGTAAATTTGCTGTCTTGGGTCATGACAGGTATCATCAGTCACTGGAGCAATGATATATTTATTTGTGGTGAAAATCTTTCATTTCACTTTTACACATTCTCAAACCCAGTTTGGAAAGAAGCACCTTAAACAATTAAGAAACTATCCCAGAAGTGAAAATACTGACATCACTATATTTCCAAAGCCTTCAAAAGGTAAGGAAGGTTTGATCCAAAGTGATTTTTAGGACAAATGAAGGAAATGTTCCTAAAAATACAAAGGGTCAAGAAACATTAGCATCACCTTTTGGGTAGGGGATTTATGTGGACCTAAACCTGGCTCCAGTTCTACCTCAGTCAGAATTTTACACATTGAGTAACCTCATCAGTCCACTAACTTGCATTCCTAATTAAACTGCAAAATGCATTTTAATCCCTTGTGTGAGGGGATTGAGTGCACCCTCAGTAAGTTTGCAGAAGACACCAAGTTAGGTGTGTGTGTCCATCTGTTCAAGGTTAGGAAGGCTCTGCAAGAGGATCTGGATAGGCTGGACCAATGGGCTTAGGCCAAGTGCCAGGTCCTGCACCTGGGGTGCAACAACCCCAAACAGAGCTACAGGCTGGGAGATGTGCGGTTAGAAAGCTGCCTGGTAGAGAAGGACTTGAGAGTATTGGTTGATAGTCAGCTGAATATGAGCCAGCAGTGTGCTCAAGTGGCCAAGAAGGCCAACAGCATCCTGGCTTGTATAAGAAGCAGTGTGACCAGCAGGGCCAGGGAAGTAATTGTCCCCCTGTACTCGGCTCTGGTGAGGCCGTACCTCGAATACTGTGTTCAGTTTTGGGCCCCTCACTACAAGACATACATTGAGGTGCTTGAGCGGGTCCAGAGAAGGGCTACAAAGCTGGTGATGGGGCTGGAGAACAAGTCTTATGAGGAGCAGCTGAGGGAGCTGGGACTGTTCAGCCTGGAAACGAGAAGGCTCAGGGGTGACCTTAGTGCACTTTACAGGTACCTTAAAGGAGGCTGTAGTGAGGTGGCAGTTGGTCTATTCTCTCACATGCCTGGTGACAGGATGATTGAGAATGGGCTAAAGTTGCACCAGGGAAGGTTTAGGTCGGATATTAGGAAAAACTCCTTTACCAAAAGGGTTGTTAAGCATTGGAATAGGCTGCCCAGAGAAGTGGTTGAGTCACCATCCCTGGCGATCTTTAAAAGATGTTTAGAAGTAGAGCTTAGTGATATGGTTTAGTGGAGGACTTGTTAGTGTTAGGTCAGAGGTTGGACTCGGTGATCTTGGAGGTCTCTTCCAACCTAGATGATTCTGTGTTTCTGTGATCTTCTAAAGGAGCACAGCTATAAAAACTGCATAAACTAAATTACAGAGAAGACCCAAGGTGTTAGCAAGTCTGCACAATGGCCTACCACCTCAGCTGTGATTTCTGCAGAGCAAGGAATAGGCTTTCCATGAGCAACTCCAACATTTCCTCAGTTCTGAAAACACTCAAGAGCCACCAGCCCCTAGGTATATAATAGGGAGAGCACCACGTTGCTTCACAACAGGGTTCGTATTGAATCATTTGCTTCCTTTTTTACCATATACCACACAAATGCCTGTTTATCACCTGCTGAGAAAAACTAGATAATCAGGCAAGGTAATGGTGCAGTCTGGTTCTCTATAGCAGTACCAGTTCTTTGAGCGCACCAGCTGCATAAAGGGATCAGCAAAAAAGTTGACACCGATAAGCCTGTTCCAAGTTAGCAAATATGAATTAAGCATCTGCAGAGACCTAGATAGATAGATTCATGTGCACCATTCAGTCATCCACTCTGATGTAGCTGATATTGATAAATATGGCAAGCAAACTGAAAAAAAAGTTTTCATCTTCCAAGAGTCACTGTAAGATGCCTTTTTGGCAGTCCCAAGATAATATCACACAGCTCCTGAATATCATGTTGAGCCTGAATTTAAGTCTCATTTAGAAGTATGAATCACAGAATGGCCAAGGTTGGAAAGAACCTCTGAAGATCAATTAGTCCAACCCCCCTGAAGAAAAGAACAAACTATTTTTTTCTTTTAGCTTTTACATATTTTCCATGTAAAAACATAAATAAATTTTATTTAAAAATTCATTTAAAATTTTATTTTAAAAGTCACTAATACTTACCAAAACTTTGCTTGGAACTTTTAATTGTGTTAACCTTCAAAAAGGTTGAATCACAGCTACTTTCATATTTTGCATGATTGCTTTTCTCCTGATATCAACAACAAAGCAAAGACCTTCTGAAGCAATCTTACACTTCATGCAAAAAGCGATTCCAGCTATCTAATCGAAGAAGCCATCTGCATATTTTACCATAGAGCAGTGCTCCAATCTTCTCATATCAACAACCTTCTGGCTGGAAAGCCCAAGAATTTTTCTCAAACAGTTGAGGATTTGCTCAGACTCGTAGGTGAAAAACAAGCGACACTTGTCCAGTGCTTTTCTGATATAATCATGGTTGAATTTTTACTTTCACAATCTGGTTGCATTTAGTATTATTCTTCCTATTTCCAAATTTAGGTTTATGGAACTGATCTATTTCCAATAAGATCATTCACTGAAGCCCCACCAAGAATCCTGCAGGCTGGAACTTCCAGTGCTGCTAGAACTACAGCCATCTTGTATATTATTCATTTCAAAAACCACAGCCTTTCATCATGTGCAAGAAGCTGGAAAAAACATGTTGAAAAAGCATTCTGCAAATCAAGTTTACTGACAATTCATAATTTCTGTTGGCCAGAAAGGTTTTGTTTTGTTTTGAGTCTTTATTGTATGCACTTATGTTGTGACAGGAATTTACTCTGTGGCTGCTGGATATGACAACTCTACAACTTCTGGAGACATGCATAGTGTTGCACATGAGCCAGATGCACAGGTGTGGAGGTAGTAGATACAAGGCAAATCAAAAAGCTGTCACAAACTGAACTTAGCACATGGCTTTGACCAGTTTATCTACCTTTTGCCAACAAATCCATTTTCTCTCGGACTACTTGTGACATTCCAGTCCTCTGAGCAGTTCTAAACAACCATTGTTTTCCAAACATAAGCATGCCACAAAAATGCTTTCTACTTTCCCCCCAAATACAAAAATTCTCTCAGAAAATAACCCTGGCCTGATGACCACACTGAGCAACATTCAGCCTTGCAGTACTGGAGATATATGATGCCACTCTGTGACACAAAACCAAGTTTTAAATTATGGAAAAAAGCTTCAGAAATTAATCAAGTCATTGAACGTTGAAAACATATTTATTGACCATGTTTTTGCTTGGGCTTGAATATCCAACTCCAGAATTTAGATGCTGCAAAAAGGAAGTTCTGCTTTTTGGTGTATTCCCTCTCCTTCCCCCCATTTTATTTTTTTTTATTTAGGGTTTTGTTTTCTGGGCTTTCATTTTGTTCTGATTTTTGGTTTTGTTGCTTTTGTGGGTTTTTGTTTGTTTGTTTTTGTTTTTTTGTTGTTGGTGGTGGTGGTTTTGTCTGTTTGTTTTAGTGAAGCACTAATATTCATTCCTTTTAGAGAATTTAGTCCAAGAGTCCATGATTTTTACTTAGAACGTCCCTAATTAGCTCTCACAAAGCATGCATTCCCATTCTGATTCAAGTTCTGGTTGCTCAAAAATGAGCTATTGCTTTCAGCAAACAATATTTTATTTTGATATTCTTCATTTAAAAAAAAAAAAAAAAAAATTCTTTGTATAGCATCAGTATTCTTTATAACTTCTATTATCCTTTATTTCTATCCATACTCTCAGATTCCTTCAGACCACTAAAGATACAAAGACATCTAGCTGTAAAAGGCTTTGGTTTTCCAGTCTGAGAAGAAAACTGGGTTTTCTACCAGAGTTCAGTTTCATCAGAAAATGATGACAACTTCAACTGAAAACAAGTTCTCCTAGGTTCCAATGGGGCTATTTTTCATAGAGGAGTTGCAGCCCATTAGAAAACAAACCTAATGAACAAAAGTTTAAAAGACAAGCCTTTTCCACAATCTGAATTAGAGGATGTGGCAACTACTCAAGAGGTCTTGCCTACTATGTTATTTAAGCTTAATATCCTGTTGTTGAACCAAAGTGGGAGGGAACCCTTGGGTGATGAATTACTCTCTTTTTTTTCAAATTGACAGAGGCATACCTGGGTTTGTGGTCCTGGATGGAATGATATCTTAACATCAAGAATTTGGCAACAATAAAACCCCTAGGCAAAACCACCTAAGGAATTATCAGACAATAGGACTTATTTCTCCCAAAGCATCAAGAATAAAAATAAATAAGTTCAATAACAGCTCAAAGAGGTAACTTTATTTCAAACCATATCATCAGTACAAGCAAAAGTAGTAAAAAGGGCTATAATCTACAAGAAACATGCACAGATAGGAGAATGCCCTTTAAAAATGGATACTTCAGCACAGCAGAGTGTAGAGGCAGTACAGTACAAAAATATTAATTGGTCCATAAAGATGAAAAGGTAAAATACTCAAGAAATGTTGTAAGACAGACTGCAAGGAAATTAGAGCTATAAGAAGGGAAGGAGAAAAAGGAGCCAGAAAGCATGTGTAAAAATGAAAATATACAGGAATTGAAACAAAATATATTTTTTTGTTCACATTTGTTGCAAATGTCACCCTGAAAAATATTGTACTATACATCAAACAAATTCAAATACAAAGTCAGAATTAGAAAGAAACAGTTCATACAGAGTACTACCCACAAAACAGGCTGATTTCTCTTTAATTGTTGAGGGATTAGCAGCAAGACCTCCTTTTTGGGGGGCTTAATAAAATATGGACTTCAACTGACTTTAGAGAAGGTCCATAAAGCCTAATTTTGCAAGGAGTTGAGAAGCCATCTTCCCATTTAAAGTCAGTAAGGGCTGGATGGGCCTAAACACTTCCGAGTAGAATCCTAAGGCTTTTCCACATAGAGAGTGAGTGGTTACCAGCGTGAGAGAGTTACCACACTGTAAATGAGTCAGATGTTTTTAATATTAAAAATAAGAGAGATAGCCTAATAAAAATATTATTAAAGATAAGACTTTACGTGATATTAGCATATGAAAATAAACATGTATTTAAGATCAGAATGCCCTCAAGAGTTTTAAATAGTCTCATTACAAAGTAATGGATTAGACCCTGAAGATTCTACTCCATTTGTCCTGAGGGAAAACTTGGAACAAATTTAATTGGAAAGTATTTCAACCCACTAGAGAGTTTAAGGAATGAGGTTAAATCCTGGCACTAGAATGAAGTATTTTGAATAAGTTTTAATTTCAGAACAAGAGTCCAAAAAGAACAAACTGATCCCATTTTGTTAAAAGCTGCTATGGTGCTCCATAATGTCAAGCAAAGCCATTTTCTCCTTAAGAGAAGGAGCCATTCTCTCCAGATTCCCCCCTGAATCACCAGAAGATGAAACCAGCAGGTGAGGACATAGCAAGTTATGTCCTCACCTCAGCAGACAAAAATAATTATGTCTTCATTAAGCCTACAATTGTTATCATATCTGTACATTCCACTCATCAGGATATTTATCTTTGGTAGTAGAGGCACATATGCACCTGCACCTTACAGATGAAAGAAGCACTGAGGTACACAGAGACAAAGGCAGCTTAACACTATTTTGATATTTACAAAACCAAGCGAGCACATAAGCAGTATTGAAATCTGTCTCTAGATGACACTCATACGGTTGTCAACATGGCAAGCATAGGACTATGCTTGCTTTTATGGCCTCACAGAATCACAGAATTTCTAGGTTGGAAGAGACCTCAAGATCATCGAGTCCAACCTCTAACCTAACCCTAACAGTCCCCACAACAGCCTCATATCTGAGAGAAAAAAAAAAAAAAAAAAAAAAGGGATAATCGGGGTACAATAACTGATGCTGGTAAAAGGCAGACCTTCACCTTTTATTTTCTGCAAGAAGGTGCTAAATTGAACATGTGGAGTGTGAGTTGGTGACTCCAATGCTGGATTGTTAGACAAATAGTCAGAAGAGTATCCAAACCAAGGCATGAGTGTTTGTGTTTAAATATACAGACAGGGAAATCACACATCAGTACACTGTTAAAATTATCTTAATACCAGTAAAAATTCTGGCGACATCCCTGTGTTCCACAGGGAAACAAACTACTTTAAAATTTCCAATAAAATTGCTTAGTTGGCTTTCAAAACTTTCATAGTCAACATTTTTTGAGAAGGGACCAGCAATGTACCCTTACAGTAAAGGCCAAAAACTTCCTTGGCTGCAGTAGGAAAATCATCTCCAGCAGGTCAAAGGAGCTGATCCTTCCCCTCTATTCAGCATTCCTCAGCAGAATATAAGAGGGATATGCACATACTGGAGTAAGTCCAGCTAAGGACCATGAAGATCACTGAGAGGATGGAGAATCTCTCAGAGTATCTCTCACACAAGGAGAATCTGAGAAAGCTGGGACTGCTCAGTTTGGAAAAGAGCAGGCAAATCTCATAAGGTCCCTTCCAAACTCAAACACTCAATGACCAGCCTATTAGATGCACCATTGTACTCATGAGAGGTTGCATAAGGACAAAGCTAATGCTGGAGTCATAACCTTTGGGTCATAACCTCAGTCAGTTCCACAGTGAGAGCACACCAAGGATTTAAAAAAAAAAAAAAAATTTAACTTAACTGAACAGAAAATGCATTTTTGTAAATATTTTTAGGCATCATGTAGAACTTAAGAATTATAATATCATTATATAATACTGTATAAGTGGGGTAGGAAATAGCTACTGAAGACAATCAAAATATTTAATAAAGGATATGTATAAATAGAGACTTCATTAGCCTTTAGAAGCACTAAAGCTAACTCTTACTGCAGCAACTTTTATATAACTACTTCCCATTAGCCATAACATTTTTACCCAAATATATCAAAGCTTGGGAGCTGTAGATAGCAAGGGCATTGAAAGAAAAATAAAAAGGAGACCTTAAGCGAAAAGTAGAGTTCTATATTTCAAGTTAAAGTTCATTCTGGCTGTTTAGTGATGTACTTGTGTATTTCTGACCAGCATGAATTGACTCAAGTCACTATCATCCTTATCTTAATTACTTTTGCTAGTTTCAGTCAGACCCCATAATGCTTTTTATATTTTTAGAATTTTTATTTAAAGGCAAACTGACTTAGTCTAGACAATATTGCCTTTAACAGAGAGCTTCTGTTGAAATAACATTAGCTGTTGGGGATGGATCCTTAAGTTGGCCTTGTGTTCATACATTTGTCTTTTTGGCAGAAGTGAGATAAAGGAAACTGATAAAAACAATTTATGTATCAATTAATTCCCAAGATGTTTAAATAGGACATTTTCTTACGTACTACACAGAGTTGAAACAAATGAGCTCAGCTCACCAGGAAGAGCTGCCAAGTGGAAAAAGGTTACTGCATTTTTCTAGATCAGAAATCAAAGCTGCATGGCTTGTTTCAGTAGCTTGCAGAACTACTAGAATGCTGCAGAGCAGCATGTTTGAAAACGTTTCTGTGGGTTGATTGCATTGATTTAATCTCAGACTTGATATGATTTGGGGCTTAAGAAGATTGGTGGCTCTGAGAATCTCTGAGAAATACATACAGTTAACACCACCAACTGAGCATGGTTTCACTTTCATAGGACTCACTGCTTTGATAGCATAAAAGCTCTGACATTTTCAATGCCGCTGTTTGAGTGACAGCTTTGAAAAATGTGTACCTACCTCTTCAAGAATTCCAATACACCTGCACTCAGCCTAAACTGGCCAGGGACAAACTAACAATTGTATTATCATGAAGATATATTCCCAACATAATGTACTGCAAGAACTGTAATTACAAAGGCATAGGAACGTCCAAAAAGGCTCACATAAAGTTCTGTAGGGTGAAACATGCTGTTTTCAACTCTGCAAATTTATGGACTGTTCTTTTAAAAGTTGTTATGAAAGCCTTTAAAGCAGAAAATCTATTGCTTTTTTTTTTTTTTTTTTTTTTTTAATCAAAACCTCACTGTTTAAGGAAAATAAATCTAGAAAACTTGGGATGGAATATCAGGCACCATCTGATAGTAAGACTAAGTGGTTATATGAAGGAAAATCTTCAGCATAATAATGTCACAGAAATCAAGATACTTGCACTCAACATAAAAGAAATAGTTCTTTCATTTTGTTGTTTAAAGTCATCAACATCAGATGGTGGAGGCTCTGAACTCTGTAGTTCCAAAACTCTGATGAACATGGGGTATGAAGAAGTACAAAATCATGACAGAGTCTTGACTGCCTCAATTAAGTCAGAGGTAAAGTACTTGAATGATGCCACTAACAACAACTTAAAGATCCTCCTGTGCTACACCATACCACACTTTCTTTGCATGAGATTTTTAATAGCCTTACCCAAGACTGTTGCCTAGTTGTCTACTTGAACAAATAGATGATTTTTAATGAGGTTAAATCTCCATTTCTCCCCATAATTTCATCTGTATTCTGCAGTGCTACCACTCCACAGGAGAAAAAGAAAAAAAAAAAAATCAGGACATTCCTGACTTACATAAGTAACTTATACATGGACAAAGGTATCAAACCTTAGATTCATACGTCAGGACTAGGATTTTCATAATCCCCTCAAAATTTAAAATCCTAATTAAGAATGAAAGCAATAAGGAGGTAAGATCCGATGCCCAAAGTATTCTTGAACAAAAAGGCAAGCAATAAAACTGCCATGAAGAAAAATGCAAATATGTATACATAAATAAAGCACAGGGGTTCTTTTGAAAGTACACCCCACTCAATTTTGCATTTCTGAGCTACATCTATTTCTGTTCAAGACATTCAAAGATTCCCCTTACTTTAGTAAGAGTTGGATTAGGCTCTTAATCAGGAGCTCAGGGCCACATTAAAAATACCATTGTGAGTTGGTTTAAAAGAAGTACTTTTTATTGTGAAATGTTCCTTTGGATTTATAAAAGAAAATGCTTTGAATTTTTTTCTTCTAAAAGAATAGGCTCCAGACATTTGGAAAGTATCTGCTCTGAGTCACAGGAACAGGAATCCGTGAAGTACCCCTTATGCAATCAAAGACACTCACCCTTCCAGCGCTGTGTGCAAGTCAGTACATCAGATGCACTATTTTGGGTGTCCCACAGGCACTCCAAGATCAGACATGGTCTTGGCAAACTTAGCAAATCATGTCTCGGCCTGACCCAATACTTCAACCTCACGAACCTAGAGCTTCTAAATGTTCCCATGTCACTGAGCAGGGATCTCAGCACAGCGATTCAAACACATCAAAGAGTCCTTTGACTGCTGAGTTATGAGGAAACTCCCTTCTCCTGGGCAAAGGGGCCAGAGAGAAAGAGACAACATTTGCTGTGTTAGCTTTAAAAGTCACACACTGTTTGCAGAAGGGGTTATCTTGTGTCCACACTCTCTGATCTAAGTTAATGTTTGTTTACAGAGGCTGTAAAGCAGGAGGCCTGGAGAGCAGGAACATTTCACTGTATTACATGTGGTCTCCTCTATAAAGGGGTCTTTGATATAACCTTTTGGAGGTGTGGGGGGAAAAGTCACCTGTAACAGCCACATCAGGAGATGCCTATTTACAGGAAAAAGTCTAATTCCTTTTGCAGGACCTGAGTGATCATTTGGATGTATATTTTGCTTTCAATGCTTTCACAGAGAGAAGAAAATAAACCATGAAGAGTATTATAGCTTAGCTCAACCATTTTTACAGCTGGTAAGCCCAATACCTGAAATCAAACACTCCAAACCATCAACTGGTTTTGTGGCTCCCAAATCTTTTTTTTTCCTTCTCACTACCACTCAGCTTAGCCCCAAAAATTCCATACAACACCTATGTTTTCAATGAAAAATGACCTTGCACAAGTCTTGAATAAGAAAACTTTGATGCTTAATTTAAATACTACTAGCATAAGTGATGACAAAATACAGAACTCTTTGCAAGTATGATTTTCAGTTTCCACTTCTTGAATGTTTTAAATTAGTCCTCCCAAAAGCTAAATTACATTTATCAGTAGCACAGATTCTGTTACATTGTTTCTTGTTAGATTCTAATGGACAAAACAAATTTCCAAAAATACAGACAGCTGAGGCTGACTTGAAGAGAACTTTTGCACCACTCTGAATTGCATATAAAAACATACATTGAGTTCCTCAGATACTACTTACTTCATTACTTTTAGCCCATCTGCTTGATACAGGAATTAGAAAAACCTACTTAAACAAGTCAATCTCAATAGCAGCCAGTAGAGGATTCTGAGGCACATCTCCACTATGCTAACAAATACCCAATGAGAGTTTTGGAGTAGGGAGAAAATTTTGGTAGACCTAGGCTACTTTCAGCTTCTCTAGGGCATCTCCTGATCACCCAGCAAATCTGTGATATCTTCAGCCCATTCAATTTGTCACCTGCAAAAGACAAAGAGGAAAAGCTGCTCATCTTAGTGATCCTTTTTGCCCTGAACTACAGAGCCAGAAACACAGGCCCAGCCTTGTACTGGATGCATTAATGCACAATGGAACTCCCCTGCCTATAGCTGCTTATCCTGCAACTGTATAGATGGCATATGAAAGCCTCCAAATCTGAGTAACATTTCTACAGACAGTTGTGTTTGAATCAGAGCTTCAGGCTTATTCATACAATATCAGTCAAGGCCTTTTTTGCCATGCAGTTATTTTTGTTTGATCACAGTGGCTTAGCATGCACAAGCTATATTTCTCATAGTATAGTCTATTATGCAAGTGGGGATAAAATTACAAAAAGTGCAGAGTTTCTCAGCACTATTTCAGTGATAGTATTAGCTGCTAACTGCTTTACATCTACCTGCACTTTTTCTATATTAATTTTCCACTGATTGGTTCCTGAAATATTCTAGGGGCATGTTTATTTGAATTTAGGTTAAATTGCTCTGTATAACAACAAAAGGTCAGGTCATAGCATTTAGCATTTATTAATGAAACAGGAGCTCTTTACTTTTAATTCTCTCCACCCCTAAAACTAGATCTATCAGGAGTTGTTCCATCTAGGGTGTCCTGTTTCAAGGCCCAGGCAGGTGCCATGCCTGGTTTGGGTGTAATGCAGTTGCAAGTCACAGGAAGGTTGAGCCCTCAGCCATGTCCAGGAACACTTAATACTCTCTACAATCCCCTTATGCCTGAAGCGCTGCTTTTGTGAGAGCTCCAGCTCTGATTGCTGCAGACCACTCACTAGAGAGGTGCCTGCCACCAGTCACAACAAACAGCTTAATACTCTCTACAATCCCCTTATGCCTGAAGCACTGCTTTTGTGAGAGCTCCAGCTCTGATTTCTGCAGACCACTCACTAGAGAGGTGCCTGCCACCAGTCACAACAAACAGCTGACAAACGTAGAAGCTGTCTCCTCTCAGGACAGACAGCTGAAGGCCTCAGAAACCACATCTCTCAGGCTCAGTCCCTGGCCGCTACTTACCTCTCAGGTCTTCGGCAGAACTGTGATTAAAAAAAACACATGGACTGTACATGCAAACTTTGTCCTCAGACTATGAAAACTCACACGTGCTACTAAGCTTTTCATCACAACAGGATGACTTCAGACCTTAGCGTTTTGGAATAAGGAAAAAAAAAAAAAAAAGGACAACAAGAAGAGGCATTATCTTTCCCTTCAGCTTAATACCAGTTGCCACAAAAAAAACAGGAACTGCTGAACTGCTGCTTCAGTATAAAAACTGAACTGCAAACACACAAAAATACAAGTGAAAAAGTGCTAGTACTCCTTGTTGCTTCTCAAACCCCATTCTGCACAGTGAACCAGCATTTTGGTCCTCGTGGGACGAACACTCCTGTAAGATTCAGCACACTGGAATTCCGTGGTATTTCTAAAGACATCAATGACATTAGCTGGCTGCAAGCCAATTCCGTTGCTCCTTTTCATCATCTTTGCCAAGGACACCACTAACTTGTAATTGCTCATCAATTTCACACTGTACTCTTGTTGACAGGAAGGAGGGATGAGAACAAGAGAGGCACTCTTACAGATTTATGGCTTCTCTAGCAGACAACTTAAGACTCTACAAGGCCCCAAGGCTAGGGTGTGTTCGCAGCGGAATATTAAGACCAGCCCTCCTCTGACTTCAGCTACCTGTTACACACCTTTTCATACTCCCTGTTGTGGAGTAAGATACTCTAGGAACCCTAACCTGTACCTTCACCCATACTCAAGAAATGAAGCCTCAGGCAACACTGGTTGGGTTTAACATTAGGGTTATACAAAGAAAAAAATAGTCCAAAAAAGCTGCATCACTTCTGCGTTTTGTAAAGGTCAACACTTAATGGTAAATCCAGTTGTAAAACTGCGTTTGATGCTTCTCTTGCATATGTTTCAGACAGACACTTTTGCCAGCTTTCAAGACTCACAAGAGGGAAGGGAAAAAAAAAAAAAAAAAAGGATACATTAACCATTACACATAACTGTGGTACAACTAAAATTTCAGCAAACAAGGAAAAAATATAGGTAAATGCCTAAGTTTGTGCTCTCCAGAAGCAATATATCATCCTTGAACCATGACTTACATACAAGTTTAGGATGTGGGGTGGAAAGTTCAGAGGACATTCTTAACTTCACAGAGTGTCTTGTGGCACATGTATTTTTAAAGATCCCATGCCAGACTGAATGAAATATTCTTAATAAGTATTAATAGTAAACCAATGATCCCAGTTAACTAGTGTCCTGCCCACTGGGTCTCCCCTCCACTTAAATAGGGATCTTTTAAACTAGGGAAATATTTAGCTCTTATTTTCTCAAGTGCAATGTGGAATCCTATATATAGCAATGCTGGAGACCAAAGTGATCTGGACAGATCCAAAACCATAATTCATAAAGGAAATAAAAAATTTGTTCTCTTAAGAAGAAAGTCATGCTTTCCATCTGTAAGATAAAAAATAAACACATTGGCTCCTTTACAAAAGTAATTCCTGAAAAATCCGCATATGATACCAAAAGGCATTTAATCCTCCCTTGGATACGTCCACTTGAGTCACTGATATATTTGATGTTTAGGGAAAAAAGAGAATGATATTTAACATGATTCCAGGAAAAATGTGTCTGACTCTGTTGCCTTTTAATATCAGCGATCTGTATTTGGTTTATAGTTCCTTCCCATTTTCCAATACCCTACTCATTATAGATCTAATGACATTCTAAGTGCAGGAATTTTTACAATGGTAACCAAGCATCACTTTCAATGTAACATTTCAAAAAGGGTACATATTTTTAACAGTTCTGTAACACTTAACCTTTCCCTACCTTTCCCTCTTTTTTAACGTAGTAATATTCTCACCATTTCTCATAAAGCAACAAAACAAACATAACTATTTCCATGACACAAAATGCAGTTCTGAGATGGGGGTTTCTAAGCCTTGAATTATATGGTAACTGAATGAAGTTTTTGCTGGGTCCACACAAGCTTCTGAGCTAGGGCTTCTCTCATTACATTTACATTCCTGCAAAGCTTTTAAGCATGAGACTTAAAGAACCGTGGGCATCTCTTTGGGATAGATATATGTGTAATTCCTTCCTTTTTCTGTAGGCCACAAAAACGTTTATGCCATTTCTTAAGTAATATATTTTTATTCCTCATTTTCTTTCATACAGACTCAGTTTCCATTTTTCTCTTAAAAAAGTTTCCATAAGAAAGCATAGACTTAGTGGTTAGCTCAGCAGTTTAAAAGTTTTCTGCTCATTTGACTCATGAGTTAGTAAGAATTGGGAAAATACTCCAACCTCACTCTAGGTAATTGTTTTTCTACTGAAAACATCAGGGCTTAGCATAAGCAGATAAATTTTATTTATACTAGGAGACCAAGATACCCTTCTTCAATTGATCCTGAAATCACCCTGACAAGACATAGGTAAAACAAACAGTGTCAGCAATGAGCTCAGGTATATTTCATATGTTTTTCAAAAATATCTTTTCCTTACAATCACTTGGAAAAATGTCTTACACTACATTGTTGTTGGATTTTTCCCAAAACCTTTGCACAGTTTACTTTTTGAAGTCAATTTTTGAAGTGAAGATTTTAACAGTATTTTACTCTAAATTATATATAAACTATACTGCTACTTTTAACCATTTCTTTCTCAAAAGCAATTAAGTGCTACTTGCTACATTATTTATTGCAGGTGAATATTAACTTACATCATTTCTGAGATAAAAGCTTGGTCTGTCTCCTGGGAGACCTTAGAAGTTATTCCCAAGACACTTAAGTAACTGAAATACCAATGGCACCAATTTTGCCTATCATAACTACAAACCAAGATGAAAAATATGAGTTATACGACATAAGTAGCCCTGCAGATTTGTGTTTGCAAGACTGTAGCCTAGAAAACAAACATGTGAGGAAGGTGTTTTGTGCCACTACTTCTTCCCCACAAATTTTCTTAAAGTCATCAATACAACTTGTAGATGAACATTTCCAGAGAGACTACAAGAACCAGAGGTTCAAATTAGTGCTTGCCCAATCTTCATCATAGCAAATTTGGGGGTATATTTAGCCCCACATAGGTGATTTGTGTTGTAACATGAAAATGTTTTGTTCTTAAATCTATCACTTTTCTTAGAAGTGCGGTTTTTGTTTTGTTGTTTTTTAAACACTATGCAAGACCTACCTTTAGAGAAAAAATAAAAAATTGCCTTGAGTTTCCCAAGCAAACTCTACAGAAACAACTAATGACAAGTTATAGAAAAGTGTAACTGTGACTGATGCTATAGAATGATTATGAGAAAAGTTCATATGTTTTGAGAAATTGAAGATAACTTTAAATGAATACAGCCATGTGAACCACTATTTGCATTCAAAAGCAATGGGGAAGAGATTTTTTACCAAGAGGCCAAATGTAAGAAATAGTTCTCACTTCCAAGAGTGATTTAAAGCAAGTGAATGGAGAATAGTGTAAAGTTGTAATGTGGATAATTAAAACATGACTTGAAGGAGAGGGTAAACAGCAACAAATATACAGATCACCATCTATAAGCAGCATCAAAAAGAACAGATGCTTTCAGAAGCTTATAGAGTGGTTATCAGAAAAGAATGAATGTATTCAGAAACCACTACATGCAAATTCAAAACAAAGAAAAAAAAAAAAAAAAAAAAAAAACACGTTCAAACCTGCATTATTCATACTCTCCTTTACTCTCCTTGTTGAGCTGAGCAGTCACCATGGATTGAACAAAGATCACCATCAGTAAAGTATTTCAAAGAGTTTTCACTGATAACTAGCAGGTAGTTATCAGAATATTCTAGACCTGAAAAACTAGAAAATTCAACAGGCCCAGAATTTGTAGAACACCGGAAAATATATGGTTTGGGATTATACTGCCATCACCAGTGATGAAAGAAAAACTTGAAAGTGTTTCAGCCAGTAGTCATATTCATTTGTTTTTTTCTTTTTTTTTAAAACCAGCTCTTAAAGAGAAAAGCCTGGAAAAGGTCTGCCTTAAAAAATCTCTTCAGAAAGTGAGAGACTGAAGGAAGGATTCAGAAGTTTATCTAGTTAATTCTGGATGTTTAATGTCCATTCTATTTTCTAGGTTTTTGAAATGATTTCCATACAAATTTGTCTGAATTCTCTGCAAAAGTTGACTTTTTTCCTGTTGAATACTTCATTCAGTACAGGACATTCCTGGAAAGGAGGAAATTGGAGTAAAGCAAAAAAAAACATTTAGTTCTCCTTAGATCAAGAGACTAGACTAAGATGGAAAGGAAAATCTGACCTGCTCCTTAACTTTCCCAAGTCAATTTGTTCATAGTACTTTGTACTTAGTAGCAATTTATACAACCTTGCTGGAATATCTTTTTCCTTACCCAAATTAACAACTGATCCAGGTAGCTAGTCCTAAATTATTCTCTTATTACATGCTTAGGATTCTGTATGTCAAGGAGGGGCCAGATGTCTGTAATCAGTTCTATCCAACCTCTTGTTTAACTCTTTCAAAAAACTGTAAAGACAGTTTCACAGTGTGGCACTACATGTTCTGAAGTTGTGATTTACTTATTTTGTCAAATCCAGATTAAACACAATCTGATCATGCTAAAATCAGAAGTGAAAAAGGAAACTCCTAACTCATTTATAAATTCAGTGCGTGTATTTTGCCAGGAATCTCAGAGACTGGGTGAATTAAACTTTGGTCTCCTTTTTCACTATTATCATCTTTCTTAGTACTTCGTTAACCCTGTTTTAGTCACTTTACCAAGATGCTCAGTAATAGGTTCTCCAAAAGGAGAACTGAAGACTCAGAGGCCCTCATGCAAGTCACAGGAGCCCAGTGCCGCTATAGCACCAAAGGTTCCCTGATTCAGCAAGCAAATTGCAAGTCTCCTTTTCCGGCATGTAGACTACAGGGGTATGACTCTATGACTCAAAGAGAACGTTTTGCTTCTTGGACACTCCTTTTTCCCTTGCAGTATCTGAAGCAAATTTCCTGTATTTTACCCAGGTAACAAGGGTGAAATACACCCTTGTTACCTGGGTAAAAATTTTCTCCACACAGTCTAGAAGACAGCAACAAGAGTTTCTCAGAAATGTCCTTTTATGTTGGAGAACAGCCAAGAATTGCTTTTCTTGCAATTGTCTGATATATGCTGTAACATTAAAATGTAGTTAAAACACAAGTGTTACTAAATCTCCTAACAAAACATTGACACAGTTGAAAAGTAGGAAAAGCACTTTTTCCACAAATCTATGTTTTACAGGCAGCAGCAAACCAAGACTCCATAGGCTACACACTATAGCAAGTCACTCCTACCCTCCTATTGAACAAGGTTCTTTTCAGTTCTGGTGCAATCCTAAAGAAAGGCCATCCTTAAGGGGAAGAAGTCTATGTTCTTGCTGGTAAAGTTGGTCAAAAATCCCAGCTGAAATGCTGCTGTTTTGTATTGTGGACTGTGGTGCTTGAAGAGTCAAGCTTAATAATTTCAAACTAAATCCAAAAGGCTGTTCTCAGCTACTCAGTTTGAAATCAACTTCTCTCCCACTCCAAAAGAAGAAATGGAGCAATGTAAGGAACACTTCCAGAATCTTCAAGTCATCGTTCATGGACAAAGGTAAGGCATGTGTCTGGGGATCCCAATTCAAAAGCCTTCATTGTGCATTATTTGTTTAAAATACATTAGTTTAATCTGTAACACGTAGATGGTTCAGAAGGGAGTATCCATATTACCATTTGATCATGTTGATAGCTGCTTGGAGTAGCTTAAACCCATCTCAGAGAAAGTTTTTGCAGTTTTTGTTCTGAGTACAGAATGTACAGGGTAGATCAAGTTCTGATGTGTCATCCACTCTCCACATAACTCTTAGCCAAAAATAGGGAATGGCTTGTAAAGTCACAAGGTTTATGAATGACAGCTTCACTGAAAAATGCAAGTCCTTTTAAGTTACAGAAAAATTATAACTAAAATACAGCATATTAGATCAAGTCAAGCAAGTTCATAGCATCAGCAAAATGCTCAGTTGTTTGCTTATATATAGTAATTATAAACTAGCTTATTCCAGGCCAAGTCTCTCATGAAACCTGAGCTTGCACAACTTTATATGTATACTTTATATGCATAAGGTATAGCTCTTTTGCTCCCAATCTTTTCCAGTTTCTATATTTTTAAAGTCTTTTCAGCAGAGGTAAAAAGTTTACTGTTGTAGTACATTTAAGCCTCCCAACAACAGATAATACAGACAAATTAGAAGAGATTTCCAAGCCTGCTCACTAGCTAGGCAAAGCTCTTGCATGATGAAGGACCATTCACAGGAACAAGTTTCATCCAGCATTATGCAAGGCAGTCATAGGAGTTGCAATGAAATTCATCACTGCGTGTCCCCACAGTTAATCTTCTGCATTCGCTAGAGTTCTGGTAAGCGCCACATGATATTACATAGCACTGTCTAAATCATGAAAACTCTAAACAGAGCAAAAAGTGGCTGCTAACTTTTGGATCTCTGGCATGAGCCCACTGTCATTCTGAGAATGAGACACTTGCAGAGACAACCAGGGCACCAAGAGAAAAAAATATCAAAGCTAACTTTTTTTCTCCCTGGCCCAGATTTTCTCCGTATTTCAGGCATTAGAGCCTCACAGTTGTTTCCGGTGTACAGTATTGACTTAGAAAAATGAAGTATGGCAAAGGCAGAAAAACAGAAAGGAGCTGGACCCAGATATAGACACCATGAAAGGTAAAGAAGATGGGTGTGGGGAAATGTGATGTAATGACATCTTTAGAGCTGACCAATTGAGTTCCTAATGAAGGTGACTCCAGACCTTAGAGGAATCTTCATAGAGCATAAGTTGACTTGATGAGCCAGGGTGGACTTGCTGCCTTCTACTTCCAGCAGAATCAGAAAGATGATCTGAGGTCACAGTTAGGTTTTATTATATGCCCTTATGTCTATGATCCACATGAAGAGACTCATGAAAGGCTTGGCCACAGGCTGATCAAGTTGAGCCATTATTCAATTCCCATGAAAAGTTTTCACATTACTGCTGGCCAGTTCAGAATGTGAGACATCTGCAGTGTCAGTCTGTAAGTCCATGCCCAAGCTGTTGAAAAATGGGAGGCAAGGGACAGACTGCTTGTGTGCATCCTGCAGACTGAGTAAAAGGACATGTGAAATCTTTCTGAACTGCCATAAAACCATTTCTGCCAATGGGAGAATCCAGAAGCAAGTATAGCAATTTATTGTCATGTACATTCTTAGAAGAATGTACCCCTTTTTCAATCTGTGTATGATTAAAATTAAACTTTGAACATTTATATGGAACACATCTACCATAGTATAGAACCAAATTCTAAGGGAATTCTATTCATATAAACAACTAAAACTATTAGGTACTATGTTATTCAAATATATATTACTGTTACATTTTTAAACTATCTAGCCACCCAAAGTAATCATTTTATGAGGACTATCTTTTGACATCTTTTTTAAATCTATTTAATAGCTACCTCCTATATTGCTACTCAGTCTAGATTCAAATACTGCCTCTTATTTATACTCCAAAAGAGTAAAACTCGTTTCCATGACTAAAGGCAAAACAGTCTCCATGCTGGAAATTCCCCACCACCCCCAGCATTTACTGTTTCTCCCAAGCTATACCCCCAGATTTCTCACTCCTCTGCAATTTGTCTGTCAAAATGCTGCTGAGCACAAGTTTGGAACACAGGCTACAAAAATGTTTTGTGGCAAGGGGAATTTGCCCTTTGACTTATGACAGAAGCTGCTTTTGGGTACTAATGCAGAAAAATTGAAATAAGTTAGGGAAGCAGAACAGGAGACTTCTCTCTCTCTCTCTCTCTCTCATTAGCTTCCCTTCACCCAGGAATCTTCAATCCCAGATCTCTTCTGAATAAATACATTAATTAGTAAGTTAATAACCCCCCAGCAACAAATAATTAGAAAGTAGGTGGACAAAGAGACAACGGCCAAAGCTTCAACTTTAGATTGGGTATTCAGAACTCCTCTCAAGAAAGAAGAGGAGAAAGGACAAACAACCTCCTAGTCCACTCTCCTGACTTCCATGCTGGACTGTGGCTTCCTTTGGTGTATTTCCTAACTTTGTCCCTCATGCAGAGCTGTTTTGATTTAACTCTCTTTACAGAGATTGATATGAAAGGCATACAACTGACTTGTGATCAAGGTCCAGACTCCAATCTCACCATTAAAAAAAAAAAAAAAAAAAAAAAAAACACAGAAGAACAGAAAAGGGTTGCTGGTTAAGATCCATGTCTCTAAATATAAGTGAGACGTGGGCAGATGAAATTCCTTTTGCAGAGTGGGATGCAGACAAGAAACCACAAGTTTAAAAATAAGTCTGATAGGAAGATTAATTGACCAGCTCCTGGAAAGAAAGCTAAAAAAAGCTTTGGATTTTACTTCTTTCTTTACTTTTATTTCAGATCTACTCTCAGGGCTTCTTTTCCCTGAAATTCCTCAAAAAAGAGCAAACATCCAGATGCTACAAAACATATTAAACTGCTAGATGCTATGCATGCAATACAACTTCACTGTGCAATGAACAGACAGGGTGGAGGGCCTATCAACTCCATTGCAATAACCTTTGCTGTTCCAAGCTGACTGTCAGGAGCATAACATGCTATGAAATATATACAAGAAAAGTACCAGTCTAAATGAAGGAAAAACACAAGTTAAGGCCTCAGTCAGGCTGTACTGATTTACAGTTCTGGAAAACTTGACCAATGGTCTTCAGTTCTAAAGTTGCTGTAGGGCCTGCCAAAAATCATGCCCACCTTACAAAAGGCAAAGAATATTTGATCCTGCAAACAACATCATAACCGGTCTCCTCCAATCACAGGTAAGTACAGTTGGGCTTTTAATGCATGGCCTAGAATGAATCAATTAACATGAGTGCCATGTATCATTTGTAGAATAGGAACAGTGGCAGCCATCCACCAGATATGTATTGCTGTATAGTGATCTCAGATCTGAATCACTACGGAAAGTTACAAGACTACTAAAACATTGAGATCCACCAGAGCAGGCTGCTGCTGTTACTCAGAAACACTTAAGTCCCTTTTAGATTAATTAGTTGAGGAGCATTTTTTGTAGCTCTTAGGCACCCCAGAAACTCAATACATAGTACAGAATAAAAGAAGTCATGGCTCATGTAATTGATGAACGCTCTGACAACCGATGTAACATAACCTTACAGGAAACTGTTTCCTTTTGTCTGTTCTTCTACATGAAGACTTAATGTTCTTACTTTCCCAGTTAGTGAGTTATGGTGAAGACAGAGATAGTTAGAGAAGACTGTTCCATAGATTAAGCTGGCATAGCATCACTAATGAAATTGTGATAACTTGTATCTTCTTTCTAACTGTCCATCTTTAGTCACAAGCACAACACTTAAACTATTTAAATTGGGCAATGTTTCTAGAGTGTAATCATCTTCATTTCACAGTGCTGGTACCCTGTTTACCTGGAAGAGTCCCTGTACCTTCTGCAAAGATAGTCCTCAACATTTATATTCATCTATATAACATTTTTTTGCAAAATGCTTGCTTTTATTGGAAAATAAGATGGCCAAATCTGAAAGACCTGTTCCGCGATGTTTAATTCCTTTCAAAGCAAGAAGACAATTTCATAACTAAAGGAAATAACACTTAAATAGTCTGCCATAAATCATTTTAATATGGTTCAAAAGGCTTTTCAAAAGCCTTTTATCCCCAATGCAATCAGAGAAATTTCATTTTCATCCAAAAAGGAAAGCAACCTGGGGACAACATGAGAACAGAGACTTAGAAGTAAGGGAGCAGGCTTGCTGTTTTTTTATCTGAGAAACTAAAAGTTTATAAAACAGTAGAAAAAATCATTGCCTTCAACTGTGTCTTGTGATACTATATTTGTGGTACTATATTTGTATGAAATTTCCATCTTCTTATAACTAAGTCACAGAAGAAATGACAGACACCTACTTCTGGCTGCTATCATACTGCACCACCAGCACATTCAGTATTGCATATATATGGTATATGCCAGATGGTAGCTTGGAGAAAACTTCCCATCTTCATGGTCTGGAAATCAAAAACAACTATTGGATACTTGCTACCATGGAATTTGGAGAATCAAACACTCTTGGTCACATCAAAATTTTCTCTTATGTCTGCATTTAGATCAGACTGCCAAGAGGTTAAAGGGAAACAGCAATAGGCCTATTTTTTCTTTTTCTTATAATTAAGAACATACAGCAAAGGAACACTAGTATAAGAGGGTGAATACTATACTGTCATTAAAGCAAAAATTTGTACCTCTTTAGTTTTTACACAACCATCATGAATGCAAACAAGCATTAAATCAGACTCGTCTGCTAGCTGACAGCAAGTTACTGGAGCTTATGAGTGAATTTAAGGAGAGATAATTGTTCCCTCTAAATACAAAATGTAGTACAACACAGAAAGTACCTTCCCATTTTCCTCAGGTATCTGAATCTTCTCTTCCTGTTTTATGCTTTTCAAACAGGAATTTCACAAAACTCGTGGACTTATACAAAAAATGGACAACAGCAGTTGCCTACTCAGACCAACAATTTTAACAATTGAAAAAAAGGCCACTTAAAGTATGCAACATATATCCCGCAAATAAATGTGGTTTTAATAACAATCCTGGCAAAATGAAGATTTCTCCCTTACACTGCAAAATGTGAAACACTTCAAATAAAGGCAAAGGTGTTGACAGTAAAGCAAATAGGACTTTCATTACTCTTTTGAAGAGACTAGACAAAAGAAAAGCATTCACTTACTCAAAGCTCTTAACACACAAGAACAAAACTCACATAAAAAGAAAGAAGTGAAGGAGAAATAAGGTTAAAGTTCCAGAATTCTCTTGTACTGTAAAGTTTTCCCATAAGAGCAACAAATAATTTGTAATGGGACATGAGATAGCATCTAACATTCTCCTATGATGAGAGCACGTGCAAGCCATCTTTTAGACATTTGGTCCACTCATCGTGCTTTGTCATTCTTTGTAGGCTCTCTTGGCCTCCCCACTACCTCTGTCAGACAGACGCGGCTGAGCGCCACACCATGTGCATGCCAGATTCCTCCAGCCGCCCCAAACCACAAAGAGGGAAGGACTGAAACTTCTCCAGAGCATGCGCTAAGGCACTACTC
The DNA here is from genome assembly GCA_011075105.1 of Heteronetta atricapilla. Classification (NCBI taxonomy): domain Eukaryota; kingdom Metazoa; phylum Chordata; class Aves; order Anseriformes; family Anatidae; genus Heteronetta; species Heteronetta atricapilla. Next base: position 26,038,280 of record CM021735.1, read on the forward strand.
CTCTGATGACCTTCCTTAATTAGTTGCTCCTGGAATTTATTTATTTTTTCAAACAAGCCAATGGAATCAATGTTGTTCACATAACTGGATTAAAGAACACTTCACTTCTGGGAAATAGAAGTTTTACGTTTTGGTTAGGCAAGAAAAAAGGATGAGTTGGATATTGGAGAGAACTTGGGCAATTAATCACAGCCTCAGTTTACTACAGGTCACACAATATTCAGTGATTTTAACCAACCTCCCCTCACTCTAGCCTTCCTAAGCAGGGGCTGTTTTTTTCCTGTGTGATAAAAACAGATTTTCCAATACACTGAGATTCTTGTAAGAATTTAGACATTTTCTATACCTTGACAAGTTATTTCAATAAATCATACAGGCAGAAAAACAATCAATACAATAAGACTGAACATGTTCCAACCCAGAGGCAAGAATAGCCATTCAAAGGTACAAGTCACTTCAGACATCCTTGCAACCATCTGAAATGATGTTGGCACAGTTAGTGAAGGAAGAAGTCACCAGCCACCAAGCTGCATGTTGTAAATCAGCAAGTGAGGTAGTTCAGAGAAGGGAACTGAACACAGGGTCTGTTATATAATGAACTTCCTAAGTTGGAGTAGCAAGCATATAGACATATACGGCTACTGACCAGTTCAGCCATTTCTAATAGGCATATTGCCACACAAGCTAGGAATTTGGCCTTCAAAGAGTCTCTTAAAGGCTTTTCTCACATGGGAAGGTAATGGTCCTGGAGTCTTGTGTACACTGCTAGCATGAAAAGTCTCTGTAGCCCTTACTAATTATTTGACTTCACACTAAGCAGTTCTGGAGCAAGGTGGCAATATAAATAAAGGTATAGCTCTGAAACTTTAGTGTGAAATGTACTCTGATGAATAAAAAGAAGCAAAGCATTCAAAAATAAATTTGCTTACAACCACATTTTTATAATGTGGTCTGGTCATTCACAGGTGAAGTCCAGGTCCTCAAGACAATGAATGGGAAGTTTTCTTTCCACAGCCATACCATTCAGTTACAAGGAGTTCATCAATGATTACTCATGCATAAGGAATCCCAAATATACATTTATATATAATCTGGATAAGTCATGGCATGATGCATTCAACACAGCTGAGTCAACATATTCAACAGCTTAAACTATGCATTGGGAAAGTTCTTGTTGTTCATTAATGACTAACAGTAATCAGTCATAATCGGGGGGGGAGGGGGTTGGTGGGAGGATGACACTCCACTGCCTTGTCTATTTTTTTAGAGCAAAGGTTTTCTGAGGCCACACTCTCTACACAACATTGTTTTAGCCTCAGGTAAAGGATTTCTTGATTTATTTATTTTTAATCATAGTTAAATCCACACCCAGGAATTCAGTAAGTCATGCTATCATACCTATCCCTTAAAAAGAATATCCTACTAACTGCAAACAGAAAGACCTGAATCATCACAGCATCATGGTACTATTAAGCAATATTTTAATGAACTGCCATGAACCTTTCCATGGAATAGTTCCACATAAGCAAAATTGCATGCAGACAAAGATACCTGTTAGACAAATTGGTAAATTTTATTCATCATGTTACTTTCCCAAAATACAGAAGTTGTAAGAATTAGATACTGGGGAACAAGAGGAATATACTTTGAAGACTCTAATTTTCAATAGAAATGTAGTTCTTTACATCCTAATCATAAATTAAGCAACATTTTTTGTTCAAATAAAGGTTGATATGGAAAGAGAAATTTTGAAAAAATGTAGTAATATAAGTAATAAGTAAGGTAAGTAATTAATTTATAAGTAATAAGTAATAATAGTAAGTTGAAAGTTTTACTTGTTAAGACCATGCAACATCTTGAGCTGTTCCACAAGTGTACACTTCAGTTCTTCGAAGCCTTGTTCAATTCTATCAATTGAATTATACTTCAGCAAGTTTGGTAAGATTTCTGTTTCAAGAGGACTGTTTCCAATCCAAGTTGCATTGTAAAATATCCAATCAAACCATTAAATGATGTGGCTGTGCTACCCAGAGAAGAATTATACTATTTAACGAGTGGTATTACTAACATACAATGTTAAATTTTCATCTCATTGCCAGAAAAGCAATAAAGGCTGTGTTTGACGTATCCAAGTAATCACTGTAATGGTTTCTCAGTCTTAAGAGATAGAATCATCTAGGTTGGAAAAGACCTTCAAGATCACCAAGTCCAACTATCCACCTAACTGTTGCTAGGTTAGATGTTCCTAAGCACCACATCCACACATCTCTTTAATACCTCCATGAATGGGAACAATACTGCTGCTCTGGGCAGCTCATTCCAATGCTTGACCACCGGTGCACATACTAGAGAAAAATCACTTCCCCAGTCCTGCTGGCCACACTATTTCTGATGCAGGCCAGGATGCCATTGGCCTTCCTGACCACTCCATACCATTGGCCTTCCTGACCTGCCCGCATGGTGCTGGCTTCTATTCCGCTGCCTGCTGACGAACACTCTAGGTCCTTTTCTGCTGGGCAGCTTTCCAGCCACTATCCCCCAAGCCCATACCACTGCATGGTGTTGTTACAGCCCAAGTGACAGCAACTGCTCCTAGCAGGCTCATACCCTTAGCATCTGCCTACTTTGCCTATGCCCAAAGACAGCATTCAGTGAAAATTTCTCTAATATGAAACCTACTGGGAGTTTGTGGCTACACCAGGCATTTCACTGCTCTAGAGCATGTGCAGATGTACCAGTTGAGGTAAGAGGAGAGCAAGAAGATCTAGGCAAAGCAAAGGGATTCCTGTTGCCACCTCATTCCATTTGATCCAGACACAACACTACCTAAACAGATGAGCACTGGCAGATCAAGCTTTAGCCTCATTTCAGTAGTCTTTTCATAGTAAGTGGTAGGACAGAACACAAGCACACTTCAGCCTTCATGTTGCAAAGTCTGGCTGTCTCTTCCAGGCTGCAGAAATAGATCATTCTCTCCCACTGACCCCGTTACGGAAACAGCAACCTCCAGCAGGCAATGGGAGTACTAGGGCAATAATTTCTCAAACCACCAAGCAAGACTTTCTGCAGCTCATCTGTCAACACACTTACTCCTGTGACATTTGGGGTGACAAATGTGGTGGCACAGAATTTACCACAGTGTTTCCACTGCTAGTCCATCAACTTGGCTTCAGCTAAAACATTTAGATCCAAAGGACTTCACAACTAATGTTTTCTTCTGTTTTATATGAAGAATCTCTTAATTGAATGTTAATGAAAGGATCTAGACTACCAGCACTGCAGGCTGAAGTCTTCTCTAGTGACAACATAAAAACCAGCACAGGTTTCCCCCGAGACATCTCATTGCCTTTACCATCTCTGGGCAGACAGGTTTTGTCCCCAGGGTAGGAGGGGAGTGCAACAAGTGTTTGGTCATCCCTGTCTTCCGAGCCTGGCATGAAGAACAGCAATTGCTGCCAGCTGAGAACTGAGTTAGAGCTAGGCACTGGTCAGTATGTTGGCACTGCCCCAGGGGGCAAAGGAATCTGTAAAACAATCAGGCAGAAGAAAGATGGAATTTAATGAGTTGATTTGGAAAACAACATGTTACTGAAGGAAAAGGAAACACAGCTGCTACTTACGAACGACAAGCAGTCAAACCATTACCCGTCCCTTTTTATTCCTGCCAGTTCCTCGCTCACTATTTCTGATCCAGTACAACAGCTGTAATACTGTATAGAAGCACATTAATGCTCTAGGGAGATATCCTGTTTGGGAGAAGGCATATTTCTACGTAGCTAACTTAAATAATCCTCTTAGGTTTTCTTTTTGTTATCTCAGTACTGATGATTTACAGATTTCGCAGGAAGCCTCCTATCAGCCAAGGCATGACTGCACAGACCAAAAATCTCCATATTTCAGGGAAATGTGTAGGCCAATTGTTTGCTGGACAACATACAGATGTAATCTGGGAATGGTCAAAGATTCAACATTGGGTTACTTATTTGCAGTGTTTTTCTACAGATACTCTGTTTCCACCGGAACTGTGGCCTTATATGTAGAAACTTCCTATGACGTACAGCACACTACAATACATGCCTTCCCTTTAACTCATCCAGGCTGCTGCCCACTCTGATGAAAGGAACATCACTATGCATCCGAAATTAATTCATTCCAGTGCTTGAGACTGCACAAAAATTCACACCTACAAAGGCTAACACTTCAGAGTGTACTGCAGAGCAAATATTGCCATGGATTTGGGCCAGGAGAAAGGATTAAAAAAAAAAAAAAAAAAAAAAAGCTGACGTCTTAACAAAATTTTTTAAAAGTTGTCCCAGAGTATATGCGTCTCTGGAGACTCACTTTTGACTACGTTACAATGGAAATAATGAAGCAAAGAAGCTTGGGATACATCTATCATGACGATCAAATAATTCCAGAAGGGAACAAATGAGAAAAATCCTCAAAAATAAAATCAAGAGATTACAGTCTGTAACAAAAACAGACAGTTTATAAGACTTTCACTCTTTCTTCATATTATTTCATAGTATTCTGTTTTGGTAAATATTAAAAAGGACATTCTAATAATATCTTCCAAAGGGATGTTGTTTTAATGCAGTGTAGAAACAGTCAACTCATGCTGAATATTTATCTACTATGCAACTTACCTACTTCATAAAACAAAGCAACCCCCACAGCACTTTGCTACCATGTATCACCACCTGAGCTATTCAACACAGCAGGGACAAATGGTCCTGAGAAGTTATGGACTTCAAACCTGTGCAACCTCAGTGGAATTTACCCTGCAGTAATTAAAAAACTGGAAATCTGAACCTGTGGAAAGAAATTTACAGGTGAGAAGCAAGGTATGACAGATTCTAGTAGTGGACTAGAAAACAGAACATGAAAAATAGTATCCCTGGTTTGTCACATTATTAGCCTTTCAAATCAACACCCAGGTACTTGAAAATTCTCTTCCTTTCTTGTTTGTTTGCTCTCCAGGCAGGATTCTTACCTATTATCCTCAAGTCTCCTAATTTGCTGTTTTCCTTTCCAGACTGCCATGTCTAACTATCAGACAGGCTTTATTTAGATCTTAATGTAGGGTACTGGCAGTGCTCAAACTAATGGGTCAAAGAGCCTTTCACGATTCAGCTCTTCGGCTTTCACATCCTTGTTAAATCAGTGTTCTGTGATCTGATTTTTTCCTTTCTCCTGTGACTTCTGCTGGTTATTTTATCCCAGATTAGCAAGCAAAACTGAAGGCTAGGTAAAATTTTGTAATGTTTTGCGTATTCTGAGAAAGGCGAACTGCTGCAGCCTCCCACATGCAAAGAATAAATGATGAATACAGTGCCCAATGATTACTTCTGGAGAGGCACTGCAATTCCATTAAGCAGATTACAGAAGGACAGTCTCTCTGATTACAGACAGATGAAAGAGGAAAAAAAAAAAAAAAAAAAGACTCAGCTTTGACTTTTTTCCTGAAAGTGAGGGAAGAAATAACCAATGTAATCAACCAATCCTTCTCATTATTTGATCTTTGTCAGATGAAAGGAAGGAAAAGTAAAGAAATTTCAAGTATTAAAACATACTATTTTACCCCAAATGTACCTAGTACTTATTAAGGAATAATTATATGGTAATATTGCTCCAATTCTCTGTCCTCAGTACCTCTGCTGCTGGTTGAATTTCATAAGTGGAAGAATCTCAGGGTGAAGGTTAGTACAGTTTATCCCATAACTTCACAGAGAGACAGAACAGCTGTTGCAGATTTAACTTAATACTGCCACCATCACTACAGAGTTCTGTCCCTTTTATGTATAATGACAGTATTAGGGTTATTTGTTTTAAAACACTATTCCTTGAGTAGGAGATCAAGGAGAACCAATTAATAAGGTATAAGTTTTGTTTACTGAAGCTTCTGTAATTAAATTATGTAAAATTTGACTGTCAAAATTAAACAAATCTTAAGACCTGAATGCCAAAATAGGGAAAAAACCACTGACTACAAATGACCTCAAAAACAAAAGATCACAAGTAAGCTGTGGAGTAGAAAAGCAGGTAAATCTGTAAAACTAATTCTTGATTGCAATTTTATTTATTTATTTTTGCTTATCTCTAAGCTAGTCTGAACATTATGATGCATCATTTGCATTATCTGTTGCATCGTCAAGATAAAGGTTAATCTCACCCCTCTGGGTGGTGAGTGAAGCATTCCACCAGCAGTGTCTCCACAACGTTTGAACTCTCACTAGTACCTTCAGATTTGAGTAGTAGGAAACTGAAGCCAGGACTTTCTTTGTCTTTGCATCCAGGATGTATCTCTGACTGATTTGCTACAGGCAGGTTGGGGAATTTTTAGGCAGGCCACAGGAAAGCCAGTAATAACAAGACAATCTGTTTTTTTTTCTTAAAAAAAAAAAAAAGTTATGGAAAAACAACAAAAACGCCTTTTCCATTTTTTAGCTATTTATATATACATCTATATATACATTTTTTTCTGTTTAAATAACAGAAGGATAGTGAACAGATTATGAGAAGTTTTCCATTTATTTTTTAAACAAAAAGGAGAATGGACACATTCTGGATTAAAACCTTTTCTAATATTTCATTTATAATTTTATTATAAATAAAATATCATTATAAATTAATGTATAATTTTATTTTTATTTATTGCATCTCAGCCACTGAATATCAGTGGGTTGTTCCACTGTGAAGATCTACCCAATCCTGTACTTTAACCTAAAGATGTACTAATAAAATAAGATCAATTTGTACTAGAGAAAATTCTAACAAAGTTTCTGGCTTCCCACCTCTACAAGTAGTGGATTTTTGCAGTTTTTCCTGCACAGTTGGAGCTCACTAGAGTTTAATCAGATTTGTTTTTACAACCCAGAAAACACTTGGTTTTTGTCCTTCTGAGTCCCTGCTGCTTTGCCTTGCTCCTTTCTCTGTCTGTATGTACACTGAGAGATGTAACAACAACTTCAGTAAGAAGATATTTGTTACAAAGACATGAGTGTACTTCCTCCTGTTTTTAAACAGGAAAGAAAAAAAAAAAAACACAGAAGGTTGAGAAAAAGAACACATAGCATGTATTCCAAAATAGGATCTAGAGAAGCCATATACCTTCCAGAAAACACAAGGGAGAAGCACTGCATTAATGGACCATGTTTTCTAGATGAAATAGCACTGTTTATTTTGTCTGTTCCTCTAGGAGTTCCTTCAGGCTGGATCCTGCAGGGACTGTGTGAGATGACAGATCATGGTCAAGGAACTGGAACCAAAGCTGCTGCAGCCTTTGTGCAAAGATACAAAAGCTGCCAGAATCTGATGTCTAGCTGTAGGAGATGAGCCAGCAGTGAAAACCAAAAAAGGACAACTTTGATAAAGCACTGATTGGAAAAAATCAGCATAGGGCTGCTTCAGTGTCTATGACACATAATAGTATACTTAGCATACACATCACAAGCCTAGATGGGTCATCTATTTGTCCCTGAAGTGCTCTTTTTGCTATTTAACATTCCTATTGCATGCTTTACTAGGGTCTAAATATATAAACTTCTATTTTGCTTCACAGAAATGCATGCAAAAATACCTTGTTTACATGCCACTCAGTGCACTCACTGTGTACACACTTATTTAGTGAATCACCATTTTGAGGAGTTACATGAAATGAAAAGACAACTTTCCAAAAAACTATTTCCTGCACTGAGCACAGAGATACCTGAATGATGAGAATTTTGGAGGACCTAAATTGTCACAGTTCAAACCTCTACAAATTCTTTGCACAGATGTATACTTTTTGGTAAACACAACCCAATAATGAGCATAAACAGGGTATCTAATTGTTTGTCCAGAGTATGCAATAGCATAAGGAAGCCTCTCTTATGTGCACTTATGTACAATTTCTCCAGTTCTCTGAAAACACTAGGTCTTCCTTCTACATATTAATATGGAGTTATTTGCAGTCTTAAAAAAAAAAAAAAAAAAAAAAAAAAAAAAAAAAAAAAAGTAAGTATTATGAAACCATTGTCTTCACAAGCACCTTGGCAAAGTTTTATCTGGCACTTGACTCCACTTGTGCCCAAAATACCAAACTTTCTTTAAAAAACAAAAAAATGAGGTACAGTTTTATTTTACAATTTGTTGATATGAGATATGAGGAGAATGGGTAAAGTTCTGAGGTACCTGCCCTCAAAGCAGAGCCTGCTTTGAGCAGCAGGTTAGACTAGAGAACTTTCAACACCTCTTCCAGCCTGAGCTATGCTGTCAATCTTATTCTTTGGAGCCCCTTTTTTGTTTAAAAATAAGACTCCTTATGCTCATCAACTAAAAGGGCACCACAGCCTTAAAAACGGGAGCAAGGCCCAGAGATATGTAAGTCAGCAAAATTGTTAGTTCACCTTCTTCACCAGATACTGTTAAGAGCATTTTGTTGCTCCTTCTCAGGAGTGGACTCAAACATCTTTGTGCAAGTTCTGGGTACTAAGCATTGCCATTTTACTACAATTCCCCAGCCACACATGGTTTCTTGTTCATTAAAACATTTTATATGTTTTTAGCTCTTCTTTTGCCATAAGCCAACAACAACTGGTGTTTTATTTCCCCACATCTAATTTCCTCTCTTATCTTGACTTTATTTACAAATGATGTCAATTTAAAGAAATTGGTACTGGACAGCTGCACCACTTAAAGCTTCCTACAAATAGAAGAATTTAGGGGAATAAGCTCAAAGATCCACTAAAACAAGCAGTTAAATTGTATCTGGGCAGGTGGACAGAAAGGGCAGAAATCAGTTCGAAGCACAATTAGCTACCTACACATCAAGATTTAAAGAAAGAATAAGAACCAGGACCTCTCTCCAGAGGCAGCAATACTTTGCTGTACAGCAGCCATTCTGCCCTGCACTATATGAATGAGGCAGGTGGAATATCTAAGAAACCAAATCATACAAAAGAGTTTTAGGAACATAACTTGACTTCTTGACAATCTGGGTGCTCAGCTCTCAGGAAATCAAGTTGATAAAAGACGCGTGATAAAGACTCCAAAACAAAAAGACATCAAAAAGTAATTAATAATGAAATCTGTATCAGTCATACAAAGAGCCACAAGTATTCTTTGTATTCTAAGTTCTAGCTTCTGACAGAAGAAGAAAAGTGAAATATGCTTGCAGAGCAAATTTCACTTTTCCACATCCACAAAGGATGACCAACACCTCTCCAGTCTCCTCCTGGTTCAGTGAAAACACCTCAGCAGTGTGTAACAAGCTTCTCCCAAGCAACCATGGCTGGTTTTCAAGCCAGTGAGAACCGCAACATGTAACTGCAGGCCACATAGATGAGCTAAAGTCAACGTGAAGCATGGACAGCCAGGATCCAGGTAAACCTTGAGCTTGCTGCCCACATCCCAGCCTAGAATAGCTCCAGGAGACAAGACAGCCCTTAAAATTGAAGAAATGTGAAAGTGATGTAGGCCCAAACTCAACCAAAGATATACAAACCAATAACCAAGCCAGAGACCAGCACTAAGAAAACAAAGTGCTTCCTCTCAGCTAAGCTTCCTCCTTCACTCTGAAACAAGGTCTCACCTCAGCTCACCCATGAGGAGGCTCTCCTGGAAAATGGTCACCTGGCTGCTGCAGAAGGCAGTAACCCATCCCTCCAAGTACAACTGCCCCTGCCTAGGTCAGCTCCCTCCTGCAGCCCCCAGGAATGACAGCAGCCAGCTGGGGCTCATTCAGCAGCCAGCCCTTCCCTTTGCCATGCACCACATGCACAACACCTGGGCAGCAGCCAGGAAGAACTATTTAGCTGGAGACAGTAGCTTGCATGGAACCATCGGTATTTATTAAATTCTATCAATTTAAGTATCTTTGGTATGAAAGAACAGCCTTAAATCAGGCAAAATTTCTCCCTTCTGTGATTTGTCCTTACTTACAATTTTGTACAATATAATGAATAAATGGCAAGCTGCTTTTTGTGCAAGCTGCTCGTGAATGAAAAACAGACTTAAGGATAAAGAGTTTTGAAAACCAAGGCCCCTGATTGCCATCTGTTCTGTATTCACTGCCTCATTAAACCAATGGGATAGAGCCATTTTCACTTGGCCAGAGGAGAAAAGGGGCCCTGGCAGAGAAGGAGTGGAGGACTCAGAGCTTTGCTAGATGTAAAAGGGGGTTTCTACATGTCTTTGCATCCGTACCTGTTGGATAGATGCTCCTTTGTTTCCCCAACATGACTTAATGCATCATAGATGTTGATATGTGGTACAGTAACCCTGCTCACAGGGCACTGCGCGTTTTTAACACTAACCAGGGTAGGGCTGTGTCACCTGGATTTATGCTGTTTGTTGCTCTACAGTAACTACGTGCACTACAGTGAAATGTGCTTTTCTCACTAGATTGTATGCAATTTTACAACAACATACCACAATCTTAAGCAAGAAAACACCTCCTACAGATCTGACCTTGCTCTGTTTTCTGAGTTCTACTAATACTTTAGCATGGTCCTTGTAAACAGTGGTAACATCTTATTTTATTCCCAGAGGTCTCTGAAGGATGTTTTTAGGTTGTAATAACCTCTCAGGATTAAATCCCAGTGATTATATGTTTCATAACTCATGGGAGGGGTCCTCAGCTAATGTAAATCCCCATGGCTCCACTGAACTCTGATGAAAGCCTCTGAGTCCCCAAAACACAATTCATAAGGCAGTCAGGACCACACAAGAGAAGATGCAAACTCAGCATGGTGATGAAAGTAACTTCAGAAAACATGGGCACTTTGGCAGACCAGTTCCACTGGAGCTCCATCTGTTAGTTTTCCTTCCCATTTGCAGCATCTTTTCTCCCTCCCCACCTTTCTTTTAGTCCCTTCCTCTCCTTTCTTAACTTTTCCATTTATTTATTTCCCTATTCCTGTGTTCACTGCTTTCTCATCTCCTTCCCTTCTCTACCAGCTGCTTGCCAGTGAAAAATGGTCCATCCAAGACAGGAATCTTGGAATGACAGAGGCATTTTTGATCGTTCTCTTGGTAGTTCATTGAGCCACACAGAAAGAAAAACTCCCACTGCTGCTCTTGGTATAATTTGTCTAACAACTTGTCTTTGATGAATTGCTAGTTCTCAACAATCTCAATACATCTACTTGTTCACTCTTTGTGCTTACTATCTTCTGTTTTATGTGCAGATTTGTACATGTCAGATAAAGGGCTTGATCCCGCTTCCCATGCACAAAAATAAAGTCAGAGATTTCCTTCCATTTGTATTTCTTCCTGAAACATATTCTCATCACTTTTTTCACTATCGATCAGATATTTTACATTTTTTTTATAAAGTAAACAAAAAAACCAAGAACTACTTTTATTCAAATCTGTAGATACTGCTATTTTAATGTAACATAAAATGTTTTTCTGGAATTCAAAACTCACCTTTCACATGCAATGATGCAACACCACAGACACGTCACTTTCAGTCTCTCATTCCCTTCATGTTTTCAAAACAGTCTAATAGCTGTGACTGACATAAGCTGACATGAATAAATTTAAATGAAAACTCTTTCACTCCTTCATATTTGTCTTCACTTCTTTGGTGGACAGGGTAAGGGCAAGACAAAATGCTGTAAATGCAGAAGCTGCACTACATTGCCTTATAACATTACCAGCCAAACCTGTAACTCATGGTAAGTGAGTAACTGCTGTAAACAGCTGCTAAACAACCCATTGACTAGGGGTGTCACATCAGTAGGGGAATACTCACCTGAAGCCAGTCTTCAGTACAGGACACAGTCATCATTCAACAGCTGCAAACAGTTAACAAATGCAGAAAAATCAGCATGTTCATAGCAAGCTGGCCAACAGGAAAAAGGACTAAAATCACTAAATGAAGATCTTGTGTAAGATATTTTGGCTTGTTGTTCTCATGATAAAATTACAGTGAGCAAGATCTCCTGTTCACTTGCTCCTCTGTGGTCCCAGTTGTTCTCTACTGGCAGGAGTTTGAGTTCTTAGCAATGACCAGTCACCAGTTATGTTTTCACAAAGAGACATCTTTTACCTCTGTATTTTCTCAGCTAACAGAAATGAAGCTGGAAGTGGTAGGAGGCACAACTAAGAAAGTCTGGCAGGAAGTTTTGTCTCTTCTGTCCTTAACGCTTTCTTTTGTCAGAAGGGGCTGAGCTGCAAACTTGTGCCATTGAACCGCTTTGCACTCCAGAGTAATGCTGTCCACACCTGTGTAACCACTTGGGCCAGAGGGCTCTTAAGACAGGGGCTATTTCATTTCTCAATGTTGTAAAACATTTAATAAAATGATACAAGCAGTGCCAGATTTGAGCATTTCTGTGAAGCCTGTAGCATAGCAGTATGACATATTTTGTTGCACTCAGTTTCATCCAACTCTATGATATTCTTTTTCTTGATTATTATAAAAATGCAGCATCCATCAAGTACTATAAGTAAGCTGAATATGAGTTTTCAATATCTGGCACTCTATGCTGAGTCCTAAGATATAAGTGTGTCCAACATACAATACAAAGAAGTTTTTTATTATTCGTGGTTATGCCACAGGAAGCTTTGCTGTGATTCCTGTGTATTGCTGCATTACAGGGAAAATTGTTTTCACCAGCCTCTTTTATCAGACCTATCTTTGGTGTCACTTCTTATCAGTTCTGTCTTCAAATCTCCATCAAATTTGGGGATTACTTCCAGACACAATCCCAAGATCTACAAAGTAACTCATAACGGAAAAAAAAAAAAATTAACCAGCAATTAATGTTCTTCATACTTAATACCATTCCTTAAAACAGTAATTCCTGTGTGAAAACAAACTGCTGAACCTCTTTGCATCCCTGAAGACTCAAAACAGATTTTCTCCTGAGGTGACTGTGTAAACTGTAGCTATCACGGTAGTCAAAACAAGCAAATATACAGGACCATTAGAGCCCTTTATACCTGATCCATGTTTAAAATAAATAAATAAAACTGTCAGTCAAATACAGAAATCTTATAATTCTCAGCTGCATTATCATATGTGTTTCAATGCAAGGGCCTTTCTGTTATTTATCATTTATTAAAACAGAAAAACAACACTATATTCCAATGAAAATGTACAAATTTTGGAATGTTTTGTTTATAGTTATTTTTATTAATTTAGTATCATCCTGAGATGTTAGTAAGACTTAGTCCTTTTTCTTTTCTTTTCATATATAGCCAATGATATCCATTTGCTGCTGAGGACAGAGTCTCTGCACAGGAAGACTGGATTGATTTGTGGCCCGAGAATGGCTGCCAGAATGTTCAAGCTCATTAGCAGTACCTGGTGAAGTCCCCTGCAACTCATGGTCAAGATCACCTGCAAACTTGTGATGTGAGTGTGTGATACAAGATACAAGGTGGAGCCCCTGAATGTGTGATACGAGCATGGTCAGTTTAGCAGTCAGCAGAAGGAAAACAGACCAACACTGATCACAGGAGATAGGGCTGGGAATCTAATCCCTTGGATCCCTTCCAGCATTTCATTCACTAGAACATGTTGCTTCCAACAAATACGGACCAAGTTATGACTAATGAGCTATTAGCAAGGGACTTGCTGGGCATCTGTGGAAGCAAGCATGCTATTTACTAAGAATTAAATTTATAATTTTGAGATTTAAACCAACATATTGGTTTAATCTTGGTTACTGCTTATAACAGGCTGTTGGATGCCCATGAGCTGTTTGCTATCAGTAGCCACACCTAACCAATTACTTTCACGGAGTGGACTGTAACCTGACATTATTTTTGTCCGGTTTTCTAGAGAAGGAACAACTGAGTGCTCAAGGCAGTTCACAGTCTGTCTGCACTCGCCCCAGTAACTTTTGATCCTTCAGGCCATCTTCAATCATCTTTGAAAGTAGAGCAGGCATCTTAAAAATAGTTGAATTTTTACATAATTAATTAAAATGGGTAGAAGAGAAAGACTAAAGTTTGTGAATGGGATGAGACCAGCAAGCAGAACTCAGCTGCTATGTTTGGCAGCAAATAACAACCCAATCAGCAGAGGTCTGAGATCAAAATATTCAGCACATGTGCTGGCGCTAGCCTGTGGGATGCTGTAAGGAGTGCAGGAGAGTCTAGGACTGAACAGTGTTGAGGATTAGGATATAACCATAGAAATGTTCAGGTAGAACATAAATCTACCTGAATGTATTTCCTTAATTTCACTGCTTGTATACAGCTTTTGTATTCTTTCCATAGTGGTAAGACTGTGCTAGGCAATTTTTAGAGTGGAAAAAAAAAAAAAAAAAAAAAAAAGGAGAGAAAAAAAGAGAGAGAGAAAGCCAACCTCAAAGATTTCCTGAACTAGAAAATAACAGCAGCATCACAGATATCACTGTCTGGGTCAGAATGAGATAAATAATGAAAATGTAAAGGTTGCTAGAGACGATCACAAACTGCCAATTCTGTTATACCACTACATTCTGCTTCCTTTTTTTTCACCTTTCATTCTGTTTTACACAAACAGAAGCCCTCTCCAATTAAAGAGAAGAAAAGAGGGGAGGGAAAAAAAAAAAAAAAAAAAAAAAAAAAAATTTCTATTTTTTTTCATTCTGTATAAAGAAACTTGAACTTTAGCCACAACAACTTTCACCTCATTTGGCCTTCAGATAACTCTGCAACTTTCCCTAGCATGTTCCGAGATGACTTTCACAGTCAGTCGGGAATATGTCTAGAGATTACAAACATACAATTGAAGTAAACCTTTGGTACCCTTTACAGCCAGTTCCAATGGCAAAGAATACTAGATTTGATTTTATTTTCCATCACTGTTCAGGGAAAGAGAACAGCATTTTAAGGGAGATTACATGTCCAGTCCTGCCATTTTACAGGGGTGTCTTCCAGATACAACAATGGGATGCTGCATGAGTACAGGACTGGGTCCTTATGTATAAATGAGGATAGGATCTCACTATGCAGGATTTCTTTTCAACAATTACATATAGGATTCTCCTAAGAGATGGATACAGACCGCACTGGAAATGACACTATATAAGTGTCATTTATGCCCTTATGGATCACCCTTTTCTTAGAGCAATGATGGAAACCATGTTTCAAAGCCCATTGTTTCTCCCGTACCTCGCAGACCTATGTTCATTGCCTTACATTGCCACAGTTAAGGATTTGCAGAGTTCAGGTAATGCTAGTTTTTTCCCCCAAGGAATAATCCTGCTGCTCTGAAGTCTCCCTCACTATCACCCTTGCATCCTACTTGTGGAAATGGAGTGTGCAGTTGGTGCTCATGGAGAGGTCCCAGTGGCATCCCTGGGGCCATCCGCTTGCTAACCCTAGAGAAAATGAGTACTCTGTACCTTTTTTTTTTTTTTTCCTTTTTAACTCTTGAACATTAGCCAAAATAAACAATGTTACTGCTACTGTTTTATTTGATCTATTCAATACTATTTCAGGATATAAAAATCTGGAATATTTTAACAGCTCTTCTAAAAGCAAGATTTTACCTCTGATGTGAGGAAGCCTTATTTCTCACAGATGTGGCCAGTTAGTTTACCTAATGCACACCTTCAAGTATAAAAATGGTACAAATTCCGAAAACAATTTGTGGAGAAATCTCATGAATCAGCAGAAATGCTTTAAACTTACTGTTAACATTCAGGCTTTGCTCTTGAATGAAAACAGCAGAGTTGTTAATAAAAACATCAGTCTTGATGGGAGAATGAATAGATCTTGATATACATAAAGTATATGGCACACGTTTAGCTTTCTCAGGAAGTAAGCCAAGGCGACCACTAAAGCCTGCCCTTTCTCAGCATCCACTTCTAGTCCTGACTGTGTGGATTTGCTAAATCTCCCATCTGCACTTGAAATATTTGGCATCAGAGGTTTGTCCTCCAACTGTTCTGAGTTTTGTCTGTTGATTGGTTTGTGTTTTTTTGTTTGTTTGTTTGCTTTGTTGATTTTGTTGTTTGTTTGTTTGTTTTTTCTCTAAATTCTTACCATTACCCAGTCCTTCCTACCTAGGCCACCATGTTACTCTGTTTCATATAAGAAATAACTCACGTGAGTCTAGAACTGACCCACTTATGAGGATGCTCTCAGTCTTTATCTCTTACACTCACATGTCCCTGTTCTGACACTCAGCTCTGCATTCTGTCCTCATGGACAAGGCAGCATGGAAAGAGCTGATAAGAGGATTAGGTGATGAAAAAGCCCCAGCCAGCAGTTTGCAAGCATACAGCATTTGTACTTGCTACCACGAAGGCTGGGCGCCTGGAGAGGGATATATCATACCTAGATAACACTATCTCAAAGTGGGGCAATTAGCCTAGCTCTGTCATCTAGGATTCCTCTGTGTCAATGGGAAAAGGAAAGCTATCCCAGAGAAGTGAATCTCTCCACCTATCTTAGATGCCTGCCTTCGGAGGATATCTCATCCACCTCTCTCAGTGGACAATAGGTGTCTGGTGGTATGATAGCTAAAATTAGTCACTACATGGTTAAGGACAGAACAAGTGGGGACTTCCACTCTTCAAAGAGGGAGAAGAATAAGCATTGCAGGAAAAGAGCAGGTTGTGTTAGATCGTTCTCGCGCTTAGTGCCAGCGATTACTTCCATAGATCTAAACCTTCAGAGCTGGGCAGCAAAGGAAATAAACAACACGTACTTCATTGGAACTGCATTGGATGGGCGTACACACATTAAAAGAAACTGAAAAAACACATGGTCCTTGGGAGCCAGGAAAGCCATCTGCAGAGGAAGTGCACAAGAGAGCATGCGGCACAGCAAGCGGAGGGTGCTCCCGAAGAGCCGCGCGTGGCTCACACAGCAGCACATGTGACGCAGACCACATGAAAGAGACACGGCGTTCTCTGCCGCCAAAACTGCCAAAACAAGCAGAGACAGGGCAAGCGGGAGCAGCAGGATGGTCACAACAAGCACATGCTGCAGACACACTAGTAGAAGGGGTGTGTCTGAACTGCAACAAGTATGGAAGAAAGTCATAGCAAAGCTTTGAACTCCAACAGTAGTGGAGTGGTTCAAAACATCTAATGGTTCCATTTGAAAACAAATGCAAATTCAATCAGGCTTTTGAAGACCTTAGTGGAAAAAAAAAAAAAAAAAAAAAAAAAAAAAAGTAGTACTCCCCATAATTTTTTTTTTTTTTTGGCAGGGGGCAGATATCAGTTCTTATGTTGGATGCTATTTCATCTGATCCCATCCTTCCACCAGAAAGTACTGCTGCTGTTACTGGAAGCAGAACCTGACATCAAGGTGAGGTTCTGACCTAGAACAGATAGGTTCTAAATACTAGTTGGTATTTACAAGTTACAGTATCTTTTTTTCCTAAAATTTTCAGGCACTGCAGGATTTGATATTAAAATCCACATATGAACTGACACTAAGATGACCTGCCAAAATACTCCAATAAATTTCCATCAGGATTAAGGCTGGCACATACAAGGCAGTTAGAATACACCCTCACTAGGGAAGATACTCTATTTGCAACAGTCTCTCCGGCTACTTTTGCACACAATGGACTCCTGAACCCTTGCATTCCTGATCCTAAATATTCTCATGGAAGAAGAAAATTAGTCCTCAGAACTATTCCTAGAAAGTCTCTGCTAGGATCCCACACAAGTCGAGAATATATCTTTAGCCTGCCATTATGGAAAGTCCCTCGTAATTCACTCTGCTCAAATTTTAGTAAGAGAAAAATTCGGTGTTTAATAGCTTCTCATCTGAACCTGTTTTATTTTTGTTTTGTTTTGTGTGTGTGTGTGACATGAGATACAGGACAGAAAATTATACCTATACAACTAATAAGAGAAATTCTCAGGATAAATGACTGCTTTGTGTTGTGCTTCTTTTAGCTTTGAGATATATCTTAGTAAAACAAGGGCTTTTCCGCAAAGTTTAATTTGTGAGACAAGTTTTCACATTAAATAAGGCTTAAAAGAAGCATTATACCAGTCTGCTCAGAGGCATTTCCCCTATTTGTGCTGCCTGCTTTTCCAGTCACTGCCTTGGTAGGGACCAGTACAGTTGATGACCAAAAAGAGGGATGTCTTCAGGCATAGCTGAAAGGTTGTACTGAGACTGTAAAGAGTTGGCATTTCAAACCAAATGTGGAGCTTAAATGTAGCAGAATGTAGGGCTTAAAACTCTCTAGACTTTCTCACTTGTTTTAGATCAAAGACATAAGACATAATGTTTACTTTTCTTGGCTGCCAAACTGAATAAATTCTGAGGTGTCAGTTTCTATTCCTTATGCAGATAGGTACATACAGATGCTTACATTAACTAAACATCTCTGTAGCTCCTGAGAAAAATGATCACCCCTTTATTCTAACAGCAAGCATGACACACCGCGGGGACTGCAAGGTGCTTCCCTCTGCATCCCAGCTCCACCTCCACTGCAGGATCCTCTCCGCAGCCTGGTCCCAGCCTCCAAGAGGGGCTGCAGGCAGACTGTGAAGACTATTGTAATGGTTACCCAGGAAATAAGTCCTTTCTTTCTCTATCCAACACAAGTGTTTTTCATTTGTTCCCTAAGCAGTATCAGAACTATTAGAATGAGTACAAACACGTAAAAAACTTTGGCTCTGGAAAATTTTACAACTAAGAACAATGAGTGACAGGGTAAAAAAGTGAAATGATTTGGGTGGGAGGAATATCAGAGAAGTACAGAGAATGTATTTCCTTGAATAAAATACCAAATTTTCACCTGAGTTGCTTGGCTTATAGTTCTTAAAATGTACATCTGTCTTAAGCAGTGAATATGAATACTTGCCATGCCCTTACTTAGTCTTGTTGTGAGAGTCTATTCATCGTTCTATCTGTTTACTTTGCTCTTTCTCAGAAATAGCCAAAAGTAACCCTAACCAAAAAACAATCTCCCAAACATCATGGAACCACAGTGATAAACACATTTCAGTACCTCTCAGAATATGCCACACAGAGAAAACCTGTATGTGCACCCAGTTTGTCTCCTTTCACTTTTTTTAGTCATACATCTTTTGGGGAAAGAGTTTGGGTTTTTTAAAAAAAACTGGGCAGTCAGTCCCATGTCTGACTGTCAGTAAATGTTTTATCTTAGTCTCAAAAGCTAATAGATCTTAGAAGAAATATCTGCTCTTTCATGTAGCACAAAACAACTCAAAAAGAAAAAAAATCAAATCAGCATGGTTCTCAGGTTCCCAAATGCGTGCATGACTAAGGTCAGTGGGATAAGTGTCAATAACATCTGAATGGATCAGCAAAACCAAAAAGGTCATGTATACTGCAGATTGTGTACAAAGAATAAGATCGTATACTGTAGATTGCAGCTCAGTTTACACCATTTAACAACCTAACCTCAATCCAGTTATGACTTTCTAATAAAACATTTTTATGAATTCTAATTATATTTAGATTTTTTGGTTCCAGATTCTCCTCATGTGACATCACCCATCAGAGGGCCAACCAGAATGATGAGGCCAAATGAGAGCATCATTCTACAAGTAGCTACTTCATCTTCTTGCACATTATGAGTGTATTAACAACTGAATGGGACAGTGAGAGCATCGTGAAGGGGAATTTTACACTATTGAGAAATCTGATGGTAATTAAAGTTCCTGCTTCATGTTATCTAGTATCATTACCTAGGAGAGGTATAAAATTATGGACAGTATAAACAGGATGCTGAACTAGGATGCAGCCACATATAATCACCACTGAGGTGCTTTTGCAACACTTCTTCCATTTTTCCACCCATGGCATCCAGATGCTGGAACCATATTTTCAAGGGCTTTTGCAACTTCTCTGGACTAAATACTGTCACAGCTTACAGAGAAAATATTTTCTAGGCTGTCCTGGTTTCAGCTAGGATAGAGTCATTTTTCCTCCTAGTAGCTGGTAGAGTGCTATGTTTTGGATTAGGATGAGAAGAGTGCTGATAACATGCTGATGTTTTAATTGCTGCAGAGCAGTGCTTACACTAAGCCAAGGACTTTTCAGCTCCTCGCTCTGTCCTGCCAGCGGGCAGGCTGGGGGTGCAGCAAGAGCTGGGAGGGGACAGCCCCAGGACAGCTGACCCAAACTGGCCAAAGGGGTATTCCATACCATCTGACGTCATGCTGAACAATATATAGGGGTGGCTAGCCAGGGTGGGGGGCCGGCTCTCGGGGTTGGGCTGGGCATCGGTCAGCGGGTGGTGAGCAATTGCATTGTGCATCACTTGTTTTGTACACACTATTATTATTATTATTATTATTATTTCCTATCTTAATAAACTTCTTTATCTCAACCCACAGGCTTCACTTTCCCATTTCTCACCCCCATTCCAGAGAGGGAGGGGGGAGGGTGAGCGAACGGCTGTGTGGTGTTTAGCTGCCGGCCGGGTTAAACCACAACATAAGACAATGAAATTTTTTAAATTGTCAGTTGCTTCTGAAAACACTGAAATGCTAGTGCTAACTTAAGAAAAAGCACGGTCATGTATGTATTTCTACAAGTCCTCTAATTTTCCTTTTATGCCCTTACAATGACCTAGATAATGCCAGTTTGTTCTCATTGGCACACTTCTCCCACAAACATAAGAAGTCATTTCCTTACAATGTATCTCCCCAGAACTGTCTCCCCAGTCAGTTCTTCTACCTCTTCCCTGGACAAGCTTACAGAGTAAGGTTGGCTTTGCCCAGAATGTGTCCACATCCTGCGTGCTTCAGCTTTGACCTCTATAAACTCCAGAGCTGGTCCTGCCTCCAGATCGTCCTCCATGTTTACACGCTTAATGAGACACCCTGACTGTGCTGTGGTCATGCCCAGGTCCCATCACCGCCCGTACAGAAGCACCTTGCAGAGTTACTGGACCTCTTCAGGAGTGGATGAGAGTCAAACGTAGGCCAAGGATTCCTGATCCAAATTCAGAGTCCAAACCCTGTCTTGTATGACCTGACCTAAAGGAGCATCTTTTTACTCAAACTTATACTTAAAAACGAGCCCTAAGTGGTTAGAAGAGTATCTATTATGATTGCAGCAATGTGTTGCATGCTGCTTTGAAAGACCAAAAGTTTGAGCAAAATCTTTGAAAGAGATATGTCTTTGAAACACTAAAAATCTGCAGCAGAACAATAACCATTTTCATTGTCAGAAGTCCCCTTTCATGAGACAAACAAGGAATCTCCTTTTAGCTTTTGCCATTGGCAATGAAAAAATAGCACTTTTGAAAAAAAAAAAAAAAAATGCACAAAATGGCCATGCTGTTGTCTGACCCAAAATCTGAGGCAGATTTGATTCTACATTTTTGAAAGACTTCCAGCTACATCTGAATTGATATTCCTAAAATACCCAGTTGTTAAAAAAAAAAAAAAAAAAAAAACCTACCACAGTTTCAAAGGGAGAGCTGTGTGTATGATCTAGTTCTAGAATAAAAGATTTTTTTCAAACAGCAGTCACTGATGTTGGCTTAGTAGAGATGAAATATTGTCAAGATAGCACTCACTCATTATGACTTTTCAGGTTTGGTCAATCTATTTCTTCAAATATTTTTTTTGCATAAGGGTACTACAATCTTACACAGAATTACTGGACTTCAGACAGTCAACCACAGCTTCAAGAGAGTGAATACATTAGTCATCTAATATCCATAAAATGTTCCATCCCTTTTAAGTTTAGTTAGCTATACAGTTCCAGGGAATCAGATCTGTCCCAGTGTCATCTGGTCAAGATTTCTGAAATAAGTGGACTGAAATCTCAGCTGGGAAGTTTAAATGAAGATTAACTAACCTCTCACATTACAAAACACATTATTATTATTTGAGCAACATTAAATATATATATAGGTCCCATTGATGAAGCAGATACATTCTCTATTCTCACTTAGCATTTGTGGAGATAAGAAAAAGAAGAGAAAGGCAGGGAAAGGGAAGCAATTAAAAAGAGAAATAAAAGAAAAAAAAAAAAGAGAGAGAAGAGAAGAGAAGGAAAAGGTAGGGTGGGAGGGAGCACTACTTCCACAGGAGAGTAAAGTGCTTTAGAAAGGCAAAGAGTGAGGGGTTATTTACAACAATAAATTTTCAAAGATAAGAAAAAAGCCATGAGTCACAGTGACAAAACATGATGGAATTTAATCCAGCTGTTTGTGTCCTATGGCAACCCCAGATAAGCAATATCAGAAAAATAAATTGGGAAATCCAGATGGCAATAAATATTGTTCTCATCAATAAAGAACAGATGCCAAAAGCACTTTTAACATATAAACATTATTTTACTTAGTTCCTATCCTTTGGCTATTCCACGTTAAACTGAACGGTTAGATAAGACACTCTGGATTTCTTTTTTATTTTACTTTATACGCTACTCTTACTGCTTCCTGCATTTGTGTTACTGTGTTAATCCCCTCCTGCAGATTGAGTAATGGATGTAGGTACATCCTGTATTTTATAATAAATCTTCAAATCTAGTATATGCCATAAAGTGCTATATAAACCATTTTTGTTGTTATGGTCTTCTAGTTAACTGTCAGCAAGCAAACATCTTCTGTAGAACAGTAATAGAATAATAAGTTACTAGGACAATTCTGGAATGCAAAAACTTTAATGAACATTCTGGTCATTTTTAGATCTCTTCAGAGCCTTCAAAACATCTGTCTGGAAAAGATAATTTTCCTCAAAATTATGTGAGAAACCAAGGGAATATTTTCTGTTGTGAAAGCTGAAAAGTGCAGCTAAATTTAAAAAAAAAAAAAAAAAAAGAATGGTTCCCATTTAATCAAAATCAGAAATTAAAGTTTTAGAAAATTGTATTTAATGAGCATTTTAATAAGAAAACAAAAAACAGCTCTAACCAAATTCAGAACTAATGATGTTTTCCATTATGGGAAGGATAAAAATTCCTTTCTTTATCAGCTCCTGGAAAAGTATACCCTCAGCTAAGATAGTATCTGTTCACATTTGCTTCTGATATAGCCTTGGATATTTTCTTTCCCACAATGTTATTCAAGTACTTTTTTATTTGTGATTTTGCTAGGAGTAAAATTAAAGGAGAATTAGCGATTATCAAAGAAATGGAAATGCATATTCAAAAAAAAGAGCACAAATTAAGACTACATAGCCAACATTAGCTCTGTTGTTTCCTAGTAGGTATTCAACTTCCTAACCCTAACAGTGTTGACATATTGGCAGAGGTAGTTGTGCATAAAAATCAGCAGATTGGTAGCTAACATGTGGATGTGTCACATTCTTCCAGGCATGAAAATAAACTATATCCAGAATGCCCTCACTAATCCATCATGAAATTTCTATCACAAGCCTTATTTTAAGGGGAAAGCAGGCATGAAGAGGTGCTTACACCTCATGGAAGCTCTTGGGGCAGTGTAGACATTCCCTGTTGTTTTCCAGTTTCAGCACCAGATGTGAAAATTCACTACAGAGAAAAATAGCTGCCTGTATTGTCAGTGCCACTGGAGAAGGGGAAAAGTACTGGTATTCCTAAATCCAGCTGCTAGGGGAGACACAGGAGTGCCTGGTGGTTATGGCAAAATATTACTGTGGGAAGCCTGAGACTTTCAGTGGAGGCTACCGAGGTTAGCTTGCTGTACAAGCTACAATGAAACAGGACAACTCACGGCTCCCAGTGGCATTGTGTTGGCATTCTCACTTGAAGACAGGTGAAACAAGAAATCTCAAACTGAAAAATTGCATCTGCATCTGGAATGCTTGTTTAAATAATAAATCAAGCACAGACATAACTGTAAGCTTGTTGTCTTTTCCCCACTGAAAATTCTGTTAAGGAAAGCACCTACTTCTAAAATACATACTTGAGAGAGAAAACTCCCCAGTGACAGCAAGCACCACATTGTTTCCTCAGACATACGCAGGCAGCTCTTTCTGCCCTGTTGCCACACAGCTAAAGGATAAAAAGCAAGGGCTGTCCCAGTGATGAACCACAGCAGTGACAGTTCAGATCCAGCTAAAGAACGTGCAACATACTAACACTTATAAAGTCCTGATCTTAGCAGAAAATAATAATAATAATAATAAATTGTGTGGGAAGTGCACAAACATATTACAAGCTTGTCTTTCTCTTGGCTAGTCTATGGTAAAAGTGTTGAGTGACAGACAGAGAGCTCCATATGGTACCTGAATCTGTGAGAGCTCTTCAGATGAATTCCAGCAAAATGACCCAGCATTTATGCTTTTTCACACTGAACTAATGGATATTCTCAAAAAATGGGCCATGCCTTCTGCTGGTATAAATCCATACTGTTCTGCTAAGGTCAGCTAAAGCATGAGAATTTGTGTACAGGAAAATATTTTTAGATACAATCTGATGAGTCTGTCATAATGATATGTTCCCCATTCAGAAAAAAAAAAAAAAAAAAAAAAAAAAAAAAAAAACAAGCTACAGAACCAACTTCATAGACGGAATGCAAAGTATTTTCTAGGGAAATAATTCATAACAAGACAATGCAACACTGTAATTTCCAACCTTTCCCAGCTGACTATTTTGTATCCAGAAGGTTTCCCTTGACACTGGAAAGCTATCTAATTGAATTTAG
Source organism: Heteronetta atricapilla (assembly GCA_011075105.1). Classification (NCBI taxonomy): domain Eukaryota; kingdom Metazoa; phylum Chordata; class Aves; order Anseriformes; family Anatidae; genus Heteronetta; species Heteronetta atricapilla. The sequence continues at coordinate 26,062,791 of CM021735.1, forward strand.
AGGCATCTGTTCCTTTGAAATTGGGATATATTTTTACTCTCAAATGTGATGTTCTAAGAACAACTACTTGGATGTAACAAACTGTATGATGCCTGTGTCTTACCTCCTACAGTGCTTGCAAAAGGACTTTGAAGCTTTCATCAAAACTATCACTGCTTTTACCCAAGAAATATTACTTCCTATCACAAATTCCTTTCCTTTTCAAGGAAATTTTACTTGCCTAAGCAGAGCAGATAGCATTTAACTCATATATGACAATGACAGCAGGGTGTTCAGACAGTGTTCTGCACACACAGAAATATAAGTACAAAATTATCAATGCATACTTATTCACTGTTTTTCAAACCCTGTTCTAAGAATACAAGAAAACAAAAGAAAGGAAAAATGGTTTTTTTGCTTCAACTTAAGGTAAAAGATGCAACACAACTCAACCACATTCTCAGAACATCTGTGGATCAAGAAGATACATACAAATATGAACACTGGAAGAGGTCTGAAGATTAAAATGCATAAGTGAGCATTATTTCTTTGCATTTTCTATAATATTGTTATAAGACAGGTTCTGAGTGCTACAGTGTTGACTAGCCTTTCAACTGCAGCAATTCCATACAGGCAGGCATAACAAAGCAGATGCACCAGCAGTATATAAGAGGCTCATACACACACTGCAGTACTTCGCTGAACTTAGATGGCTATCTGGGATATTTGGCAGCAAATAAAGTATCAATTAGAGCCAGGTCACTGTTATATGAGTGAAGTTGGCTCCAGCCAGAAGGGAACTGTTCCAATTTCTCTTCTTTTTAATTGCTTCTGACATCTCATGAAGGAAATAAAACAACAGAGAAAAGCATTAAAAAAAAATCTGTTTATATTTCAAAATACCCCAAGGAGAAAGGAAGATTTCTCACCTGTTACTTATTACCAAGAAATGTAAAAAAGTCAAGAAAATGATCTCTTCAGTATTCATCTTTCCTTCTCCAACGGTGCACAAAGGCCAAGCACAAAGACTTGAGCACTGCATAAATGACATCTTCATTGGGATGGTGTTGTGGATAAGCCCTGAAGTTGATTAGTTGTGACAATTAATGTCCACTAGGAGGAAATGATTAATGAATGATATTACAAGATCATCAAACAAAAGCCTATCAAATGTATAACAAAAGTATTGTGGTGTCTGGTCCACACTAGATTTCCATGTTAGCTCTATAATCAATTGAAAGAGATGGAACCATCCAGGAAGCAAATCCTTACAGCTATCTTCAGCACTTTTCATTCAAACAGATGAATCACTCACTGGAGGTGTCCAGCTCTCACTACAGTAGAGAAGAAATGCCCAGGCAACTAGATTAAATTAGATGCCTAACTAGAGACATGATGAATCCCACTTACTGTGCAATACTGACAATTTCCTAAAACATCAGTAGACTACCTGTTATTTTTCTATTTGGAGCTGTTATCCAGAATCCAAACTATTTCCTCTCTGTAGTTGTGAGCAAATGAATACATAGCCTAGCAAATGTATTTTTAAAGAGACTGTGCTGTCCCAGATGGTATCAGTGGTCTCTAAGCACTAAATTCTCTGTATCAGATCTCTATCTGAGTAAAACCAGCAGGACTGTGTGTCCAATAACGAATCATTTTTTATGATTTAAGCTTCATTTTTAGATTATGTTTTCATGTTTCCACATGACTACCAGAATGAACTTATCTGAACTCAATCTGATCCTTCATATTACTGCACTGAGATTCCTTAGTAAGACTGCTTCTTTGTGCGGGTAATGCTGTCCCTTTAGAAACTCCTGAAATTCAAAAAGGGTCATCTTAGCTTGGTAACAACCATTGGGGAAAATGGTGTTTGTGCCTCTGCCCTTCCCCAAAAGGCACTGTTCCATCAACAACCGCAAATGTCTGTGCATTAACATCCATGACATCCTTAACCTTTAGGAGGCTGCAAATAATAGTTGTCCTCCAGATACTGAGTTTCTGCAGAGAAAGCCCGTTATTATTCAGACTTCTTCCTCTGTTGTTTTCTGCCTTACGTTACAGTGGGAACTCTCATCTCTCTAAAAAATCCAACTGAAGAAAAAGGAGAGCAAATGTCACATATTTGCTATATCAACTCATAAAACCACAACACAGACAAGAAATGGGTTTAAGCCAAAAAGGCTGGAGCCACATCCCGATCTGAGCCCTCCTACAGAATGAGCAGACTGAGATCCTCTGTTCTGGTCTGGATTCAATTCTGCTGTAGATGGAAATCATTTATACTGATTAAGAAAAGACTTCCCAGAAAAACACAACAATTCTAAGTTCAAATTCACTATATTCATGTCTCTCCAAGTCCACAATACATCTAAGAACATCCCAAGCTCACTGTGCTCCTTGCAAGTAAATCTCTGGAGTAGAAGGCAGGAACGGGCAAACGTTCAATTCATAAGCTATCTGTGCAATTCATAAGCTATCTGTTGAGTTGACAGATCAACCCATTTACACCACTCTACACACTACTTCTGCCCTAAACTTTGTCTTTTTAACCCTATGCTACATCTGATTCTCCAGCTGGACTTCTGGTGGTGTGCTAGTGCTGATGTTACAGACTGAGTGCTACTCCTGCAGCCAACCTGTCATTGGCTATGGTTACTGTTTTTTTCTCCTCTTAGACTTTGAATCTTGGAAAAGGATTTGCATTGGTCTGGTCAGCTTCCTATTTAATACACTTGCAACTTCAGGCAGTTCAGAATTACATCACCTCCCAGCAGACTGAGTCTATTCAAATGAGGGCTAGTGCAGCCATCCTTACAGAGGTCGATGACTGGTCTCACTTGTGCCATTTAGTGATAACAGATCTACCCCAAGGTAGATCAACAATATTCATAACATAATGGCCATTAAATGACTTACTTTATTAAAATTTGCTTTTGCTTTTGAAGAGGTTCCATATGTAAGAAACCCAAAGACTTCCTTGGATGAAAGTTAATATTCTAGAAGACTGACACCTCAGTTAAAAGTTTTGTTGTTCTTCTGACTCTCTCTCTACTGGCATCAACTGCTTGGTTTAGGAAAAGGAAAGAGCTGGGTCAAGATACCTTGAGGAAGCCCAGAATGGATGCTGGAGGCTCTGACGCCAGTAGGTAAAATTTCACCTTTGATAGACAGGCACTTTCCCATGGCATCAAGAAATTAGTAATACTGACATTTGCTGCACTACAGCAAATAGCAAAGCTACAGGACTCTAAGTATTTGGCTCATAACAGGAAAAAATCAATGAGAACAAGTACAGGGAAGCTATTCCTCAGCAAGTATTTACTGACATGCTACCATCAATGTTGGTTTTACCACTGTCTATGTTGTCATTTATTTTATAAATTCTTTGTATATAGCTTCTTGATGCCTTCAGTTCATGGGTGAGAGTATTTCATTAATGTAGATTCAGATCACTGGATGTGATTGGACCCCTCAAAACATCCAGCATCACTATGAGGAAATGAAGATAAAACTAAGATGCTCCAGCATTATCTCATATTAAAATTTGAATTATTTTAATCTTTTAAAAATTGGAGAATCACAATGCACTGGTTGGTCCCACAATTACTACTTCCGGGAACACAAAGAACATCTCCTGACTTGAATAAGCTGCCAGATCAGAAAAAAAAAAAAAAAAAAAAAAAAAAAAAAAAGTCACATCATTCACCTTTCCCCCTCCACATTAAGCCATTAAGCCTCCAGATTAAATCCATACGCAAACCTATAGTATTGGTGGTGCATGTTTTACTCTCTACTGACTTGTCTGTAAGGAAAAATAAATCACTGGAAATTACAGGAATGTAAATCTACTACAAGGGAAAGAGTATCTTGGCATATTTATTTATTTGAACTTCATCTCTTCAGAATACAGCCTGATGAAAATACTGATGAAAATATTAATGATGCTATAACCTGATTAATGAAGCACATAGTAACAAATACAGACAACATCTAACATCTATACACCTGTGAAAACAATTATTACCACTGAAATGGTTACACCAGTCATACAAGTTGATCTAAGTTTCCTACATCTCCTCTGCTGAAATTATGTAGCTTTCCCATTGTTAACATTGTGCATGACAAACACTGGGATATTTACAGTCACCCTTCTGCTTCAGACATAGGATATATATGGGGAAGCCATAAAACATCCAGAAGTTCCTTACAGCAAATGGGCACTGGGGCAAGCAGACTTGCTCACTGATAGCTTTTCCAGAACTATGAGGCTATACAAAAGATTTGGTTGACTCAAGCACACCTAGGAATTTACTGAGCCAGTAAAGGGTTGGGATTTATCAAAATTCCCGTGGGAAATTTTATGAGCCTCTTAATGTTCACTGTCCCCAAGGAAACCTGCAACCTTTATCTCCTTTTTGCAGATATTCCTGTCTTGGAAATCCAAGCTGACACAAGGGCTGAGGTTGAACTGCAAATTACAAAGCAGTACATGGAAATATTTACATGCACTACTAATAATGATTTAATTTAAAAAAAAGAAAAAAGAAAAAAGAAAAGAGAGAGAGAGAGACAGAGAGAAGAAAGAAAGAAAAAAAAAAAAAAAAAAAAAAAAAAAAAAAAAAAAAAAAGACTACCAAGTGAAACTTTTTAACATAAGCTATTATGGCAATTGGAATGACCAAAAATTACCCAAAACTTTGAATTAGTGTATCTGTTTTCATCTTCTGTCCTTCCCTCCTACCTCCTAGCACTGTAAAGAGTGGAAGACAAATGCAGGTCTGATGGGAAGGCCATCAACAAGAAGGTTATGGCTTTTGCCACACTAACTCCTGTCACAGGGGAATCAAACCCAGTTTGCCCTAACAGCTCTAGCTAGCAGCCTGCTGCTAGTTTTTGCTTCTCTAGGGACTCTGAATCATCCTGTTCTTTTGTGTACTCCTCCCACATGCAAGGTCTCATATGAGGCAGCCTCTCCTTCCTAGCAAGAAAAGCTGCACAGACATTCCCTCGTGAGCATGTGTAATACTGCTGCTGAATTGGCTAAGGATTTAATGCAGAGCACCAAGAGACCGAGCACAAAGCCAGCCTGGGAGCAAAGAGCAGAGCCTTGAACTGCAATTCCACCAAGCCCTATACAGTAGCATGGGACTAGATCAGCTGTATATCAGATTACTGCAGTGCTCTACAGACGATGGAATGCTAAGTAGGCAAACAGCCTCATTTTCTTGTATTATATTTTTCTGTCCTTCGGGGAAAAAGTAGTCTAGTTTAGCTCAAAGCATGCTAGTTTTCCAATAGCACATATCATGCCAATTTCTGGGAGTCTTTGCTTGTTCAAAACAATTCAGTATCACTTTTGAAAAATGTTTCTGAAATTATTTTCAATTTTCTAAAAGTAACTTTGAGCATATCAACCAGTTATGACAAAATAACTGTGTTGATACTATCAATTTACTTTACTTCTGAAGTGGCACAAGGTCTTCTATCTTAGCTATATCTTTAAGCCATTCAGGAATTGATTCATTAAGCTGTGAGATGCAGTCAAGATTGCATGGAAGATGGGAGCACTGCCTAACAATGCACACTAACAGCATTTTCCATGATATAGTATTATTGAAAAATAATGCAGCCTACTGTGCATGAAATATTTTCATGCAGGGATTGTGTTCAGAAGTAAGTCATGGTAAATTGTGAGGAGAAAAAAAAAAATAATAATTACTACCCCTTTTTTATTAAGTGCAGAACATCATCTTCAAGGACTTGCCAAATAATTGATATCATGCTTTTGTTTAAAATCAGAATACAAGTTTTAGCACTAAGGGAAAAACATGTTGGCCTACAAGAAGCACTGTTACAAGATGGTGTTAACTGGGATTGCATTTTTGCTTTCATACCTATGGTCTTCGATATCATTAACTGAATCACTCACCTGGAATTGAAAGACATTAACTATTTTCAGGATGAGCAAATCTGATTTTTTTTTTTTAATGTTCCCATTCAACCACAGTGTATTCAAAGGCATGGTGGTGTCCATGCATTTTCAGCCCCAGGTATATATTAAAAATGGGCTTGAATTTTTATGTTATATAGGACTAGGAAGTTTAAATTAACAGCAGAAACAGAAAAGACTGCATTGTGCAGGGAAATAGATACACCAATCCACTTAGTGTGAATCTTTAAAGAGAGAACATTTTCCCATGTCCCTTCAAATGATATTTCAAATGGATAAATATTTAATTCTGCAACATTTAAGTAAGTCAGAGAAGTTGCCTATGAAAAACAATTTCAAAATGATTTCCTATTTTAATTTTGTGGGACGCTGAGTAGGGTGGATTTTTGGCAGGCAGAGGAATCTTTGGGGGTTTATGGAAATTTTTTTAATCATCAGACTTGTCAAAAGCCTCCCGCTTTAGGAAAGCTTAGTTTTGTTGTGTTCACTTGGATTGTGTTCACTCAAGAGAGCACCAAACTTCAGAGCACCTGTTGAGCTTTAGGGAGGTCCCCATGTGATCATTTGTGTAAATAATGCACTATCCTAAAGGGGAGAAAATGAATGATCTCAGCCTATAGTGATATGTTTAAGGATTATCTTGTGCCGCACTACTGGAAGAACTCAGTGATCTAATAAGTCATTTCCATCTGTCATTTCTATGACTCTTGCATTTTCAATGCAATGTAGTTCAAATGTTCCATTTTGCTGTCGTGCAAACAACGTAATACACTAGTAAGTTCAGTAGCTCTTGGGGGAACAGGGATTCGTGAATTTGTACTGAAGCTGCATTAATCCATTCTGTTTGGAAAGGCCTTTTATATGACACAAAAAGAAAAATATCTTTGCCTTTGGGGTATAAAACAATGCCAGTTAAATTACATATATATCTCAGAATGGAATAATATTAATTAATCTTCTGTGGATTTATTTTGCTACTTATACCTGCAGAGATTTCTCAGTCTTCTTCATCAATTCCAAAAAAAACTTTCTCACCTAGAAACAGCAGTAACATACTGTAGACTTCCCAGAGCACTTAAAGTGACAATTGACAGGGAGCAAGCAATGGACATTTCAGGACCTGAGCTTTTCCAGCGCTATCTGACTGATCGGTGACAGCTTCAGCACTTATTTACAAGTAAGCAGACACATAATACAGGTTGGAAAACAGAACAAATATCCTGAGTGAGTCATCTAACATGAAGGGTACCAAAAAAGCTGTGAGAAACACATGATAAGCAACGTTTCAGAGCAGTGTGCTAGATTATTTAAATTTTCAGCCAGTGTTCAGTGTAGACACTAGCTTACTGATGAATTGCAAGGTACCTCTCCTAGCAACATCTGGCTACATTTCATAAATGAAATATATATATATATATATAAAGCCTGGAAGATGTCAATGCTTCACTGGAGGTGTGGTGGCCACAGCCTGTGCTGGTGTCCTCCCAGGCTGCACTTCAGTGGAGCACCAGGCAGTCACACGGGAGTGGGGAGCAATCAGCTCCAGTCCTCAACATGCATGTGCCTCTTCTCTGTTTACAGGATGCTCTCTGGAGAAAGCTTTATTTGTTTTTGCTTGGAAGTCAAGCTCTTGCTTTGACTTTGGTACCTACATAAACAAACTGATGCAGGACATGTGCTGGTGCAGATGAGCCAGGCTACATTTCTGAATGGTTTGGCTCAAAGGGACAAGGTATCCAGACCCCATCATACAGTTATTTTCTCTTTTCCAGCTCTTCACAAGTCGAGGCCAATATTCTGTTACTTTGCCAGTAAGAAAAAATTAGCAGATTTCACTGAAATAAAAATGTGTGAGCTAGTTGCTGATAATAAAAACTGTTGATCCCACAAAGGGAAAGAGCAAGTGATCAAGACATGAATCAAGCCAGTTACAAGAAAGGTCAGAAGAGTTCAGGAAGAGACAGCTCTGTCAAACCTTTTGCAAAGTTTAATGCCTAACTAAAGTTCATTCACAGATGCCATATACTGTAGCAGTTGCTTGGAAAAGGATAACCCTACTGCTGAATGCTATATACTTTACAACTTTTTCCCTGCCTTGCTTTTTCATAAATGCATTGTCTGAGAATCATCATTTTGCAGCTGCCAGATGCACTAAATCTCCCAGCACACTTGCACTCCCAGCTTTAGCTTGCTCTCAAAGAGAAGACAAATGCTGTAAGAGTTTGTAAACAACTAGCCTGCAAACTGAAAACGCCCCAAAGCCCTGCCTGCTAAAGTTGCTGACATGCGACTGAAATTAATTTGAGACACCAGCTTGTAATCAGATATCCTGGCCAAGGCAGGAAGGGGTAAAGTGTGGTTTTCACTTTCTTGGGCAATACAAAGAGTTTTTAAAATTTGACATCCAAGTCCCTTAGCTTTCCATGTGATATGAACAATGGTAGCGTGAGTGAATACCATCTTCCTCAAGATACAGAGGGAGATGGATACTAGCTAAAGGGAGGGATTTGGTGTAAAGGCTGGACAGGACCAGCCCTGAACTTTAGGAAAAGCTGAATCTGGATCTGGCATTTATGGTTTAGACTCACTTCTGGAACAAACAGTCCTGCTGTGCACACTGTAACAAATAGATGAGTGATTCACCACAGCACACTAGCCTAAAACAAAGTCCTCTACTCTTTTAGCCAAGGTTTGGAAGTCAAGGTTCACTCAAGAGCCTGCAGTTGGGCAGGGTCCTGGCTAAAAGCTCATTAAAGCGTTCAGCTTCAGTGGGAGGTTTCCTGTGGCTCTGAGTGGCTTTGAACCCAGGCAAATTCCTCTCCATTCTTCAAATAATCCTACCTCTCCCTCCAACCTGGCACAACAGCAAGGAGACACATCAGAGAAGCCTGGCAGAGCAGGCCAGCACTGCTAGGACTCTAACAAAGTTCCAGAAGAGTCCAGTCCCCTTCCCCATCCTGCTTAGCAGCCTTCATTTCTTCCTCAGAATTGTTTTTCTCCCCTGTTTTCCAGGCTTTTCTTTGGTCATGTTATTTGGATTTTAAACATTCTGGCATTGCAATCGTTCCACATTTCTGCCTTGAAGACAATTAAAAACAAAGATATGTTAATAAGATTCATACTCAACTGAACTATATGGGGTATTATGGGGAAAATTATGACAGTGATACAAAACCCACTGTGTGAAAATCCGCTGGGTAAGAAGACTTTGAGATTTTTCTGCGAATACCCTGAAACCATTCTTTAAACTAATGCTTTTATCCAACAGCCACTCACAACTGGGGAGTTTATGGGCCTATTATAAGGCTGCCAAGAGCACTGTGGTCACATTCAAATCCAAATAGCCTCTCAGAAAAAAATCCACATCGGGACGAAATGAAGTAAGTTTGGTTTCTATGACATTTGGAGACAGAAGAGTGAAAGAAAATTCAGGGTATAACTGACAACTGCCATCTACCATACTAGGGATGGTATTTTCAACTCACATGATGAAAACCAATAGGCTGATATCAGGCTCTTATTTGTGACTGCAAGTGGCTATTTTGAGGGGGAGGTAGGTTGTGAATTTAAACATTAAAACCTAACTTCAAATCACCTCACAAACCACAATTCTCAAAGTAAGCACTCAAGGACATTAGAGAGGGGAGATGGGAGGCCCTGACTCTACTGTAGGCCTTTCACACGGTTCTAGGTGAAAAACGATAAGGATCAAGAACCACACTCTGCATACAGGCAATGATTTGTCCAAATGATACATTTATACTGCAGCCCAGAACAGAAAAGGGATAAATACACCTTTGAATTTCTACAGCTGCTATTGGAACTTAGAACACAAAGGTCCCTCCATATTGAGGCTCCCACAAAGAAAACTGATCATGATCTAAGTTTTTCTGTGATGTCCTCCAGGTCCATGGGCTTGGAACCGGCAGAACAGGAGGGAGTTTGCCTACATTGGGCTCTGTTGTTCTGAAAACTGTTTCTCCCCTTATCCAGGACCACAGCTGGGCAGTGCAACTTGGAGAACTATTTTCTTCTTCTCTTCAAAACCAGTTTGACTAGACTTTGAGATGATACTCCCAGTATCTATCACCAAATGGATGCAGTTGTTACCTCAGACAGCCCATTCTGATCGTTTGCAGAACTTGGTCTCTGCTGTTTTCCTGGCAGCAGCGCTCAGTCTCTTTTCAGCTCACATAATCTGCCAAGCAGCATTTCACCACTGCCATTTCCTATGGCAGGCTAGCAGTCTTGAGTTGTTATGCCTACTGTTCATGCCAAGACCTTGTGTTTGGTGACACTTCTGTGTGACTCAGTTCAGGCTCAATGATTCTTGCAAAGTAAACAAGGCCGCAGACAATAACGTGAAGAGCTCATCTAATCCAGGAACAACCCCACTATTACAGCTGTTTCTCCATAATGAAAATTAAAGGAGAGGGGATTGGTAGAGATCAGGAGCAAAAATGAACAACTGATGAATGTAATCCTGTTGGACCAATGTGACATGGTGACATGCTGTTTTGATTCTTCTGGAGGCTGTGGGTATGTGTGTGTCCTGCAGAATTCCAGAAAACAGAAGCTTTACAGCCCTAGAAACATCACCATAAACTCTACATACATCCGAAACAAAACAAAAGACCATGGAACTGAATTTGACTCTTCTCTGGAAATCATCAATCCTGAAATCTTTAGCACCTCACTGAGCAAAACTTTACTTCATGCATGGCATTTTGTGATCTTAATTCTTTAAACCTAATTTTGACCTGTGTAAGATCCTGCATCACAATGCATTCTCTACGTAAATAACAAATAGCTAGCTGAGGTCATATGTTTTTTGAGTCTATCCTAAGAATATAACTTCCTTTAACAGGGAAAAAAAAAGCCAAGTTTCTTTGTTGGCTAACAACAAAAGCTGTATATACTTTTCAGACACTTAAAGAATAAATACTCAGCTGGTTCAGAGTGTTACATGGGCCCCTTCTCTAAACTCCAGTCTAGAAAAGAGATTAAGACATCTCGTCTTTTGTGATACAGAAGACAAGAGCAACACTTGCTGATGTTAACACGTGAAGAAATTTCTGAGTGCACAGGTTTTAAAATCAGTCCTTTGCTGTAAGCAGACTTTGGCCATAGGATGACTGAATTGAAAGATGGCATTTTCGCCATTGAATGTCCCATTCTATGGTTTTTAAAAGGTACACAGCTAGAGGAAAAATTAAAAGACTGTTTCTCTTTGCCACATTGTATGCTAAGTTATATCATTTGAAATAATTATCATTTGAAATAATTATGAATATCAGCATGTAGCTGTCATTTTATTTCTAGCTAAGCTAAGGAAGATCAATGATGTTGTAAAAGGCAATGCAAAGACCTATCCTGGGGACTGTGTACAGGTTTGATTATTTATATCCAGGACAAATACCCACAGGAAAGTTGCTAAGATGATACAAAGAAGAGTAAGCCTGGCTTATAATGCATAGGCTACAAAACGAAGGCTGAGGGTGACTCATTGTAAAACAGAACCATACTTGGTTCAGAACGTAAAACATTGGAAATGAAAAAGAACTATTTAAGTTGAACATTTGTCAAAATGACAAACTGACCATGGTTAAATTGGAATTGAAAATTAGAAGATTCCTAACCTAAGTGAGATTCTGTAAATGGATTTCATTTTCCAATGAAAGTTTTCTTCCTTCTCTAACTGTACATAGAGCCTGACAAATTAAAGAAAGGACTTGCATGATATGCTCCTAACAATACCAGGAACTGGTATTTTACTTCCAGACATGCTGCTATTTAAGATACCCAAAGCCACTGAAATCTCCACTGAACTTGGAGCATAGACCAGGACTATTACTTTCCACTTCTACATAGAACAGTGCTTTCCCCCATATGTGTTCCCACCAAAGGCAATATGACAGCTCACCGTGCCTTAAACATAAATAAATGTGGCACTATACACCATAGGAAACATCTGCTGAAATTATCTGCTAGGACTTCTTATCAAAAGTTTCCATCTCCAAAAAATACTTTGACCTTTAGTTTCTAAACACTTTTGCAAAGCAATAGATTAAAGCTATGTCACATTAGACCATCGATGCTGCAGCAAAATTCCACTAAAGACAAGGAAAGGCGGTGTTTGAAGGTAAAGTTTTCTTATACCAAAAGGTACAGGTGAAAAAACTAGAGGAGGTCTCAGTTACACTAACCCTTCCTGAGCCTAAGACTTGAAGCATTTCAAAGAATTTTACTGTCTTTCCCCATTTAACATGTTCCCACCTCCTTTGAATGGATACCAACTTCTGACCCAAATGTAACTTCAAAACAGACTATTATTTGGAACAATAACTTTGGCTCAAAAAGCATAATACTATCCTGCTCAATTTAACTAACAGCAACAAAACCCAATTAATGATTGAATCTGTGCCAAAATAAAAATTTGTGTTTATTTTGTAGAAAAACCTGTGAAGGGCTTCACACAATTACAGAGAGTCTTGCTTGAAACTAAATTAAGAAAAAGAAAAAACATCAGGAGCTACATTTACTCCTCAAACAGATTATCAGAGATAGCATCAGATTTTAAACCTGACCAAAAAAAAACTAAAAAATTAAATAAAATAAAAAGACCACCAGTGGAAAAATAACCCATATTGTTCTCTAACAACATAGCAACTGTTTGTTCTCCTGGCCATTGCAACACACAAGTAAGTACTCTACTTTTCATATGATATGATATATTCATACTGTCAGTGATACTCCTCCCATCTCAAGAGGATTATTTTGCATGTCTTTCTGAGTTCTTTTGAAAAACAACTATTTGCTCCTATTCAGCACATCCTGAGTGATGATCCCAAAAGCTTTTCCTAGGAAGTATGCTCTAGTGTACGTTCTTTTTTATGAACAACTTCTACACTAATCTACTTTCTTTCCCCACATGACTGGATTAGAGTTTTATGGGGCCCAGGGTAAAACCAAACAATAAGAATAATCTTACTGTCATCGTCACCAAGTTTCACAGTGATTCTGTTCTTGTGTTTTCCTCATTTCATCCTTTTCCTCCTCCTGTTTTAGACCATTAATTTCTCTACTTGCTGTCCCTCAGTCTGAAGTCTTCCCTGCTGCTCACATGAAAGAGTGTAAGTTACTGACTGTTGAAAACTTCAGCTGAAACACAGCCAGGTCAAGATGAGGTTACATAAAAGTCTAAAGGCAACTTTTTTAGGTCACATTCTCAGCAGCACAGATTCAGAAAGTTTCAGTAAGCAGACTGCACTTAACACTCTAGCCGACAGTATTTATTACATTAATATTGTTCCCATAGACAGTTTCTAAAGTGCATTTCTACCATGTCCACCCTGTAAGCACATACTGTACTTGTATCATTCCCAGACTACCTATGCAGCTGGGCATTTATTTGTACTAATGCATAGACAGGAAGAAACTTAAATTAACTTTTTTTCCCAAAATAATTTTACAATAAATTTACATTGCCTTGGGAGGGGTGGAGTTTTTTTGTTTGGTTTTTTTTTTTTTTTTTGCGATATGGAGATGAGCAAGTCTTTGAAACAATAGACAAAATGCCTAGTCACTCTAAATACTTTATACTGTGCGTGCTTGTTTTCCTTTCCTAAAACTATTTAATGTGCCAACTTTCATCACTGTGAGGAATCTCCAGTACACAAAAGGTGTTTACTTTGTGTTTTTTTTTTTTTTTCCTTAGTAAAATGACCTTTACAGTATTTTGGTTAAGCATTCTTACGACTGGAAATTTATCTGAACATTTTAGACTTGTAAACCCTTGGGAACTTGGGAATGCATTCAGTTTGGTTGCAAATCCTGAGAAAATGTGTATTTGCCCATAGCTGCAAAAATTAACTAGAGCCTATAACTGTAGGCATGAATGGACCAGATGAGAACAACAATATCCCTGTAACACTAGCTGCAAAACTGGTCTTTCAGAGCAAGTTACTTTTTTTCTTGTGCATTTCTTTACATAATAAATCCACATATTCCTTTATCACATAAGATACAAATACTGATACAGATACAAGCTTTTATCTAATGTTGGGTATGTTCCAGAGAATATTACAGCATGTTTGGGGTTTAGTGTCTCAATACAGACCCCACTGTACATCATCCACTGTTCTCTGCTAGGTTTTTCAGATCATTTGGTCTCACCAATGACTGTATTTTCCATCATATATCATGCATCCAGCCATAATCTTTGCTAGAGTTTCAAAAAATGACTTCCATCTCCAGCCAAAAAATAAGCTCTGAGGAACAAATGCTTTGCTTACTGAAAACATGGAGAAAAAAAACATAACCCAAAGAAGAATATAAAACACATGAAAATTGATCCTTCTGTCACTTGATCATCAGGCCAGAAAGGTTCACTATACCCATACACCTCAGCTTTCTGGTTTTATTAGAGTAACACTCCATTATCATTCCCTGCGATTTTCTTAGCTTCACATCCTATACAAACAGTCAGAAAGGAGACAATAACAAAGAGCACAAGTCAGAGCAACTCTGACTGCCATTCAGGATCAGAGTCCAGGCTGCTCCTAACAACTTGCTGTTCCTGCCCTCACTGGTAACTCTCTATATACCTAAAGGTACACCCCGACAAGCAGCACAGTTAGTAAACTGCCAGTAAGCTAAGCTATACAGTTTCAAAGGGCCCCAGCCAGATACTGAGCAGAGAATGTAGAATGACAGAAGCTTGAAAAAGGCCCAGTGAAATTCCGGACCTATGATTACAATTAATTCTGCTTTAAAAATACTATAAACTTTAAGAAGCAACAGGGCCATTGTTATTGTCAAATCCTTAATCTATAGTATTTCCCTTTGCAAAGCTTTTTGCATGAGCTATAAAGCATTTCCAAGCACAAAAAGTTCATACATGAGGTTTTCTTTGTTTGTTTCTTTTGTTTTGTTTTTAAAACAAAACCTTCTCCTAACTAGCCCCACTCTCAGAGAGGCCTCTTCAATTCTCCCACCTTCCAGGAACCTCAATGAGCCTTTGGTTCTTGGTCCTGTGGCTGTCATACAGCCACCTGCATAAGTTTTAAACTTTGCTAATGCAGTTCAGCAGAGGCGTCCTCATCCCTTCCAGTGCCAACAGCAGTTTTCTCACACTGGATTTTTGTAAAGATCTAACACAACTAGTTACACTCTTTTTCCTGCCAGCTTTTGACTGAAATGAGTGAAAGAAGCCTGGTGGGATCTGTGAAAGAGATTGATTATTTGACAGAGGTACAATTATATCAACCTCCTTGAATTCATGACAGCATCTTTTACTTGATATGCGGTATGTACTTCATAACAGTCCCCAAGTTTGGGCTATGGCCCTCACTGAAGAGACGGGCAGTCCGAGGTATGGGTAGCTCATATGACTCGCCCCACAGCAGGCCAGGCAAGCGAACGGCAAGGCCCAGTATGGACTCTCCATCCCTTGCACTGCCACTAAACGATCCCATGGATGTTCCCTTCTCTTCCACTGGGCTACTCAAGTCCAATATTTTGCGTCCTACATGACTCTACAGTTATTCGTCTTTATGTAGCAACCTCTGTGGTCTTTTTGATGATAGATAAGTGTACATTTTAATAATTGCCTATGCAGAATTACACAAGCTGGGAAGGCAAAGAATTAAGTACAAAACTGACATTCCACAAGAGGGTAAGCTTCCCACTGTAGAAAAAACAATTGAAGAGAAGTTTTGCAATTATAAAGATGATTTAACTATGAAAATGAAATAAATGAAAATACTCTTGGTGTTGCTAACATCCTTGCATGATGAAAAATCTGCAAGCTAATTTTCTTAAAACATCAGTGACAGGGAGAAAGTAATAAGACAACAGGCTCTAAAAGCAGGCGAATTACCATAAATGAGTTAGCATTCCCCCCATAAATGTATCAATGCATGCATTATAAATACTGTCAGAATTTCCCTTTTGTGGTTGCAAGTGGCATGCCAATTAAAAACCCCATAACCTTTATACACATATTTTCTGCATTTCAATTGTAGGTATTTGGTTATATGGTCCCCTCTAACCTATTAATATACGCAATATCTTGTTTATATCTGAAGAAGTTCGGGACACAGAGTGTCTTTTTTGCATGAAGAAAACTTCTCATGTTTCCTTCCCGTCAGAATAAGATGTGGCTAGCAATCTGTTCCCCTTAATAAGGATGTCATTAAGGAAGAAAAAGACTGTTTTGATTGACAATGCAGTGTGCATGCCAAACAGGCAGATAGTGATGTAGCCAATGGCAGCTAGCTCTTCAGGATCAAGACTCAAAATCGTGGTCAGGACTGACACGGCAACATCTGACTAATACCACATTCTAACTGCTCTAACTTATTAAAGTGAATCCTCTTTCACAACCTTATGGCCATGCGTCTTTGGGTGCAAAGAGACATGCGGAATTCCCCATCTCCAGTTTAAGTTCAGATATTAATTAGTTGCTTCCAAAATCCAGAGACCCAACTGCTCAGAGAATTAGAGAATTTATCCACAAACATGCCTTTCCTTAATATATCATAGGCAATGGGGTTTGGATTTCTGTGGTTTTTTTTTTTTTTTTTTTTTTTTTTTTTTTTTCTCCAACCTACATGGGCTACCTGACCTCAAATAACATCTTCCTACAGAGAAAAAAGGAAAGCACGAGGGCAAATGCCTACATTTTCATGTCAATCACACATTCCATTGCCTTTTTAGTTTCTGTCTTCCGAAAGCTCTGATTAAACATGACTTCCTACTTGTTCCTAGACTGGATATTTTACATGGAGTATTGCTGGCTCAGAATAAACATCTTGTCAAATACAAAGCAACACAGACTGATTTATTCAGCTGTATAGGGGTTGTTTCTCGTATATGATGAACTGAAAAGCTACAAGCTGATTTATTAACCCCAGAAACTAAATGTCTTCCTGATTTTAATCTTTTTTTGTCTATTTTTAACTAAAAGCAGAAAATCTCTTTTTATCTCTCCCTGGGGTTATATAATTTTTAAAATGTAATATATATATGAATTGGAGGCTGTACCTTAGTCCTGGTTTCTGACTATTGTTCATATCTGAAATATGTTCTAGCAGTTCTAGTTTTGTTGCAGCTGTATGTTAAATAGTATTATCTCTTTAGCATGGCAAAAAAGTTGTTCAAAGCCACAAAGCTAGTATTTGATTTGTTAGCATTCTTAGCTCATGGGGTACATTCACAGGAAGGGCCACAAGAGGCAAATATGTATATTGGAATTCAAACAGTGCATACAGCTGTTTCTCAATAAGTAATTTCAGTGATGAGAGAGAAAAGCAGAAAGGTAGAATTAAAAAAGTCTATCTGTCTTAACAGATAGGCACTCTGGGTCAAGAGCACTGTGTTTTAAATCTTTCATGCCTACGAACGTGAGCAAGAATACCAGATGTGCACACATGCATGCAAGCATGGGCAATCTATAGGAGTATCTCTGCATCAATAAGTCAGCTCTAAAGTATGTTTAGAACATTTCTGCGTAGGGAAGATATAGGCAGGGTAGAGCACCTAAGAGAAAATTGTAATTGGTATCCCCAGATCATGACACTTATTGCTCTTGAAAAATGCTGGGCTGCAAGTGTAGGCTGCAAGTGGGCTGCAAGTGCAGTACAATGTTTCATCTAGACAAGACTAGGGGACAAGACTGAAAAAAAATGCAACATCTGCCTAAATGGACGATGCAGATAGTCTTGTGCTAACTCCACTCATACATTGAGCCAGGCAGACATGCTCCAGCTGTGGTATAGAGGGAGTGCCGGTTAGCACTGTGCCTGAGTTAGTAAGTGTAGCTGCAAGGCTGTATATTTTACTTTCCCAACACAGAGTAGTATGCACTTGCAGATACAGAGACTCAAATTACATTCCAGTTTCTGCCTCGGCTTGATGTTTTCAGATAGGTTCCTTTAGTCAAAATTATCTGAACAGCCTTCAAGTTTGGATACCTGCACCACAGCAGAAAATCAGGCTTACTCTTAGGGGCCAAATCACTTAGATTTGGCAAAGGCTGTTTGGTGGGAATGCAAAACTTGCACTGGCTGTTTTTTGAAACTGTTACTGCCAAAACCTACATACCTCTAATTTTCATCCCTGCAACTGAATAATATAACCCCTTACAAGTATTTAAAGAACATTCTTGGATACTTTTGTTGTAAATGTGGTAACACTGACAATAATTTCCAAAAGGTTTATAAACTTTCCTGGCTTGCTCTGCACAGGTGTATCATACCAGATTCTCAGTCTTCATGTACTTCAGTAAAGTTGGCTAAAACCATGCTCAGATACAAAGAGCTCTACCCTACAAACAGTCTTGCATGCAAAATAACTAAGGTGAAATTCGTCACAATGAAGGCCAAATTCTGTACTCCGGAACAAGAAATCAAATACAAAGCAAAAATAACTGGCAAGACAACAAAAACATTGACAGGACTTGAGGTCTATGCTAAACCGTAGACGGAACACAGATTAATCATATGACACTGTTGCAAAACTAAAATTAAAGCAAAGAAAAAATAGACCACAGACATGCCAGCGTATGCCACCAGGACTATTTTATATTAAAGAGAGTAATTACTTCTCTAGGGCTTCAGCTGGAACACTACATATAGTTCTGGTTACTGTGCTTTTCAAAATGCTAAAGAAAAGCTGGATGAAGTCCAAAGAGAAGAAGAAGAAAAGGTTCAGAAAATATGACCTATGAAGAAATTGGATCTGTTTAGTCTAGCAGACTGAAGGGAGACATGATAGCAGGCTTTCATGTGTAAAAGATTGCTTGTAAGGGGACAGTAACCAATCTCTATGTCTGCTGAAGGAAGGACAAGAAGAAATCAGTCCAGTTTGCAATAAAACTGTGTTATGGAAGGGCCTCTACATATAGAGAATGTAAGCAAATTGCATGGGGAGGCTATAGCATCTTACTGATCAAAAGGGTTACAAAAACAGGTTGGGCAATTATGCCCTTGGGATAGTCTGCTAGACTTGAGCCTGGTTAACTGCAGAAGAGTGGATTTGACCGACAGTTAGCTGAGGTCTCTATCCCATTTTCTACTCTTTTCTCTCACATTGCTGGTTTCCTTCTAAAATACTGTCTACCACGCCAATTTTTTACAAAACTAAGTGGTTGTCTGCCATCTTGCATATCTCCCCATCCACCCTTGCCCAGCTCTCTGTGCTCTGAGGTGTCAGTCAACAACCCCAGCTCCTTCTCATACTGACAGCCTCGACTACCCACTCTACATCTTCAGTTCCCTGCTTACCTCACATACATATTGTCCAGGTGTAAGGAAGCAAACACTGGGGCTAGTTAAATAAAAGCATGGATGGAGCAGCTGATTGGCCATATAGCAGCTGAGTGGTTCATAAAATAACCTGACTGACATCTTTACCTGTGTAATTTGGGTTGCCTCTATTTACTCAGCTGCCAGTTTTCATGTGACTTGTAAGGACTTCCATTGTTTAAGATTTCTGCTCCTCTGACAATTTACTGTTTGAAAAAAGATTTAAAGTTACTAGGTAAGGAGGGTGATGGAGAGTGGTCTGCTGCACAGACATAGCCAGACATGCAGTGTGATCACATATGCCTCATTTCCTTAGGAAATTAGGGAAAAAAAAAAAAAAAAAAAAAAAAAAAAAAAAAAAAAAAAAAAAAACTACCCCTACTAACTCCACTTCATTCAAAATAAGGATAAAATAATTTGGATGTCTCCATTCACAGGTCCTTGCAACTACTGTCACTCTGCCACTGTTGTGTTCATTAGACTGAGGTGCTTGTTAACAAGGGCAGGCTATAAAAAATACTCAAGGCTGTGAATTTAAGTTCCCAATGTCCCGCCTTCATTTCCTAGGGGACTTTCTTGATATTGAGTGAAAGTACCCCTAGGAAGAGCTGTTGTAGAACAGTGTTTTAGCTCTTTTTATTTATCTATTTATTTTTGGAAGGTTTTAGCTTTCAAAAGGGCCATACAAATTTTTCCTTGATACAGATTAAATGGTTTCTCTAATGTTACTGGGAGTTGCCAGATGGTCCTATTTCAGATATTCTAAGTAGCTGTGTTTAAGCGAATGTAGACGTGGCTGGATAGTGGGAAAGTTGAGTTTTGTTTTTTTCAGGGGAGAGAGGAAGGTATGTGTTACACATCACACTTGTTTATCTCCTGAGTGACTCTGTCCAGAACAGTTTGATCTACTCCACATGCTGTACAATTAGGCAACACTGCAATATCAAACACACTGCAAATGCAACTTTCTGAAATTTCCTCCCATTCCCAATAGTAATTATGTGAAACAATTTGGCAGACAACTTTTAATTGCTATATGCATTATGTTATATGTGATTTGAATTTAGGAGACATGAGTCACAGCAGGGTGCACTTCTAAATAGAGCAGCATAAGAATGCTCTATTCCCTGAAGAATTTTATTTATGCCTTATTCATGTGAGCAAGGGCTAATGATGTATGAGTAAGGCGTTGCGGGACTCAACACTGCTGTTATGACCTCTGGGATAAAGAAAAAGGCCAGACGTGATCAGAAACTGGAAGAAATGTGCCCATAATTTCTAAGTACTTTCCATCTCATATATGTACATTACGCAGCTTGCAGTTCCATTAAGTAGCAACATGCATGGGTGTTTTGGCTGGGGAGTGTCAAGGATTCCTAGTCATAAACTTCACAGATCATTTTATATGCTCAGAATAATCTCTTGGCAAGACTTCTTACTTCCCTGCCCCCAAGGCATTGTTTGTAATAAAAGCCTGCAAATAACTATAGCAAGCAATTTTGTTTTTCAGTCTCCCTCCTCAACATGAAACAGAACCTCTTCCAGTCTGCACTCTTCCTAATGTGTCTGCCCTTACTCCATACGTGCGTGCTGCATAGCAGCTGCTCTGTCAGACCCCTGCAGTTCCTTGTGCAGACTAAGGGAACGGCTGAAAGCTAGTGCTTTTTATTTTGTGACTCAACAGTGGAGTTCAGCATTGGCCTTAGGTTGTTAATCTAGACCAAGTCCATAACACATGTAAACTGTGACAAAGGCTGCTCTATCAGTTCTCATGGAAGTGGAAAAAGCAGACAGCTGCACTTGTGATAATGTGGAGGAGACTTAGGAAATTACAACCCTGGCTTTTTATTTCTCTATTTCAGTCCCTTCTAGGCACTCCATTTTAAGCAACAGCCCTTTAAGAAACTCCCAGGCACATCACCTCCTAGCACAAAATTACCCTTCCTTCTCAGGAGCACATTGCTGTTTATTCATCGCTTCTGTTAGTTATTTTAAATGCATATCTTTCAAGTTGTGTAATGACAGCACAGTCCCTTTTTAATATACGTTATTCCCTTTCTCTGTCACATGACCACCAGCAAGACCCAGCTATGCACTGCACAGATCCTTCGCTGCCCCTTTCTATGATGCTTGCAAGAAATTATGCAATATTAAGTAATGGCATTATTAAGAGTGCTGTATTGGGCCCATGACTAATTGATTGCTTTTACCTAACTAAAAGAAGAAAAGAACAAAAACACAGCATTTTGTTCCAATGTGGTTACCTGTTGTGGTAAAATATGTATGTTCTGTCTTGTGGATAACCAAGTCCTGCCCGATTGTGCAATATGAGGTTAATGCTGGAGACAAGAGATGCTCTGATTGACAGGTGAACAATAACTTAAGTCTTTTCTTTCCTGTGTCTGAAATTATCTGGAAACGAATATGAGCTCTGTAGATGCTTGTTTACAACACACAAAAACTTACCGGATCACAGACTGGTAATATGCGAGCGTGCAGCTTTCATTCACTTTATGGGATCAAAGGTCCCAGGATGTAAATGTACAAACATATGTACTAATGCTTACCTCCACTGAGCAAAACATTTGAAAGCGCAT
This sequence comes from Heteronetta atricapilla, assembly GCA_011075105.1. Lineage (NCBI taxonomy): Eukaryota > Metazoa > Chordata > Aves > Anseriformes > Anatidae > Heteronetta > Heteronetta atricapilla. The sequence continues at coordinate 26,084,630 of CM021735.1, forward strand.
GTCCACAAGTATGCTCTGAATCCTAATGAAAACCCTGGAAATTCAACCATGTGCTTGAATTTCAATACATGCTCTAATGATTCACTGACTAGAAATATCTTGCTGAGGCAGAGACTACGTGCCTATATCTAAAGTTACCTTTGATCCACTGCTGACAAAGGAAGTACATGAAGAAGCCTTTTGATAGGAAATACTGCTTTTTGTCCTCTTTATTCCTTCATAGACAAAGGAAACCCACTTGAACTGTCAAGCACAGTAAATGTTTTGGTTTTCAGGAATAGGGCAAGGGAGTGGGTTTTGCTTCATACTTCAAATTCTATTTCTTAAAAAGAAATGCTCTTTTCTTCTAAGGAAAAGGGCTAAAACATGATTGACAGGCTTTACTTTTTCTCTGGTATTACAGTAGTACAAAACCATATGCTGCTCCTGTATGAAAATCCCGTCTCTACAGTTGATTTGTTTAAAGCACAGTCTTCTCATCAAACCAGACTACATTTGCCAGCCCCCAAATCTGACTAACAGTAGACAAATGTGCTATGCACCCATTACAATTCAGAAGAAACTCAGCTGCAAATCTCTCTTATTAAGGGGTTAAGGCTCAGTTCAATAAGCTAGCTGTCCATTAATCAGACATCTCAGTTTCCCACATGTGCTTTGATACGGGAACAGCCCTGCATTCGATGCAAGAACTTCAAGGCTAAAAATATCCAGCCTGATTTTTATACGCAGGAAGCTTAGAGCTGTGATTTGCATAGGGAATACGCCCGCAAACAAAGAACACTGATAAGCGGGGTACCCTTGTCAAGCACATATGCACCAAGACATTTTGGAAAAAGAAACGTTTTTTTCCCTGCAGTTCTCACAGAGCGCCTCTTTCACAGACACGTGATAGATTTGCCGAACTATGATGAGCTGAATTCCATGCCATCAGGGAATGGTTATGCCCTGCATTCACATATGCACTCCTCCAACAGGTATCTATTTCCTCTGGGAACTAACCATTGCCATCCTTACTGATAGCACAATGGAGAATACGACACAAAAAGCCATAAATGGTGAGATCTTCTCTTCCTCGTCTGACTTTAGCCACTGAAACTAAACTACTTACTTGTTTCTGTAGGAAACACAGAGCACCTCTAGGAGGAGTTAACATCATCCGAAAATGAGATCTTCTGAAGACTGTTTAATAGAGGTAGGACCTAACCATTCAGATGGGAGGTACAATGGGTTCCATTGAAAGCAAACCCAAATAATTTTGTGCAGCATGAAAACTTTTTAGACCTTTGATAACTTGTAAAATTATGACAATAAAACTGGCAATAATAAATAAACCAACTCTGTATCTTCAATGTTATTCCATGAAGTTCACATTTTATGTATTTACATTTATGTTCATATTCCTTATATCTTTATTAAAAGTCATATTGTATATTTTTAAAGCTTGCCTTCTATGTGACTAAAATATAAACTTGTGTAAATTAACTTTAATACCATGCAATTCAAAAGCATCATTCCCATTTACTTTGTCTGCCCTATTATCCCTAAATTGCAGTTTCAGGATAGGTTATTAAGATTTAATTTTCTATTTATGGAACTACCAATGCACAAAAAAAAATAAAAATAAAAATAAAAAATGTGTGTGCTAGGCGTTAACCGTATAAAGAGATTCTAGACAGGTCTTACCCCTAGTGAAAGGTTCATTTATTATAGCAGCCATAGTTCTTTGTGGCTTACCTTAGAATGAAACTATACTTGAAACCACACCGACTGATTATTTTTAATAAATTTGCACACTAAAATCAGAGCAGATCTGCTATTTGCATTCTTGTACCTTACTATTGTGCATGTGGATGTGAAACACTGTGGTATAATGTGGCAGCACGCTCGGTTTGCTCATCAGCTGTTCTGCTGGGAAAGAGGCTAATGACCACATGAAGAGCGCAGAGTAATCTCAGCTAGTATAAAATGTGAGCCAGACAAGCTGAAGATCCAGTTCTAAATTTCCCCAGTTTTTGCTTCCAACATCTGCACTTTAGAAACCATATCCATACAAATACTTGGATCCCAACCCTCTTGCTGAAAATTAATCTGTTTGTTCACGTTGATAAAGAGCTTATGAAATAACTGACATTTTCCACTGAAAGGCTTTTATGGAGTAAGCAAACTTATTCTGTGTACAATAACTGCAGTAGTTCAAATTAATTCTACATATATCACCAGTGAAATGAATGGTACCACAATAGAAATTAATCTTTCAAATCCTTAGGGTATCATCAACATATTAGCTAAGGCTGAGTCCATGAGTACTATGGAGTGAGACCACATTTACACTTACAGAAGTGAAACCATTATCAATGTTGTCCTAAATACTTACTGTATATCCACTGTTTATTTCCAACTACATTTTTTGCAGTCTCAAATGAAGCAATATTAACTAGCTTGGGACTTGTAACCCTAATCTGCAATGAATATTCAATGGAAGTAAAAAAGGACCCTGAACTCCAGAGAAAGGGAAAGGATGTGATTCCAGGATTCACCACAAGCGTGATCAATGGATTCACCACATAAAACATCCATGGGATGCCATCCTGGGACCTGGCTACTGGTTTTAACACATCCGAATGACAGCAGGTGAATTCCACCAGCAGTGTTTCAGCAAGCCAGTCATCCCCTGCCCACTAGGAATTCCAACATCAGCCATAAGGGTGTAAATTGGTGTTAGCTCACAGACCTCAACAGAACTAGGCTTGCACACTGTGACAAGACTGTGAACCTTAGAGGTGTAGACACAGTAAAATTATGGGTCGGATTTTTACCTCAACTATTGTGGTGAATTTCTGGTGTAATCAGGTAATTCAAGGTTGAATTGATTTTCTAAAAGCATTCTTTAAAATGTAAAGATGGGTCCAAAATAAAAAATTTGCATCTCAATTTGTATTTTTCCAAACTGTGAGGAACTTTGAATTGTTCAACATGGGCTCCAACAGCTTTTTAGGTAGCTCTGAAGAGCTCGTTTCAGAATGACCGCTGACTGAGGTTACAGGGACCTCACAACACCCTCCAAGCAGGAATATTCTGACAAGATTACAGGTTCATCCACGCACTTTTGGATGAAACAAGAGAGAAATTGTGGACATTATTTTTCATTTCGAGGGGGATGGTTCTTGGTTGCCTGCCCCAATTTCCTCACTTAACGTAAAAACACTTTTGAGGTTCAAATCTACCCTCAGCTTGACTTAGGGCCACGTGAAGAAAAGCTTGATTGTAACACTGTTGAAGATGTGCACTCACATGGACAGCAACATGACTTCTGTGACACAATCCACTGCAGAACGTCCCTGGTATGTGTATAGGGCTTGGTGGACTGGAGGCTGAGGATTACAGCTGCCTGCCAATGAAACCTCCCCAGGCAGGATCACTCAGTGTCGCCTTCTTGCTCTCTTTCCTTGCTGGTTTTTGTTTCCCGTCAGGGCTCTCATCATTGCCAGCGCCCAACTCTTTCTTGCTCTCAGCTCTGTATCTTGTGGCGCTCGAGGCTTTTCTTCTATGAATCACTACACAATAAAAAGGCCTGCTTCTGACGATACACTCTAGAAGTCTGAGGGGCTGACACTCATTTCGGCTTTACCCTAATATACACAGTTCTGCAGCTCTCTCATTCTTTGAGTCAAGCGTTTCAGAGGCATTTCCTGGGATAATCCGTACAGCACAAACGCCTCGTTTCCCGCAGCGCGGCCGAGTCTGGAGGCCGGTTCAGCCGCTGCTCGGGGCTGCCAAGCTCGCTCCGATTTTCCCTCAGCACACACGCAACCGGCTGACGGGATGCGTCTCATTCACCGACACCGCTTCCCAGGGGAGCCCACGCCAAACGTGAGGAGGCCGGGGAATGCGGAGGAACTGGCCATTTTTGGAGCTCGGTTCCTTCAAAGCGGCCCCGGGTCACTGCTGGTCGCAGAGTGACACTGCGCAGACAACCGGCCGCGTTAACCCCAGGCGCTCCCTGCCCTGCCCGCAGGGTTCCCCGGCAGTTAGCTGAAGTGCTGCCCGTCCCTTCAAGCACTGCGCCCAGCCGTCACCAAAGGCGGCGCGGGGCAGCCCTCGCCCCACACGAGGCCACAAGCACACACCGTCCCGGGGCACGGCCGGGGGACGCCGAGGGCACGCGGCTGTCCTGGGGGAGGGCAGGGGCGGCCGTCACCACACGGGGAGCGGAGGGGGGCGGGCAGCACCACGCTGCGCCGGCGAACCGGGCGAGGGGGGGGTGACCCCGGGCTGCCGGCCGGGACGGTGAGGAGCCGCCGCGGATCCCCGGGCGCCCCGTCGGGCAGCGTGCCGCCCCCGGAGCTGAGCCGAGCCGAGCCGAGCCGGGCCGAGCCGCCGCTCGCGAGGCGCCCCCAAGCGGCGCTGCCGGGAGCCCGCCCTGAGGCGCGGGTCGGCCGCGCGCTGCCCCCGCCGGTCCCAACCCCTCCCCCGCCACCCACGCCCCGCCCCGTGCCCGCGCCGCGCGTGCCCCCGCCGCCGTTGCTCCGTCCCCGGCCGCTGCGCGCCCGGCGCACGCCTCCCGCTTCCTGCCCCGGCGGCGCTGATTGGCCCGCCGCGCGCCCAGGAATGCGGGCGGCCCTTTAAAGGCGCGCGCGGCGCACGGCGCCCGCACTGCTCCCGGCAGCGGCACCGGCACGGCGCGCACGGCTCGCAGCACGCACCGCTCACCCGCTGCTCCCGCCGCGCTCGGTGCGAACCCGCCCGCAGGGAAAGCGGAGGGAAAGGAAAGGAGAGCACAGCACAGCGAGGTGCCGCGCTGCACCCCCGCAGGTAAGCGCTGAGGCGGCTCCCGCCGTGCCCGCGGCACCTGCCCCGCGGCCGTCGGTGAGCGCCCGGTGACCGCCTCCCTTTGCCGTCCCCCGCAGGCACAGCTTCGCCATGGGGCCGGCGGCGCTCCTCGTCCTCCTCCTCCTCCTGAGCGGCGGCTCGGAGGCCCGGCGCACGGCAGGTGAGGTCCCGGCGGGGAGGGACGCACCGGGCGGGTATCAGCGGGGGAAGCCGGCGGCTGCTCGGGGAGCCGCGGGCAGCAGGGAGGGCGCTGCCCCGCTCCCGGCACCCCGCCCGAGCGGTCTCACCTGGCGGCGTCCCCGCGCTCGGTCCTTCCCCGTGGCGGGAGCCAGGCGGGTACCGGCGGACCTTGGCGCTCCGTGCCTGCGGGCTCTGTCACGGGGACGCGCTCCGGGGGGCTCCGTGCGGGTCCCGCTCCGCTAGCCGAGGTGGATGCGCAGTCCCTCAGCCTCTGCTTATTCGTGCCTTACGGTGCTTGCTCTGATCTCTCCGCAGAGTCCAGGGGCGATGATAACAGCGTCTTCGATCTCTTTGAACTTATCGGCTTCATTCGCAAGGGAGCTGGACGCCGGGCGCCCGGGGTGCACCTGGTGAAGGGGCCGGAGTCCTCCAGCCCCGCGTACCGTATCGAAGATGCCAGTCGCATCCCTGCTGTCCCTGACTCCAAGTTCCAAGACTTGCTAGATGCCATCCATGCCGAGAAGGGCTTCATCCTTCTGGCCACTCTCCGGCAAGCCAAGAAAAGCAGAGGCACACTGTTGGCTGTGGAACAGAAGGATGGCTCTGGTCATGTCTTCAGCCTAGTTTCAAATGGCAAGGCAGGCACCCTGGACCTGAGCCTCTCCGGAGATGGCAAGCAGCAGTTGGTGTCTGTAGAGGATGCCTTGCTGGCTACGGGACACTGGAAGAACATCACCCTGTTTGTGCAGGAAGACCGGGCTCAGCTTTATGTGGGGTGTGAGAAAATGGAGAATGCTGAACTGGACATTCCCATCCAAAACATCTTCACAAGGGACCTAGCCAGCAGTGCCAGCCTCCGTATCGCCAAAGGTGGAGTCAATGACAACTTCCAGGTGAGACTTCTACTTGTGTTTTTGCCTACTTATCTTCTGTCACCTGCCTTGGAGGTGCGTTAGCTACTCAACCAGCCTTCTCAGCTAGAGAGATGTAGGTAATAGGGAAGATCAATTCTGCTTCTGATTAGCTTCTCTATGTCTGATCTGTACCGCCTCTAGATCTACTAAGCTTTAGCAATGGAATTTGAAGGGTGAAGCATTAGATTAGTGGAGCTAGAACTCTCTGTAGCAGTAAGTAGAACCTGAGGCTTCTGAACAGGTAGTTGTAGCTTGAGTGCTCAACTTACAAAAGACTCAGATTAATGCTTTATTTCTTCCTGCCTGAAAAATTGCCAGGTCTTTGTGGTCAGGGATGAGAATGTTAGGAAGCAGGGCTTGTTCCATTCAGGAGAATAAGGTAATTTGTTTCACCTTGCCATCTGTCTTGTGAAATTACTCTTACTGAACTTAAGTGACCTTAAATGTCTACAAGCTCTGACTGTGCAAGTTGTGCTCCTTTCCTTTGCAGTTGCTGCAAGTAGCTGTAATTCTTCCTCTGTCCACAGGGACTGCTGCAGAATGTGCGGTTTGTGTTTGGAACAACTCTGGAAACTATCCTGAGGAACAAAGGCTGCTCCAGCTGTAAGTCTGCAATCTTCTAAATCCAATGACCTATTAAATATAAGATTCCTCAGTGCATTAGAAAGACAAGTTGAAACAGAACTCAGAAGTATGCTGACATGCAAATCCACATTGCATAAGAAATTGTTTTGTGTTTTTTTTTTTGGAGACACCCTAATGAATCTGGTAGCAGCTGTTTAACAGGTGCTACACTGGAATGATAGATGCATGTGATTAAAAAAGTACACTTGATTTACATAAACTGCATTTGCTTTGTCTCTTAGCCACTAGTGCAATCATTACTTTGGACAACCCCATGAATGGTTCCAGCCCAGCTATCCGCACTAATTACATTGGCCATAAAACAAAGGACATCCAAGCTGTCTGTGGCTTTTCCTGTGATGAGCTAACCAATATGTTTGTGGAACTGCAAGGGTTACGGTCCATGGTTACAACACTTCAAGACAGAGTTCGCAAAGTGGTGAGTACTGGTTAAAATCACAGTACCTTTCATTAACTTTCCATTTCTTAGTTGTAACTTGTCCTTTGAGCTCAGATAAATGGTATTAACATTCTAGCTATAACTTCTGTGGAAAGGGGTGTCTTCTGTATTAACTTCTGTCTTCTCTGCTTCTTTCCCCTGCCCCCCCCCCCCCCCCCCCCCTTAAGACTGAAGAAAATGAGCTTATTGCCAAAGTGGTCCAAATTACTCCTGGAGTATGCATTCATAATGGGATCTTGCACAAAAATAAGGAAGAGTGGACTATTGACAGCTGTACTGAATGTACTTGCCAGGTAAAAGTCCTTGCATACATAAATTCTCTACATACAGATTCATGACTTGAAGTTATCAGAATTCTAAATAACATTCTCTTTGAAAGAGCAAATCCTACACAGAACTGGATGTACTATCATACCCAGAGAACTGTTCAGCTTGTTTCATCCTACTTTATTTCTGGTATAAATGTAGCTTTCATATAGTGTTACTGCAGCAGTATTTTAGAATTATACAAAAATCACTGGTAGAGAAGTTAACACACATTTAATACCATAATTTGGGGTGTCTCTGCTCTTTACGTATACATGCATAAATTTAAAAGCCAGCAACAACAGAAAGAGCATACCTAATATAATATTAGCTTTCCTCCCCGAAATACTCTGAATCCATGTTCTGTCATCATAGACTCATAGAACAGCTCATGTTGGAAGAGACCTTAAAAACCATCCAGTTCCAACCCCTGCCATAGGCAGGGATGCTACCCAATAGATCAGGTTGCCCAGGGCCTCATCCAACCTGGCCTTGAACACCTGCAGGGATGGGGCACGCACACGTTCTCTGGACAACGTGTTCCAGTGCCTCACCACCCTCTGAGTGAAGAACTTCCTCCTAGGTCTTAAAAGAATTTTGGAGTATCAGTCAACCAAAGAGTGGGTTAACTTTCCTGATGCTTTTTAGAAAGTGTAGGCTGAGTATTTGTAGATGTGCAATCCAGGGCATCTCACAAAGTTCTGCATTTGCTTCTATAGGTCTCTATCTCTTTGCTTTATATTCAACAAATGTTACTGTGACTTCTGCCTCTGCCAGTCTCCTTCCTACCAACCCTCTTATTCAATGTTGGCTGCAATTGCCTTAATATAGTCATTTGCATGGGGAAACAGAGGGATTAAAACAGCAATCATGAGGGCATTCTTCTGACCAAGCTACTACCTTTAAGAAGCAAAACTACAGGCTACACTTGAGCTCTCATTCAGGCTGGAGGTGGGCGGCTTTTATCTGGCCTGCTTGGCTTAAAGATCAAAGACCCTTAAGTATAAGTTATAGATTTCATGGTGCCTCGGCCAAGTCCACTAAACTCATTTTATCTTCACCATATAATCAGCTTAAAGCCATATTAACAGAAGAGAAAGTTGGCTTCTTGGTTCTTTCACTTGAAGTCTGACCTTATGCTTGGGGTATCATGTGGTAGTCCTTTAGCTAGTTTCTGGTAGTTATTCTTGATCATATTCTGCAAAAACAAATATTTTCTCTCTGACTGAAGAATAATTAAATACTACGGAGGCTGAGTGAGAATAGGATGAAATTTGACTAACAATACAATCCATGAGTAGTCCCAGGTATCAGCTCTAAATACAAGGGTTTCTGTCTTAAGTGCTGTGGAAAATACTTCTTTATCATTTGACCTTTTCAGCTCCAAGTTCAGACTCCAGAGTTATGTTTATTTTGCTTATTGTAATTCTCAATTCTTTACAGAACTCTGCCACTATATGCCGCAAAGTGTCTTGCCCTCTCATGCCTTGTTCCAATGCCACTGTGCCTGATGGGGAATGCTGCCCCCGATGCTGGCGTGAGTACTTAATACCTTCACACTTGTACAGAAGTTTGTTCTGTCTTGCTAGACTAGTACTGCTCTGATGTATACTACAAGATGCATCTTTGATTTGAAACTCAAATGACTATCTTCTACTGAAAGAATATAGTAGGTTTCTACAACATGGGCTATTTCTAATTGCCACTTACCTAAGGAATCACCATTGTCCTATTAAAACTTTAACATCTCAACATCTTGGACAGGTTTTAGATAATCCTGTCCTTATGTAGAGAGAGGGATCTGGGGATACATTTGAATACTCTTAATCATGCTGACCTAATGGAGATCTGAAATCCAAAAAACACAAAACATCAAAACAATGCAGGCAGAACATACTTTTGAGATCTATTTAGACAGCTTCAGTGTCTTGTAGTCACTACTGAATACTTTTTAATAGTGTGAGCTATTCCACATCTCAGCAAGTTAAAATTTATTCCAAGTAACACTCTTTCTATATCTGTGAAATAGCTGTGAACCAAGCATAATCATAAAAATGTTTAAAGGGGTTTCTAGACAGTTTCTATCTAGAAGCTTTTTAATAAGGAACTGTAATGCTCAGTTTCTTTAGATGAATTAGATGAAGCTTGTATGCAATTGGCCTCTGCTATGGCTAGATTTCTCTCTAGCAAACAAAACTGCTAATTCAACTTGATCTTAGAGAAAAACTTCGCAAAACTGACTGAACAAGTATTGGTGACTATTCTGTATACCTTACATAATGAGTTCAGAAAAGTCATCTGAAATACTTAAGTGACGCATGTAAGCACTGAAACATTCATCTTGTACATGAAAGGAAGATGTATGTAGATTTTGAGGGCAGTTGTGTATTTGTAAGAAAGTGGGGGAGACTATGGGAAAACATACTTGGAGTCTTATTCAGGGCTATAACAGAGCCGTGCCCCTTTACAGCTAGTGACTATGCAGATGATGGATGGTCTCCTTGGTCTGAATGGACTTCATGTTCAGTGACCTGTGGGAATGGGATCCAGCAGAGAGGGCGTTCCTGTGACAGTCTCAATAACCGCTGTGAAGGATCTTCTGTACAGACTCGGACCTGCCACCTTCAGGAGTGTGATAAGAGATGTAAGTATTTAATCTGCTTAATCTGGTAATAATATACAGGCTGCTTTTATTGGCTTAGTACTAACAGCAAAGATCATCCTGTTGCTCTATCACGGGGACGGAGCATTGGCTTCTAGCTTTAAGGACTAATATTAATCAAGCAGAGCAGATAGCTGATGCATTAAATAAACATGTTTAGATATGGCTTCCCAGATTAAAAATTGATGCCAGTTTAGGTGTGCGATTCCCCTAGCAACAAAATAGCTTTATCTCTGGTGTTAAGGCTCTCCAATATAAAGAGTCATCCAAATTCTGGTACTAGCTGTGTTTTAAGTGCTGTGCAGTTAATCTCTTAAATCTCTTCCTTGAAAAGTCTAATCAACATCTTATTTGTAGTTAAACAGGATGGTGGCTGGAGCCACTGGTCACCATGGTCATCGTGTTCTGTCACTTGTGGCACGGGCATGATAACCAGAATTCGTCTCTGCAACTCTCCAGTACCACAGCTGAATGGCAAACCTTGTGAGGGTGAGGCAAGAGAAACCAAGTCCTGCCAGAAAGATCCTTGCCCAAGTAAGTGTACAGTTGCTAATTACTGTTTGTTAGGTTAAATGGTGAACTTCTGAAGTAGAAAATTGCTATATAACACATTTTTAGCAATATTTTCTCCTTAAAATTAGATGTGGGCTAAGTAAAACATCACAGGTTAGATTTGGACAAAGCTAAATTGTCTTCCATGGTAGCTGTGGTCTGACTCTTCCATGGAGCCTATTAATTAGGGCTGCTTCTGTGAGCTATGTCTTAAGTGCTCTCACTACAGAAGTCTAGTCCTTAGTTGGAACCTGGTAGCTTCCACTGAATTTAAAGCTGTCTCAACTTCTACTTCCCTTTAGTTAATGGCAACTGGGGACCATGGTCTCCATGGGATGCTTGCACAGTGACCTGTGGAGGAGGACTTCAAAAACGCAGCCGTCTCTGCAATAATCCTGAGCCTCAGTATGGTGGGAAGACCTGCATAGGTGAAGCTAGAGGAACTCAGGTCTGCAACAAACAGGACTGTCCAATTGGTGAGTATCCCTTTCCCATAAACATCTGAAGGCTGTAGTCTGTCTTGACAGTGCTGTTTAAAAAGTATGCCAAAGACTGTAAAACTGAAGTGCTAGAATTTTAAACTGGCATATTGGCAAGGCAGTGTTATAATAGCATGGTAAGTGTCTCTAATCTTAACTTTCACTTGCTTCTCAGATGGGTGTCTGTCAAATCCCTGCTTTGCTGGAACTACATGTACCAGCGCACCTGATGGTTCCTGGAAGTGTGGTGCCTGTCCTGCTGGCTACTATGGTGATGGTATCCACTGCCAAGATATTGATGAGGTAGGAAGACAATAGTTTAACTCGAAGGGGAACAGAAGAAAATAAGAAAACTACCAGTGCATTAAACATTAACTGTTTTCCTGTCTCACTTTTGCATTAAAGTGCAAGGAGGTTCCTGATGCCTGCTTTGTCTTCAATGGAGTGCATAGGTGTGAGAATACTGAACCTGGGTACAACTGTCTACCTTGTCCACCACGTTTCACTGGGACACAGCCATTTGGTCGCAGTGTTGAGGATGCAACGGCTAACAAACAGGTATTTTCAACTCTTCTGGCTTACAAAAGCTAAAGGTTTCCATGTAGCAGAAAGCAGCTAAGCATTTCAGGGAAGAAGGACTTTGCACATAGTCTGTGATTCAGAACAAGAGAAGCATCAAGCAATTTTAGTTGGAGTTCAAAATGACATATAAATAAAAAATCCTCTCTAGCTATGGAGGGTTTTAATGTTGCATGTAATTTTAGGAGAGCAATTGCATAAGTATGCATTTATGATCCATCAGCACGTACCTTAAAGGTATTTTCAGTGTTTGGTTCTGTCTGAAAAGATATTAAGAAAAATAATTAGTGCTAAGACAGCTATTTGAGTTGGGGAGTAGATAGAAAGTAATATAAGAAGCTTTTATTTTCCGATTGAGATACCATTGTTCAAAACAGGCATGTTTTCTTTATGCCTTGTCAGAATCTGGGGAAAAAGGAAGGATGAAAATACACTTTCAGTTCATTTAATTTCTGTGTGGTCCTATAGGTGTGCAAACCAAGGAACCCATGCACAGATGGAACACATGATTGCAACAAGAATGCCAAATGTAACTACCTTGGCCACTTCAGTGACCCAATGTATCGCTGTGAATGTAAACCAGGCTATGCTGGCAATGGCATAATCTGTGGAGAAGATACTGACTTGGATGGATGGCCAAATGAGAATCTTGTCTGTGTTGCTAATGCCACTTACCACTGTAAAAAAGTAAGTTTATCTATGTAGCTATTAAACTACCCCCTCTGTAAAAATGATAAAGTATCCCTCTGTGTTGCCTTAAACATTCCTACAGCATGGGGGGGCAGGAAGTCTGTTCTAAATGTTTGTTAGGAAAATCTTTCCTAGAAGTGTCTTAGGAGGAATCTAGTTTAGGCTATACCTATATCAGCTTTGCTCTGACAAATATTTATCTTCAGAAGTACAGGATGGTAGGAATCTCAAAAGCAGCTAAATCTTCCATTTAAAAATTATTTGGGCTATGGCTTTCAAAGACTCACCATTTCTATGACTACCTAAAATCAAGAGAATTATAGTATGATTAACATTAACCTGATTGAGGTATTATGATTTTGCCCAATGACTATCCTACCAGCTAAAATCCCTGTTGTAATCATGCCAAAAGTAAATACATCTGTACTTTTATCCTTTCTAGGATAACTGCCCTAATCTCCCCAACTCTGGGCAGGAAGACTATGATAAAGATGGAATTGGTGATGCCTGTGACAATGATGATGATGACGATGGTATTCCTGATGACCGGGTAAGCCAATGCAAAAGAACAGCCTTTGAGAATGTAGCTCTCCTGTTCCCCTTCTTAAGGCAGGGGTTTACCTTCTCTCCTTAGTCTTAGGAGAGGACCATAGGAAACTGCCACTGACAGCAATCCCAGAAACCTTTAGATATGCATAACTATGTAGACAGACCTTCTGCAGCTGGGCTGAGCTTTGGGAAGTCAATCTTCATTTATTATTCAGCCATTCCTATGCTTATGCAAGTAGTAGGGAGTTCTGAGATAGAAGCATGCTAGTTCTGTCTTCCTGACTTTTTGTTCTTCCATTCATATAGCAGTGTAATCAGAATCTAATTCATGCTTTCACTTGACACTTCTTAAAGCAACACTTAAAGCTTGACTTCTCTCTCTTACAGGACAACTGTCCATTCATCTACAACCCACAGCAGTATGACTATGACAGGGATGATGTTGGTGACCGTTGTGATAACTGCCCCTACAATCACAACCCTGATCAGATTGATACTGACAACAACGGAGAGGGAGATGCATGTGCAGTAGATATTGATGGAGATGGTAGGTGTCCTCTAAACACCTTTACCCTGTTTTATAATCATAGATTGATCAGATTGATCAAATGTACCTGATGTACCATTGATTTCTTACTAGGAATTTATGTGAACACAAGTTCTCATCTGTGGTGGTTTCAGGATATAAAGACTATTAAAGTAATGCTTACAGCTAATGGAAATTCACTCTGAAACGTATGCATTTTGGCACAGTTAAATTTTAGCCCTGTTCCTACAGGGAGTAGGAACAGAAACATGTGGCATAGCTAATGATGAAGTCAGGTTTCAAAGTGTTCAAATGCTTTCAGAAAATTATTGGGAAGCATGTAGCTTTGTATAGTCCTTTGCAACATTTAAACATTTTGACTTACATTCTCAAACTCATCTGAATTTTGCAGGGGTCCTCAATGAAAGGGACAATTGCCAGTATGTCTACAATGTAGACCAGAGGGATACAGACTTGGATGGTGTTGGAGATCAGTGTGATAATTGTCCACTGGAACATAATCCTGACCAGGTAGAGGACTTGCATTATATAGTAAAACATTGCTACAATACACAGGATACTATACCAAATTTGAACAGCAAAGTAGAGCTTAAACTTAATTTCTGACACTCTTACTAATTTGCCAAATGGTGCCCTTATCGAATAGCATTTCTTCACTGTTCAAACAGCAGTATATTTTCAAAGAAGTAATTCTAGAGAGGATTCATGGAACTACTGCATCTACTGCTTTTGTAAACACCTCTGGGTTTATCAGTTGTAGTGATTTCTCACTGTAAGGATATAAAGTACCTGGGAGCATTGTATGAAATACAGAAGGGTAGCGACCATCCTCTTCGTTACCTTATTGTATATGTAGTCTATGACACATGCAGGTTACTAATTCTACAGAAATTCTCATAGCTAGTCAGGATCTTATAATTCCCATAGGTAGTCAAGATCTTATAAACCTAGTAATGGATTGCAAAGTTTGCTCTAAAGTCTCGTTCCAGACTTCCTAGGATAGAAGCAATAGCCAAAAGCCTTAAATATGTTTTTAGGGATTGCAGGATGTATTATATATTATAAAATGTTAGAAGTAGTTAATATTCTGACCTGATCATACAAGAGTTAAATGCTGCTTTGCATTTTGCTTAAACACAGTTACTTTAAGTGCAAAACAGTTAAGTTCCAAAGGACTGTTTTTCACCAATAAGGTGAAAGCAGCATAGCTTGCTTTTCTTCTCTAGGGAAAGAGTAAATGACACTAAGTTCCCCTTTATAAAACTTAAGGGGAATCCAGCCTCTCACACAATGTACTGGTTCAGAAACAGTTGAAGACAAGTGGATAAGGCTTGTGCTGTCCTGTCAAGTATAAGCCTTAAAGATTAATAGCTTTAGGGAAATAACTGGAATGATTGAAAGGTTAGAGGGTGTTGCAAATCAGTGAAATCTAGTTCAGTGTTGTCTGTAGTCTAAAAGCAGCCTTACTTTAAGGATTTAAACTGAGACTACAACATCTTTCAAACTTATTTGTCATTCCAACCTTAGGGTGAAAAGTAGATGAAGATCCTTTCTACTTCTCCACAATTTACAGGCAATGTCTCTCAACATTAACTTTGAATACATTTCTAATACCTTACCTTACTGCAATCTTATCTCTTAAAGCAGAAATCCCAATTAATTGTACCTATTAAGGCTCTCACTTCTAAAGTGGCTTAAAAATCTTCCTTTTTGGTGTCTTCCTTTTTTGTTTTCCTACTATTAGGAAGACACTGATTCTGACCGCATAGGTGATGAGTGTGACAACAACCAGGACATAGATGAAGATGGCCATCAAAATAATCTTGATAACTGTCCCTATGTGCCCAATGCTAATCAAGCTGATCATGACAAGGATGGAAAAGGTGATGCCTGTGACCATGATGATGACAATGATGGTATTCCTGATGACAAAGATAACTGCAGACTGGTTGCCAACCCAGATCAAGCTGATTCTGATGGTAAGATGCCCACTACCATAGTAACACTTTAAGACTCTTCCAACAGTTCCTATCTTTTTCATGCTATTTAAGGTTGGACAGATCTTCCAAGTAAGACTGTCTGCATGATATTATAGTACTCCTTAAGAGCACAGAATAAAATGATTAAATATCCAATTTATTGCTGAGTACATAAAGTATCAGGCTGCAGTGAAAGTAACTTATGGTTTCTGTAGTCTGCTAGCAGTACCGGGTCAGTCAGAGCTTTGCAATGAAGCTTTCAACTCCAAGTTGTAAGACTTCAAAGAAACTATGCTAGCAAACAACATGCCTGATTGCTCAGAATCAGTCATGGTGAAATTACTTGCATCCTGCAGGTGATGGACGTGGAGATGCTTGCAAAGATGACTTTGACCAAGACAGTGTGCCAGACATTGATGACATCTGCCCTGAAAATGTGGACATTAGTGAGACTGATTTCCGAAGGTTTCAGATGATTCCCCTGGATCCCAAAGGAACATCCCAAAATGATCCAAACTGGGTTGTGCGTCACCAGGGTAAAGAGCTGGTTCAAACAGTCAACTGTGACCCTGGCCTTGCAGTCGGTAAGGAGAACTCTTACAGGCATTACATTGAGCGGGGGGAATGGTGAAGACAAAACTGAGAAGCTATTAAGAAGTTTACCAGTTGCAAAAAAAGCAGAACCTCAGACTTCTCTTAATGCCCATATAGGTTTTGATGAATTCAATGCTGTGGACTTCAGTGGCACCTTCTTCATCAACACAGAAAGGGATGATGATTATGCTGGCTTTGTATTTGGCTACCAATCTAGCAGTCGTTTCTATGTTGTCATGTGGAAGCAGATCACCCAGTCTTACTGGGACTCCACACCAACCAAAGCTCAGGGCTACTCAGGTCTCTCCATCAAAGTTGTGAATTCCACCACAGGTCCAGGAGAACACCTTCGTAATGCTCTGTGGCATACAGGAAACACTCCTGGCCAGGTAAGAGGCATTCTGATAATTTACTTCCTTGTACTGTGAAGCACACTGTTCTTCCAAGAAGTTAGACACTTTCAGGGGTCTGCAAATGCTGCTCAGAATGGGATAGGCTTTTTGGCAATACAATAACATTAATTACACATTTTTTTTGCATGATTATGGATAAAGTTAATAGGATTACATGCTGCAGATAAGCTTTCCAGCAGCAATGAATCAATTGCTTCTGGACTACTAGGGTAGATTTACTTTGAAATATCTAAATATAAAATTAAATATAGGCGATTTCAAAAGACCCCTATTACAAAACCTATTGGCTACTTTAAGCCTTTGCTACTCATGGAGACTACTGTCAAGGCACCTTCATAGCAAAAGGTCTGTCACAGACCTCTGGCTAACTGAAATCCTATTTTGTAGGTGAGAACTCTGTGGCATGACCCTCGTCACATAGGCTGGAAAGACTTCACTGCATACAGATGGCGCCTTAGCCATAGACCAAAGACTGGCTATATCAGGTAAGCATCACCCATCTTAAGTACCTGTCACAAGGGAACTGGATTTCTGCAGAAGTAAACCTAACCTAATCTTGTTGATGACTAAACTATTGTCTCTTTGTAGAGTTGTAATGTATGAAGGGAAGAAAATCATGGCAGACTCAGGACCAATCTATGACAAAACTTATGCTGGTGGTCGGCTAGGATTATTTGTCTTCTCTCAAGAAATGGTGTTTTTCTCAGATCTTAAATATGAATGCAGAGGTAAGGAAGACTTTATTGAAGAGATCCTATATAGATGAACTGATTATCAAGAAAGTTGCTCAAGAGACAATAGGTCAAAAAATAAGAGCTAAGGGGACAAGTTCACCCATGATCTTGCATGACTTAGTTTCAAGTGAGTTTTGCAGATAGAAATGGAAAGACTTCTTCAACTCTTCAGTTAAAATCTTCATAGTTAAAATCTGAATGTATAAAATCTTAAGAATATCAATGCCTGGCTCATTCAAAGTAACAGGAATCCCAGTTTCATATCTGGAGTGAGTCTGTTAAAGATATTGACTGAAATGAATAAAGAGCTGATAAAGTAAAAGGTGAAAATGCAAAATACTGATTTTAGCAAGAGTAGTTACAACATGGGAAAAAACCTGACTTGTTTAAACAAGTGAAATACAATATATGTGCAGCCTTCTGCTCTTGCAGTTCAGTGGTAATGTGCATGTGACTAGTTCTAGGTGTCTTAGTTGCATTTACACTGTGACTTCAGGAATTGTTATGTAATGGTTACATGGGCTAAAGTCAAACTTCAAGAAAGTACTTAAGTGCTTTCAGTATTCTATTCAATATGTTCTTTTCAAATATCTCTAGGATTTGTCTTACACTTAATCATGTATAATACAGTCATACTTAATGTCTTAATCTTCTCTTTTTCACAGATCCATAATCCTAAGGTTATTGGATTCAGAGACTATTTTAAAATGCTGGTATTGCACCTTCTGAAACGTTTAGCCTTACAAATCCTGGGACCATTATATTACTCCTTCCTCTCTTCTTTCTGCATAAATGTGGACTCGAAACACATTACCTGCCTCAAGAGAATGCTTTTGAGAGAATGAAAGTGAGAACATACTTGGTATCTGATCTCTGCTGAAATGGAAGGAAACAAATGTCTTGCAAATGAGAATTGTCTTCACTGAACAAGCACACTTCTTTCAGTAGGAAAGACATTTGTTTGCTGTTTATCACAGTGCAGTGTCACTGCCTCTCTAACTGGAGGTCCCATGGAGTAGCATTTTGTAAAAAAAACATCTTTGGATGTGCTGTGGACTACTTAAACTGAAGACCTTTCATTGTGTGGGGGAAAGGGGCTTTGGGTGGGAGGGTAAACTCTCCAAGTCTTTATGGGGTTGGAGTTTTTTAATGGGGTCTCTGCTACCTTGGTTTACATCCATGTAATTTGCAGAAATGATTATCTTTGTATATGTTACATCTTTCAGATGAAAACACAGCCCTTGATCTTGCTTGGGTGGGTTAGATCAGCTGCTCTATTACAAAGGACAAAACAGATCTTAAAACTGATTTCCATGATGGGAAGGAGGATGCAAATTGGCACACTGGATCACATGAGCTTCTGGAGAACTGGGATTTACAATAAGATTGTTTTTTCCTGGTTAGATGCAGATCTTTCTTACCTTTTTTAAATGTTTTTCAGATATGGTGTCAGAAAGCACCATCATCTCAACTAGCACTGTGCTGCTCTTACGGAAACAAGCAGGTGCTTCACATTTTATGGTTAAAAAGGCACAAAAAACAATAGTAATGAAAACATTCCTTTTCTACATGCCATAGATGCTTTAAAGCCTTTCCTTCTTTGGAGGGGAGCGGGTCTGTAGATAAAATACTGAAATTGTAAAATATTTATTTTTACTTATCTTTGATATTATGACCGAGGGATTATTGATTAAAACAACAAAAAGGCGTCAAGACTATCCACCTAATCATTGTTGCAAGTCTTCACAACTGTAAGATTGTAAATACAGATTATTTATTAACTCTCCTATATTGAAACTAGAGCGTTTTAGTTGAGCAAAATCTTGTTTGGAGCAGATAGTGGTGATGTATTTGTTAGAAAGAGCAGTTTTCCCATAATGGCTTTGAGGCATAGGGAAAAGTGGCAGGGTGGGGAATGGAATGTTTGTTTTTCTCAGTCTGAGCTCAGTTCTGGCTTTTCCTTTCTTTGTGCAAGGCAGTTGGTAGCCTGGCAGGCAACTGTGCTGCTATGTTAAAACTGAAGTCTTTTCAGAGGGGAACAGTTGCTGTCTCATCCATCATGCTAGGGCTGAAGGAATGCTGTTTATCATCTTAGCAGTTATGGAGTGGTGTGAAACATCTGCAGTGCTCTACCACTGGTCAGCAGGCCTGATATAAAAGCAAAATACCTGCCCTGAGGAGATCACAGAAAGAGGCACAATGACTACAGTCAATAACGATTTAGTCTTGCTATTTGTGCTGCTGCACACTAATTATTGTAACTATCAGTGTGCAGCTCCAAAAAAATTCCTCACAGCCTAGATAGAACTTCAGGAACTTCTTGCAGAGGAAGGAGAGGGCTTGATGCACATTAACAGAAGATTTTTTCCCCATAGAAGGGGCAGTATTCTTATGCCTATAACATTTCCTTGTCCTCAAAAAAGGAAAAGAAATTAATACAGTGGAAGTTTTACATACAAATATTACCTCATTATTGTGTGGCTGAGAAAAACCTTTGGATTAAGCGGAGTTCAAATGTCTAACAAACTTTAAAGCTACTGTAGTACTAAAGAGTTAATGCTGTACATAGTCAAATTTTTGCAGAAAAGTGTATTCCCAGTAAGGAAATGGCATTGGAAAAACATGTCAAATACAATTTCTAATGTTATATTTTTCTGTACTCTTGTATACCATTGCTTGTATTTTTATAAATTATTTTTCTCATTGCCATTGTAACAGTTAATCACGTAATTGTGTAGATATGCTATTTAAATAATTTATCATGAAATGCTACCTGTAGAGTTAGTATTTCTATTTTTATAAAATGTTTGCACACTGAAGATTTTTTGCTTCCCTCCCTAGCATAATTTTCTAAGAACATGCTTTTTTTGTAAACGTTTTTAACCGTTTTCAAGTTGTGTAAGTTTTACAATAAAGCTTCTTAGTACAAAGAACAATAAACCACCGTGGACACTTATATTTATAACTGTCATTTAGTTTTACTCATGTTTTGTAATACAGGTGGGCCACTGAAATGCAATATGTAGCTTTCCTACTTACGTCAAGTTAGCCTTCAAAGTAAGACCTCTCTATAATCTTTACATTATGACTAAAGACAGAGATCAGCTTTTGAGGTGATAGTGTTGTAATAGGTTGACCACCTGAAGGTTGCAGTTCACTGTCATGGACAGTTGCTAAAGGCAGTGTTGTGCACTCCTTTAACTAGACACAGCCACAGTTCCCTTGATAAAGCCACAATGGAAAAGGAATGTGAGAGATCTTAATCATCCCCAGCCAAGCCTATCTCATCTTTCTTTCTCTCATAGGAAAAGAGGTGGCAGAATAAATAGCTGCAGAGGCAGATCTGTTCATATCTCTTCTGGACTGAGACTGCTAGTATAATCAAAAAGCCAATGATGTCATTGTACCAACTACTGAAACAAAGAGCTTAAACAAGGGGTAAGACCAGCTATTCAGTCTCTACTTACAGCAGCAGTTTGTCTCGAGCTCTTTAGCAAAGCCAGCCACCATATTCCAAGTGCTTGATATCCACATAAGTGGGTCTTGCAGCTGCACAAAATTAATCTTTACATATTTTCCTGAGGCAAATTCTGTGTTTAAACACTTTTTTTTCCTTTCAACCTTGCCCTCATATAGCTGCCCAGGGACTGAAGTGAGACTTAAATTTTACTTAATGGTGTTTTTCCTTTCCTAGAGTATTTGGTGCTTTATATAGCACACTACAACTGGAGTTCGCTCTTCATCTTCAAAACCATGGATATGCACACACTAAAGTCCTTCATAGCTTCACAGTGTAGCACAGGAAGGCTGTTGAAAGCACTCCAGCTCCTCAGATGTGCAACATGAGAAGGCAAATGAAATTATGGAGACCTGATAACACTGGTGGCAGCACAAACTCCTGAATGCCTAGCCCAAGAGCATCATTGCATCAACTCAGCTTCACATATCCTAGAGCATGTAAGAAACTAGCACTTTCCACCTAGCACTATTTTAGTGTAGAACCACCACGCTCCTTTCCTTTGGCTTGTTCACAAGACATGACAGGCAGAAAACCCTGAGTGACTCCATGCCCTCAGCAGTATCAGCTGGCCCAATGTGTCTGCACACACAGCATAATGTTTTGGCTGTTGCAGTTACTCAGAGGCTGGCTGCCATGCCCCACTGAACACAGAAGAGCCCTGTGTTTAAAAAGTTGGGGAGAACTGGCCCAATATTAACCCAAAGGCAAGGGAGCATCTTTAATACAAACAGCAATTCAGCCCATGCTGCCAACTTCAGGATGCAACAGGGCTGACAGGGCAGTGACTCTTTAGTCAATGGAGCAAAAATATCACATTTACTGCAATGGTGAGAATGAAGAGTCCTGGTCTATGAGTTTTTCCCTATTTTTGTCACTGATCTATTGAGAACAGTTTTGTACATCTTATTCTATTCCACTGGTAACAAGGAGAAAAAAAAAAACAACTAACTCCTGACCTGATACTTCCAAAACATGACTGGCCGATGAACCTCTGCTCTCAACACTGACAGGATTATCTGCTTCACTCCTCTGAAGTGAGAACAGGTAGCTTCTTGTGCAACTGTAGTGTCAGCATAACCCATCTGATCTAACCCAGGCCTGCTGCGCTCAAATGCTCTGCCTCCCAGGTGCACCAAGTGAAAGAACTATAAAAAACAAAGACAGTTTCCACCTGGAGAAATCTCTTCACTGTACTTGCAGGAAATAAAAGCCTGGATTTAGAAAGCCAATCAGTTCTGTGAACAGATATAAAAGTATGTAAGTCAATATAATCACAAATTTAAAAAAGAGATGCCATAATGCATTGGAAATGAAACAAAACAAAACACACACACACAGAGGTGAGATACACCAAAGAGCAGCATCTGCCCAAAAGAAGAGAGAAATGCTACCCATGAATTGGCAGCAATGTACACAGTTCCCAACTAATGCTGTTGTGGGGGAAGAAACTTTGGCAGGCAATCCTAATGACCTTGTCTGAGCCCAAGCCAAAATTTCACACTGATTTATTACATGGATTTATGTAGTATAAATCTGTACTATCTGAACTGGGAACAATATATGCCTAAAAATAAAAAAGTCACACCATATGTCTTGTGTCAATCCATAGGTTAAGTCTACCCACTTGTTGCTTGGAGAGTGTGAATGCAACAGGAAACAGATCTACAGATGAGGTAAGGTGGGGCTGTACTTGCCCAAAGAAACAACTGACAAAGAACATTTTGATTTTGCAATGAAGGCTGTAATATGGGAATTAGTTGATTTGAAACGTAAGTTCATTTTGGAAAGGATTGATGAGATCATAGAAGAGAGCATCTTAACATATCCACAAGGTGATACCTAGCACTTTATCCTCACCTCTTCCAAGAAAGGAAGAACAGGTGCACAAAGTTGTATGAATATTTAAGCAGACTTATGAAGAGATGAAGAGAACTGATTAGAGAAAAGTGTTCAACAAGCGAAGGTCTTAAATATATAAAACCTTCCAGAGGAAATCCAGAAAATTAGATAAATTTCACAGAGAAACTTGGATTTTTACATTTATACAAAGCCATCATTTGTCTTTAATTTTTCAACTGTTTCCAAATTCAAGAACTGCCTGCCTAGGCAACACATACAAGAGCTAAACTGGGAGCTGCTTAGATACTGTGTCAGTCCGCCTTGATGACTCCACTCACAAAAGGCACATGGAGAGACCATTTTAGTGTTATTGTAAAATTAGGGTAGAATGCCTCTGGCAGTACCCTTCCCACCAAAACTATGCATACCAAATACACAAAGCAAACAATTGGAAAATAAAGGCATAGAATGGTATTTCCACAACAAGACAGCAAATTGTTAAGTACAGGAGAAAAAAGTTCTAAATCCAGAATACACGCCTGTAAATGAAAATTACTCATGGACTTTAGCACTCTAGAAATTAATAGACTCTTACAAGCATTCCAGGTTGTTGGTGGTGGATTTTTAGGCATAATAGATAAGGTACTGCAGATTCAATTGCAAGCAGTGAACTATTTCACATAGACTTAAATGACAGGGAGCCTTTTATTCTAAATACTGCACCTGGATTCCAGCCAATCCCTCAATGAAACATATAATTGGATAACTGTAGGTTATAGCTTTAGTAGTATTCAAGCAATCCTATTCTATTTATAAAGGAAACAGTTTTCCTGACCTTTAAATCTAGCTACAAATAAAAAAGCAATTATTTCTCAATAATTAAATGTCTTGAAATTCTGAAAAATAAATAAATTCACAGTTCTTATTTTTCCTAGATTTCAAAAACTTTTCTAACTTAACAACTTCCCATGCATCTACCAAACCACCTTGCCTTCTGCGTCTACCCTTCAAAAAGTAAGATTCTCTGAGATGGGGCTCTTTTTTTGTAAGCGGGGTGGAAAAGCACTCATGGAACTGTAAGCATAACAGATTTTGAAAAAAAAAAAGGCAAAAAAGCAAAAGAGGGAGACCTTATCTAAAGTTGTAGTTAGAAAGCCTATCTAAGAAGAGAAACAAAAAGAAGTCCATTCTCACATTATTTTCTTGGTTTTTTTTTTTTTTTCTAGAAAAGAGTTGTGGTTTTATATATAACATAGAAATTACAGTTCTTATAATTCTTGAAATTTCAGAGATTGAGCTGAAAATTACAGCCTTTCACCTATCCTTTCCTGATTAGGATGTAAAAAAGCACACCCTTTTTAGCATTTCTATTCTACTCCTTGCTAGCTGATGAGATGTTTAAGCAATACCTGTAAGAGCATCCCTTTTCTCCCATCTATGCAGCAGGTAGTTTTTGCATAGCCTGTTTTCACTCTGTGCTCAGAATGGTCGGTCACCAACTCTACAGGTGTTCTGCCTGGGAAGTGAGATGGAGAACACCCTCTAGAAATCCACAAGGTAGGTAGCCATAGTCTGCCTTGGAAAAAACATTTGATCTAGAATTCCTCTGGGGCTTTTTCAGCCTTTTTTTTCTTCTTTAAATGATGGAGCTGAAAGTCTTTTCACCCCGTGACAGAATTGCTTTAAATCAAACTGGAATTCTGGACGTACAAGCATGTTAACCATAACTTCACTCCTTTTATCATTGTTGTCTATAGTCAACAGTTTCTTTTTTTGTATCAGGAAATTTAGTCTGTCACTTCTCTGAAAATGGAAGAGATCCTCAACTGCTATAAATCTGCATAACAACTGCAAATCTGCACTGACCTTTTTCTATCATTACAGTATACTGAAATCAACACCATTATTCTTTAAATCATCCTACCCAAATATATGTATTTCTAATACATATTATATATGTAGGAGTCATGAAAATGAACCACCCTTATCTTCCTCTTTGGAGTTTGTTATTTACAAGTGCAAACCATGCAGAATTGAAACATACACACTGTAGTAAATCAGCATCAACAGCTGACCGCTGGCCACCACAACCGCTAGCACTATCTGTTTATTCCTGAGCAGCATCAACAACACCAGCAAAATAGAATCATAGAATATCCTGAGTTGGAAGGGACCCTTAAGGATCATCAAGTCCAACTCTTGACACCGCACAGGTCTACCCAGAAGTTCAGACCATGTGACTAAGTGCACAGTCCAATCGCTTCTTAAACTCAGTCAGGCTCGGTGCAGTGACCACTTCCCTGGGGAGCCTGTTCCAGTGTGCAACCACCCTCTCTGTGAAGAATCTCCTCCTGATGTCAAGCCTAAATTTCCCCTGCCTCAGCTTAACCCCGTTCCCGTGGGTCCTGTCACTGGTGTTAATGGAGAAAAGGTCTTCTGCCTCTCGACACCCCCTTACGAGGAAGTTGTAGACTGTGATGAGGTCTCCTCTCAGCCTCCTCTTCTCCAGGCTGAACAGGCCCAGTGACCTCAGCTGTTCTTCGTACGTCTTCCCCTCCAGGCCTTTCACCATCTTCATAGCCCTCCTCTGGACACTCTCCAACAGTTTCATGTCCTTTTTGTACTGTGGTGCCCAGAACTGCACACAGTACTCGAGGTGAGGCCGCACCAGCGCAGAGTAGAGCGGGACAATCACCTCCCTCGACCTACTAGCGATGCCGTGCTTGATGCACCCCAGGACACGGTTGGCCCTCCTGGCTGCCAGGGCACACTGCTGGCTCATATTCAACTTGCCGTCTACCACGACGCCCAGATCCCTCTCTTCTAGGCTGCTCTCCAGCATCTCATCGCCCAGTCTGTACGTGCAGCCAGGGTTTCCCCATCCCAGGTGCAGGACCCGGCACTTGCTCTTATTGAACTTCATGAGGTTGGTGATCACCCGGCTCTCCAACCTATCCAGATCCCTCTGCAAGGCCTTTCCACCCTCATTCGAGTCCACAACTCCTCCAAGTTTGGTGTCATCAGCAAACTTGCTCAAAATACCTTCTATTCCTACATCCAGATATATAGTTTGGTTTTATATTGCTCAGCAAATCAATATAAGCATATCAAAATAATCTCTTCATGGGTACTTTGCTTTCACAAGTATTACATTTTTGAAATAAATTTATATACCTTGTACTGTAAAATTGTAATGGGAAATGAGAGTAGGAGCACAAAACAATATAAACCTATGCCCACACAAAACTTATTCCTCATTACAAAACAAATCTCAAAGCCCCAAAGTCTGAAGGATAACTTTAAAAATCAGTCTCCTGTACACTGCTGTGTTTCAGGATGAATAGAACTATGAAAGACTAAAAAGAAGCTAGGAATCTCTTACAAAATGCAACCTATGATGATCAATGAAGCTATTTATTTTGTAAAATCTGTTTCCAAATACTGAGTTAGGCTGCAAATAAAAATTCACTTGAATCAGTTAATCATCACTGCTGCATCACTCCCCAAAGACAAGCAGCCACCACATTCCAGTGCAGCTGGCTGCCTGATTAGGGGGGAGACAGGAGAAGGGGTTATTGCAGGGCACAGCTGAGAGGCACTGAAAAAAGAAAGAAAGAAAGAAAGAGAGAAAGAGAGAAAGAGAGAAAGAGAGAAAGAGAGAAAGAGAGAAAGA
>CM021735.1:26115995-26167641 GCA_011075105.1 Heteronetta atricapilla
GAAAGGTTAAGTACAAACAGTCAAAGAAACATTTGTGATCATAATTAAGCAACGATAACATAAGGGCTATTAAGATGTTCTTCTAAACTACCAATGAATAAGAAGAAATTTTTCCCAAATTTCAAAAGAGATTACCACTATAACAAGGATGTATCCTAACAAACCAAACAAAGTTTATTAATTTAAAATACAATTAAACTGTAGCACTTTTACCAGAAACAACTTCATACTATCACAATTTTTATGGAAGAAATGAAAGATATAGATGTACCTGCCTTAAATCTGGCTTTGAACAGTTTGTTTTCTAGAAAGATAAATGGTCTTAGGCTAAAATCTAAATGTAGATTTAGATTACAATGTCAGTGTATAAGTGCATTTAAGAAAAGGAAATAAAAGTAGAGATGTATCCAAAATCTTATAACAACAGACAGGGTACATTTATTTATTTTTTCCTAGTGCAAGTCGTATTCTTTCTTTACTGAATTAAAATAGTTTATAGAAAGTACACAGCATTTACTCATGTTGGTATTTTCTGTGCAGACAATTGAATTATCTCAATAGAATTTACTGTTTTTAATACAGCTAAGTCTTGCTTGTTTCTATGCTACAGAATTTACCTTATTAAAAACAGGGAAAATAATTGCTCTCCATAGAACAGTGAACATAACTTTCTACTACCAGAAAGATAATCCATAAATGTAGTCAACACTCTTTTCCAGTTGACAGAATTAATCACCATCATTATTATATTTCATAGGAGTTCTAGTCTTACAGCTAATTATGTCAGAAGAAAAATGCTGATAAACATTGTTACTTTCTGTCTATTATTTTTGGCATCGTTTTTTATGTTTTATAAAAGTACATCCTTGCCCTACCATAATAGTCAGCATGTATTGATGCATACCTCTGGTGAGAACCTGCTTGTTTTTTTCATCATAATCAAAAGCTTATTCTAAAGGGTTGTTAAGGGTCTCACCTCCTTTGGTTTGCAGTGGTATGCTGAGAATGTCAGCCTCTGTGGATGGCTCATTGTTCATGCTGATGCAGTATAATGGTTCACCCAAGAAAGAAGGTTTCTTCAACCTTTTTGTGTTGAGTGCTCTTGACATAAAGTAACCTTCTTTAATACTCTTATCTCTCATCTTCTGTAAACCTTCTAGGTCATCAGGTTCCTCTGTTTGGGCCAGTGAATCCTTTGATAAGTGACTATCAGCCAATGCCTTCCTGATATAGTAGCCAGGGATTTCACTCTCTGCATTAACACACAAGCTTTTGTCTTCAAGTCCAGCCTTTTCCTGAGCTGTTAACGTCCCTACAATATGGTCTTCAACTAACATTTTGGAAAGAGTAGATATGGAGTGAAGAGTGGAGTCTTGACTTGTGTAACAAGGGGGACTTAATCCACAAGAAAGAGATTCCTGAGACTTTGGCATGGTAACGTTGCTTATTGTTCTCTGAGGCTGCATACATTCTTCCAGAAGGGTCTTAAGCTGCTCTTCAGAGAGGCCCGTTTTCTCTTCAGTCTGAAAAAAAAGGGGGGGGGGAGGCACAAGAATTTCTTCTGTCAAAATATAATTAATGAAAAGCAGCACCATAAAACAGTTTGAAATACAAAAGGGCAGGCAGAACTCTTAAATTTATATATATATATTTATATATATATATATATATTAACTCTAAACTTAATTTAAATATATGTTTATATAATTGCATCATTTATGTAATGTCCACTAGGTTCTACATAGATGAGGTGCTGAAAGTTAGGAAAAGAAGCCTGATGTCCAAAAGGCCCTGAGAGACCCTTGATTTTGCTGAGTTTTGCACAGGATACCACTGTGTCTTGACTATTAAAATATGTATTTTTTGGTATATTTTGGTTTGTTGTGTATACATACAAACACATGCACTTCAAGATTTAGCTACTAGAAACAAAACAGCACATTGCTAAAAGACTTCAGCTGTCAGTACAATACAAGTTGGGTC
Source organism: Heteronetta atricapilla (assembly GCA_011075105.1). Classification (NCBI taxonomy): domain Eukaryota; kingdom Metazoa; phylum Chordata; class Aves; order Anseriformes; family Anatidae; genus Heteronetta; species Heteronetta atricapilla. The sequence continues at coordinate 26,117,979 of CM021735.1, forward strand.
AAAAACGGTTTTGGACAGCAGCAGCCCATGGAGGTTGTCACATATTGACTAAACTATTCTCGGCCTCTCACAGTATAGAATCACAGAATCACAGAATTTCTAGGTTGGAAGAGACCTCAAGATCATCGAGTCCATCCTCTGACCAACACTAACAGTCCCCACTAAACCATATCCCTAAGCTCTACATCTAAACGTCTTTTAAAGACTTCCAGGGATGGTGACTCCACCACTTCCCTGGGCAGCCGATTCCAATGTCTAACAACCCTTTCGGTAAAGAAGTTCTTCCTAACATCCAACCTAAAACTCCCCTGGCGCAACTTAAGCCCATTCCCCCTCATCCTGTCACCAAGCACGTGGGAGAACAGGCCAACCCCCACCTCGCTACAGCCTCCCTTGAGGTACCTGTAGAGAGCGATAAGGTCACCCCTGAGCCTCCTTCTCTCCAGGCTGAACAAGCCCAGCTCCCTCAGCTGCTCCTCGTAGGACTTGTTCTCCAGACCCCTTACCAGCTTCGTCGCCCTTCTCTGGACCCACTCAAGCACCTCCATGTCCTTCTTGTAGCGAGGGGCCCAAAACTGAACACAGTACTCAAGGTGCGGCCTCACCAGAGCCGAGTACAGGGGGACGATCACCTCCCTAGCCCTGCTGGTCACACTGTTTCTGATACAGGCCAGGATGCCGTTGGCCTTCTTGGCCACCTGAGCACACTGCTGGCTCATATTCAGCCGACTGTCCACCATCACTCCCAGGTCCTTCTCTGCCTGGCAGCTCTCCAACCACTCATCTCCCAGCCTGTAGCTCTGCTTGGGGTTATTGCGCCCCAGGTGCGGGACCCGGCACTTGGCCTTGTTGAACTTCATGCAGTAGAAATGCAACACAGCCTCTCAACCATGTGACACAAAGCACATCAGTTACTCATCCCTATGTGTACCTACCACATCAAGTACGCTCCACAGCACGTGATAGAAGAAAGCTCCATCTCCTGTATTACAGTTTTACTGCTATCTAAGAGCTGTCACTGGCTCGCAGATGGCTCACAGATGCATTTTGTCAGTAAATTTCTTATTAAGACAGGGGCATGCTCCCAACATTTTTAGTATGTGTATTTCCTTTACTTAGCATTTCTTACAGCTTGATATTAAAGATAATGACTGATATTATCTGGAAATGGTGAGTAACAGGAAAGGACATTTTGCTTACAGAGGTTTGCAATGGGGGGTTCTAGCCTTTCAAATCCATCATGCTTCCTTTTAATAGACAAGAAAAATACTATTTGACAATTTAAAGCAGATAATGAAAAGTCAAAACATATTTTAGATATGAGTAATACATCTGCCCATGAAATATGATGTATAAAATATATTTTCATATTAAAACATTAAAAATAATATTCAACATCTAATGGAAAAAGATATTCTCTACTTTGAAGACTTTGGTTTTACCCAACCTCCAAGAGCAGCTGACCGTCTGATGAACTCCCTAAGGCCACAATGATTTGTGTCAAATGATGATGTTATTCACCCTGCAATGACTACTATAGAGAATTTACATTGTGCTAGTGCATGGAACTGCTGTCATTTCAGAGGGAAGTTCAGCATCAGATCTCTAGCTGAATTTTCATTCCTGAAAATCCACGTACAGATACGGAATGATCCTGTTTGATGTGTATGACCAGACAAGATCACAGCCTAGGTATCACAGAGTGCATGGATTATGTCTGAAAACTGCACGTTCATTTTCATGAATAGGGAAAGTTTTCAGTCAGGAAGAAAATACTATTTCTTTGTCAAATTTGCTGTAGGTATTAGAAATTACAAGATAACATGACAAAATGAATAAGAAAGATACTTTGTGTTACTTTCGGTCATCATACTGTAATTAAATGTTCAAATATTAATGAGAGCTAATAATGAGTACTATGTATTGATTACAGTTCAGGCGCTGGTTTATGTACTTAAAATGAGTTTTATAGATTTATCCTACAATTTTTTCACCAGTATTTTCCTATACAGATCAATTTCATTTGCACCTTGAGTTCACTTACAGAAGATGCAAGAGAAGACAACTGTTTTGAAGAGAAGTTATGGGCTTTTAAACAGCAAGAGAAAGCTTCAGACTGTCATTATACATAGAGAACTAATTAAATAAACACAAAATCAGGTAATCATATTGAGATTCAGCTAATGTTGATACCATTGTACTTTTGATAACTAAAATCAAACCACAACCTTAAGCAGTGAACACTTACTTAGGTATTAGAGAAATATATATATATATATATGACCTCTTCAAAATCTTTTCTCAGGCTTTTAAATTTTAATCCTGATCAAGAAAATACTTACTGATGAAAGTAAGTCAGAGAGGGAAAAACAGTACCAGAATGCATGACAAACCAGAAATAAAATCTACATCAAGGGTGAGTATATCACTGAGCAGGATATTATCCTATGTAAACATAACTATTTATATCACAAGAAGATGCTCACATCTGGAAACACACATGGATTCCCAACATGTTTTTGAGTGTGTGGTTCTATACTAACATATTTCATAGCTCTTGGCCAAGACCATTTGGAGTTAATTTTATGTTAATGACAGGGCAATTCACTCACTGCACAAAGGAATTCTGCATCTGGTGTGAATATGTAAGCACAAAATGAACATAGTGAAGAATGTCATCTTGTTCTGCCTTTCTTTTGTCCTTTTATTCCCCCCATCTCCACCCTATTTATCTGGGATCTTCTTTTGCTTGTCCAAATTTCTCTTTTCCTTTTAGGAAAATCATATGGCTTCTATTGACAATTAGCTCACGGTTTACCTTTATTATTACCTGAGGGCTAGGTGGGGAGATTTAGTGCCTAAGGCCAGTGGGGTGGGAAATGACTATAACAGCTATAGAGTGAAAAAGTTTGGTAATTTTGTAGTCTTGTTTTCCTCCTAAGAAATAGGTGTGCTGCAAAACTGTGTAAAATACTATTTTTTTTAATTATTTTTTATTATTTACTACTTTTTTATGTATCATTACTATTCTTTGTCTCTTCCTCCCTTTGGATTATTTTAGAAGACATGTTTGCAAGGATGTACATATGAGGAAAGTATTAACATACCTCACAAAAAATATTTTAAAATAACAAAGGCTTACTGTTTGCAATTTTCTCTTGCCGAAGTCATTTCAGGATTAAGAAAAAACATACAGCAGAAGAGAAGATAGCCTTTAAACAGCCATAAATCACCAACTAATAAACCATCAGCAAGAAATTTATACCTAAATGACAGTAGAAAGGCTGCTGTTGAAATCAGAAAACTGAGGTTAGGGAAGCATGTAATACCCTAAGGGGAGAGACCTCACTCCAGAAAAGGCTGTGCACTAGCAAGCAAATGACCATCTTAACACCTGAGATCCCATAATACAGTAACTGTATTAGGAGGCTGTAAAGTGCACATTTGTACAGACCAGAAGAAAGCCCATCACAGCTCGCTTTACTAGGTTAGAGTCACAAGACTTAGAATCAGTAAAGCAGTCTTGGGGAGACACTAAATTCCACTTCTCCCAAGCTTTCACTGACCTCACGGTAAATAATTTACAACTCCTAAACAGAAAAAAATACTTAGAGATATTCCTTTCAAACCAGAAGGACATAAGTTTAATGTTATTCAAAACACAGAAACAGTCCACTAGACAAGGGAAAATGAGTTCTTACATCTGGTTCCCATTAGAAATTGGAAAACCTTTTAATTGTTCTGGCTAATTTTTAATAGGACACTGAGTCCTACTCATTTCCTAAGCTTTCTACTGTTAATGATCCAAAAAATGAATTCCTAGCTAGGAGTTTAGGAGCCTGCTAATCACCTTTACTGTTCATGCGTGGCTGTTTTTTCACACACTTGTGGCCGTTCCCTGACTGAAGATCTCTTGTTCCTCGCTGAATTCCTCAGTGACATGGGTCTTACTGCATGCAGCAGGAATGCAAACTGGTAGATAGCTGTAGACAGACCTGCTGTGACTACAGGCTTACAAGTTCAAAGCTTTAGGATTGTTTTCCACATCTGTACAGTAACAGAGAAAGACTAATGGTGAAAGGCCTTATCAGATTTTAGCATGAGGCGAAAGCGCATACTTCAGGATTGTTTCTAATTACAGTAAATAACCATAAAATGACATGCAGCAAATGAAGTATTAGAAAAGCAGAACTACTTAAGGACTCATGTAGCTGGCGTTTATTTATATTTTCTTGCTTGCTCTGAAAGTATTACAAGCTACAGTTATCATATGTTATTTGCTTGAAACAATTTACTTTGATACTTTTTACTGAAATGTAGGACTGCAACTGTCAATTCTAAAGTAACTGCTCTCTTTCTGATCAGAAGACCCCATTTTGAGTATACACTGGTCTAATGAGACGATGTTCAGACTTCTGAATCAGCACAGGAATTTTTTAGAAGGTATAATTAGTTCCTGAGTACTTAATAGTTTATCAAACTGCTTTCTCTATTCTGCTTTCAAAAGGCCATCCTTGCCTTGTGTCTCCACCCTATTCAACTCAATGTGCACCATCAACCCTAAGGCAATCTTACCTCCATCAGGCTTACTTCTGAATGTACTGAGACAAACTGTAACTACAGCAGATCATAAACACGCTTATAACTCAGTGAAGGAGCTTCTGAAGAGGACAATAACATGCACTGATTTGATGGTGTTAAAAATCAAGACTGGAAGCTGAATAATGAATTCAGAAATTAGGATCTCCTTGTGCTGCAATCATGATTCACTGGTTTGCTTCTCATTCGGGTGGGTTTGAGGACTTCTGTACACTAAGAAAAGACATAAATCTTTAAAAATGAATGGGATTCCTGATCTATATGAGAAAATCTCCTGCTTATGCTCTTTTCCTCCACCTGCTATCCTTCCTTCTGTTAGTTACATTTTCCTTTCTCCTATTTTTTCCAGTGTTCTGCTTGTGTAATGGCAGAATGGAAAGGTCTGGTAGTCCATTTTATCTAGGTGCTGCTGCTAAAAGCCAAGAAACAGAAGAACAGAAATATCTAGGCAGGAAAACAGGGACAGGAACACCAGGAAAAAAAAAATAATAATAAAAGAGTAGAGAGGAGATTTGCAAGCCATTAGATCCGCAACATCATAGCCATTATAAGGTGCAAGGAAACAGGTAAATTCTCCATGGGGAAAAAAAAAAAAAAAAAGGCATAAAAATTTTAGAAGAAAAAATGTATTTCAGTAATAATTTTTTTTTAATTATTTCTCTAAAAGAGAAATCTTAACAGAAACCAGAAGGGGACATGAGTTTATACAGTTTTGCTTTTCATTAGTGTAGCAATAGACACCAACAAAAGTAGGTGAAAATTTTGAAGGAGAGATGGTAATTGCAGCTGTTAATTTCTTTTTTATTTTTAACAGCCTACAGGGTATACATGTTAAAAAAAAAAAAAAAAAAAAAAGACAAGTTATTGCAGGCAAAACTAATTTAAACATGCATATTTTAGTCATTACAAAGAGGCATATTACTCTTTTTTTATTTTATCTTTCTTAAAAATACCCAGTCAATTGCTTCTGGCTTAAACATGGAAATAATGAAAAACTACTTCAGCATCTATGCCACACCCTCCAGGCTTTAGAAGGAGAACACAACTGGCTGCCAGAGGTAACTAAAGTAGAAAAAAAAAAGGAAGCTAAAATACAAAAAAAAAAAAAAAAAAAAAAACTCGTTTAATAGCATAGACACTAAGCAATATTGCAGTTATAGGATGTGTGTGGTATTACGCTAGGATATAATGAAGAGATTTTGGCCACATTAACAGTGAATTTCTGCTTGGAAGCATCTGGAAATAATTTGAAAATTTTGAAAGGTCCAAACTTTTATTTTGAATTGTTACAATATCCAAGTTGTACTTTTTACCCTTCATTTTCTGAAACTTACTTTCAATTTTAGATTAATTTCTCTGTAGATTTTGATCTACAGGTTGTATAGCATTTTCCAGCTGCAGGCATATTAGCAGTGGCATTTTCACACATGGGCATCAAAATCTAAATCTGTACATTCTCTCCAAAGTTTTAAGGAGGCAACATCACAAAACTAAAGTTCCTACGATTCCTATCAGACATGTATTTGTTAATCAAAACTAAGTATTTTGAAGTGATTAAAGATTTCATATTTATCACAATTGCCTACATATGCACATGTGCATTTGAGGAAGACCATTGCTCTGAAGCTCCATTTTCGTTAGCTGAACCAAATGGCATTTGTAAACTTTAGACCCCAAACAGCACTGAGGAGTCTGGATTCAAACCTAGATGCTTAAAATATCAATTATAGCTCCTTGAAATCTGTATTTCCATCAGTATGTTGGCTTTTTCTTTCATTTTAGGAGCTATTATGCATGTTATAAAAGATATTAAATATTAGTAATATATATATATAACAAATATTTTAGTACCCAATTAATTGAGAAATTGTAGGTTTTGCACAACAAAGCAAGAAGTTGACAAGTAATAGCAAAAGAAATTCTGAATATATTGTATATGATATCTAAAGACAAAAGCAAGTAAAGAGTAATAGACATTATTTTTAGACATTATTTTTAATTGTACTTTAAATTAGAGGATTTTTTCCTATTTAACTAATCATTCCCTAAAAATATGTGTGAAACTATGACTAAATCTGGTGAAGTATGACCTTCCTAAAACACAAACTATTATACCTTAAATAAAAAAATTGTACTCAAACAAAAATATTTTTGCTGTCCAAGATATAAGAGGGATTAACCAGTGACTGGGAAGTGTTACTACCTAAGCAATTGAGTCTGCTGAGTGAAATGAATTGATAAGTCATAGTATGATAGCTATAGTCTCTTTCAGAGGTGTTGAGAGATATTTTCTAAGTTTGAATATACTTTGTTTTGTTTAGCTCAATACACTTTCATTTGAATTTGAGAAACCAAAAGGAAGCTGGCAGAGCAAGCAACTAGTTTTGATCTTCTGATGATGAATAAAAACAAATGCAAAAAGAGATCTAGAATTCTAAAATATTGCAGGCTCTGGAAGCAAGACCACTAACCAGATAATCAGACCACTAACTGCAGATAATACTTCCTTTTAACTAGTAGTTTTAAACAGGTGTTTAAATATATATTTTGAAACATATGAAACATTTCCAGCATCTTAATGAATTCTGGTTTTGTCCAAAAGAAATACTAAAATGGCATTGCATTCTCCTCTCTAACTACAACCAGTGTTTATAGTGGTCTGGCACCTCGTACTCTAAACCTTAATTTCTGTATTTAATTGTACAGTATGTTGGATTTTTGTATATATCATATGATAAAAAAAAAATGTCATTAGCTATGTTTCAGTAATTTTCAAACACTGCTGTCTTGCTACTGAATTACAATTCAGTTTCATAGGTTGCAGGGCACAAATTTCTAGTAAGCAGGAATCTGCAAATTAAGAAATTTTGTACACTATGTTTCATAGAACAAAAGCTAAAAATAAAATTTTAAGTAAACATATATTAAAATGTGTAATTGAATGTGCATACAGCATTTTCTTGACAAGGTCAAAGAGATACTGAATGTACCAGGCACTTTACACTGAAAATCAACAAATCCTAGTAGCTACTAAACAGTAACAATCAACCATTCCTTATGAACATATCTAAAAAGTTGAAGAATTACAACAGCTGCATAAGTCATGATGTAAAAAATATTGGTTTAATACTAAACTATGATAAAAGTCTCTGATTTAAATCACTTTGAATTCAAAATTCATCTATTCCAAAGGCTGTCAACAGATGTTTTGAAATAATTCAGTTATGCTAACTTCAGATTAGTTTAACATTAGCTCGTCTAATCTACTGCATTTGTAGATTAAAAAAAAAAATAAAAATAAATAGAGCATTGTACTACCTCTGAGTCACCCCATATTATTTTCTCTCATTTCTAAAATCTTCCTCAACCAGTGGGTAGCTCCCTGTTTGTAGAACACTTCATACACTTTCATACGCTTTCAAGTATTCTTAGGTAGAATGCAAATTCTTTTAAATTGGGCACAGAGAACATATGTGGAAAAATGTAAGACATTCCTGAACTGGTATTTGCAATCTATTATGCTGAATAAGACTTTCATTTTCTAGCATCAACTGAAGAAGCAGAAGTTCTGCAACCTAAGTTATTTATCATTCACAGTTTCCGAAACATCCCATTTCATGTTTTTAATTGTTCGTTACTAAGCATTTAACAGATTTCATTCCTCAGAACTAACTTCCCCAAATGTTATTAAGTTGTGGCTTTAATTTGCAGCAAAGCCAATAGAGTAGACAAAAATGCCTTGATGTGGTTGCAGCTGCTTTCTGTTACAAAAAAAGAAAACATTTATTTTTCCTTTTTTCTCATGCTGGCTTTTATTTTTCCCCAAGAAATAGATAGATACAATGCAGCATAATGTCCACCACAGTGTCTTATTATATCAATATTAAAACTCTACATCCTGAGATTTTAAGAATATTTACAGATCTTAAGAATATTTATAATTTATTAGGGGAAAATATAAGTAGGAATAAAACTGAGGATACAGATTTATTTCTTCATAACATAGAACACTTGATTGCAAATGCTAAAAACAACAAAAGTAACAAAATCCATCCAATAGGAAGGAAAGCAGGGAAGCCATAAACACATCACCTAGATGGCCTACATAATTAGGTGCACTTTAATGTCACTAAATGTCACTTTAACGTCACTTGGTTGGACTCAATGATCTTGAGGTCTCTTCCAACCTAGAAATTCTGTGATTCTGTGAAAAACAAGAAGGACTGGCCCGAGGAGAAGTAAGTCATGAATATTCAGCAAAAGCAATTGTAGAGTGAAGCTTAAAAAAAAAAAAAAAAATCTAGGAGTTCAGAGCATATTTCCTGACATTCTTTAGGGATATTTTTAAGAGAATCCTTAATTGGTCCCATGTATCAATAGCACCTCTGAATGCTGACTTCTTCTATATAACATACACACATACACTGTGAACATGAAGAGTAATATATATTTTGGAGATGGAAATATTTGCTCCCAGTAGTAGAAGTATATATGAAGTTCTGCTGTACATGGTGTAACAAGATACAGAAACCAGCAGTGTTTTCTAGAGAAGTAAGACAGCATGTATTCAATTACCTGAGTTAAGGAAAAAAATACAGTTTCTTTTAACATGGTTTTCTTACTAAGCTTTGGACTCTGGCTTATCTTGTATTGTCTTGTTGTAGTTCATTCCACAAGGTCAGTAGAAGAGTGTGTATGGTATTGCAAATATGAAAACCCACTTCACTATTTAGTGCCTTAGAAGGAAAAATCGAATTTCCATTTAGAAATAGAGCTCCCATTTACAGCTTATGAAACATTTCTGACCACTTTGATTCACAACATGAATATCTGTAGGACAGCCTGTCTGGAGAATGGCCCATCTAAAACCTATGAAAATGTGACTGCTTTTTAGAGAAAAATCTCTGTACACAAGTATAGATAAATGACTAAGACTAGGGATAATTTTGCCACAGTCTCTGCTTATGAGAGGTCAAAGAAAGAACTGATAAAGAATTTGATTTTCTTTTTGTGTTTGGTGGGGCTCATTGCCACAAGGTAAGTACAAAGTATCTATAGGGAATGCCAGGTTGCAGCTGTGCTTGTCAATGTGGGCATATATCTTACAGAGAGCTGAAAAACATTCTTAAGAAAGAAAGAGAATAAGGAAGAATCTTTTTCTTTTCTAAAGAATGGAGGGGTATTTTGAAATGAGATACCTTTCCATTCAAAACATAAAACCAAAACCAAAACCCTTTAGGAAGAATGTGATGAACAGTATTGCCTCAGGGAAAACATTTTATTTGGAGCTTGCCTGCACCCATTCTTGACTGAGGGGGAATCCTTTCAGTAAGTACAAGAACATGAGTTTAACCTTGAAATATTCAAATATACATTACCTGAAAATTTACATTTACAACCTAACAATAAAAAAAAAAAAAAAAAAAAAAACAATAAAAGACCAAGATAAAAACAAGTGCTGATCTATCAATATTATGTAATATTTGACAGCTCTTTTTCAAAAAAAAAAAAATTGAAATGATTGTGGATTTCATTTTTTGTCCAACTACAAACATTACTCTTCAGCAGGTCTAGTTAAAATAAACCTTAGTTTTGACTGCTTATTAAATTCCTTGTAGGCTTTCCTCAGGCTTGTATAACAAATATAGTAAATGTGAAATTGTACCAGTAACTATATTCCTGCTGGAGTTATAAGTTTCCTATATTACTATAACTAAAATGCATGTATTTTATGATCTTGCTGAACTAGAAACAGCATAAGCATTGTAAGACCGGGTAGGAGTGCCAACCTCTTCCTTCTTCTGGGGAGGGGTGGGAAAATTTCACTGTCATTTTTTGCCACTAAATTTATTCTAGTTTTTAATTCTCTAGGCCTTAGAAATAAAAAGCACTTTCAGCATCTGTTCTTTTTCTCAGTCACATGTCCTTTCTCATGTCCCAGAACAAAGACATCTAGAAAAGTGTATGCATTTGAAATGCTGTAATCCCTTATTATTATTTATTTGCATTAAAATATTGCATTTGCAACATTATAATTATTATTTCCATTATACTGGTTCCTGTAATAAGAAGCAGAAGTCCACATATCCGCATTAGGACAGAAAGCAATAAGGCCTTTACTCACTTAGGACAGTAGGTCTGACTCAACTATGGAAGCTACAGGCCAAAAGATACATAACACAATGATGCAATATGCATGTTTCCTTCCCTCCAATGTGCTCCTGTCCTGGTAAACACCTGGATGGTAAAAATATATAGGTATATAAAAAAGAGAAAGTTATATATTTGTAACTGGAAGCAAGGATGGCATTCAACAGGTACCAAGACCAGGCTGGCAAGGCTCCTCTATCATCAAAGGGCATGCCGCAACCATTCATTCACAAGTGATGCATGCTCAGGAACCTAGGCAGCCCACATGAGTATGTACCAAGCACAAGCATACCAGCTTTTCTGCACTAGGAACAGCAACAACAACAACAACAAATCTGTTCATATAGAAATCTAAAGGTTTTATAGTAAAAAGACTCATATTTTTTAAAATAATGTCTTGATGTTTGAATAATGGTTGAATTTTTCAACCATTTTCAGCCAAACATGCTCATGTAAAAAAGTGAAAGAGAGGCAATTCAAAAGAGCTGTGTAAACACTGGTTCTAAGAAATTTTACTTGCAGGCAAATTAGTACAACTCTAGAAACAATAAGCAAATCAGCAAAAAGTAAAATGGTACAGCTGTGCATGGCTCACAGAAAACTGACTGGTTTTGCACTTTGAAACATAATAGCTAAACAGGAAACATAGTAGGAATATAATATAAAATAAATATAAAATAACAGGAATAACTAAGATATATATTTTTAATTAGGCATGTGACAATCTGATTTATAATCATTTTAAGTCAGGACAACCTTGCTGATTTCATTAATGTATACCACTGCACAAAAAGGGAAAAAAGTTTAATATTTCTAGTAAGAGACGTGAAAGCACCACAAGACTCATATTCTTCAAAATGAAAGTTCTGTGAATTTATCATGCATTTCTGATACAGGTGACTCTTCTGGAGTTGGAGCCTGTCTTTTGCCCATGCATGAAGTCAAAGTTCACATGTCACTCATAAGATCTGAAAGATTAATTTACAAAGTCTGTGTGATCACATTACAAGGTCAATCGCTTAAACACAAAGCCCTTTGCACTCCAGTTGCTTGGAACTTTCCTTACTGCACAGTGGATTTTTTTTTTGCCCAGTTGCTTTGGTTAAAAAAAAAAAAAAAATATTCACAACTGTGTTTCTGATAAATTAATGATGACATTGTTGGTTTTAGAGAATACTTACAGTTTTCTCAGTTATGGGGAATCACAGCTGCTGAATCAGCAGGCAATGACACAGTTGGGTGTTTTGTGTGCATCTTCCAGGCACTTAGCAGAAAGCTTATTCATAGGACAACTTAAGACGAATTTGGATAGAGGGTTCCCATTGAAATATATCAGGAAAAGAGCAGATCATATGTTTTGAAAAAAAAAAGAGTAGAAGCTAAGGCTAGATGATAAATACATGTCATAAATTCTTTAACCAAGGACACCCACTGCTTATCTTAATGTGTTTTTCCTTTAAGCATTCCAATTAAGTATTTCATTTAATTCCAGTTAGGCATTTTAAATTTCAACTAAGAATTTTCCAATTAAGCATTTCAACCTTCTTAAGGTGTTTCAGCGTAGATGTGCAAATTATTCAAGTTAAATGTGTGACAGATGTGATTCAAGCACATTTCATATACCTGGCTAAGATAACTATAACAGATGCTCATAGAAAAATTCTCTCTCTAAAAACACAGTTTAGCAGCAGATTCTAGCCTTATTATACTGCCAGAATAGCATACTACAAGCGATGGAAATTCTGGACATCTGATTTTTTTATACTAAACAAAAATACTTAGCCCTGTTGTTGCTAGAGACATAGAACTCCATAAAAATACTAAGACTGTATACAGCTGCTATCTGGAAGGATACCGCTGAGTAGTATAGCCTCTGTAGCATATAATTATGCTGGTCTGTATATACCAGCCCAGCCAGTATGACTTGAGAGCTATGATGCTCAAATCACTGCTAAAATTAATTAGTTTTGATTAAGAAAAACACATCATGGTTATGAGCCACACAATGATACTCTACCCTTTTTAGGGACATCAGAAATCCATCCCTCCTGGAATTTCAAGAATGCATTGTTGTGGATCTCACTGGTCTGGCTGCCAGAAGCCACAACTAATTTATTCTTGCCTTGTAGAGTCTGTTCACATGTGCATCCCCTTATGGTATTAAGTACCCCTTGAGATGGGAGTTCTTTTTATGCACCTGATGCATCTGGTGCAGTCTGTTTTACTTCATTATTGGAAGTATGCTCCTTACATGGGTCATTCACTTCTGGTTTTGTGTGAGCACAGGTTACATTGCCTAATGGGTGCAGTAGGCTGTAAGTCCCCATACTAAAAAGCCATAGGAAAGATGGAGTCAGGAAGGAATAAAAAGGAAAGGTATATAACACAGATATTTCTATATGTTATCCTCAATCACTCTTGGGAAAATTAATTAAGGTACTTCAGTCTCCCTACCCAGACCTGGATGTGCTAAGCACCAGGTCATACTGTCTTGCACCTTTCAGGCTTGCTGTCTTTGGTCCCCAAAAAGCTCAACATCCCTCACATAATAGAGCCCAGTTTCAGTGACAGCCATGAACAGTACTGCACTGAATCTGTTCTACGACCTATTGAGAAAGGATGGCTTTCTCTTCAAAGATGACAGATGTAGTTTGAAACAGCAGGCTTACAAATAACTAAATTTAGTTCTACCATTGCTAAGCAGATGTCTGAACCATAAGAGATAAGAAGTAATTAGAAGATATCTTCCTTGATTGAAACAAAAATGTTTTAAATGTGTCTAGCTTTACAAAGTTTCTCTAGGTTTTCAATCTGAAAAAGACAAAGGCACCTGCCTGGAGCCCACATGAGATACCTATGTTCCAGAAAATGAGAGTCTAGACAGTTTTGTTTTGTTTTCTCTCTTTTTATTGTGTGTGTGTTTTTATTTTTGTTCTCTTTCTTTTTTACTTTTATCGGTTAGCCGTAGGCTGTTCCCAGCTAAGTAAACTGGCTGCTCTAAATATTATTCTAAACCCCATAATCCTTACCCTGAAGTGCAGAGATCATACATTCACCCAATCCAGCTTTAACTAACTTGCCCAATGTGGGAGAGCAGCAAGTTAGCCTAGCCACTGTACCTACCTTTCTCTCGTGATGTTACTAGGACTTACTTGGTAGAATTTCAAAATATCATCTTAAAAAAAAAAAAAGTCTCACTAATGGAAATCAGTAGTTTAAATCCTTCTCACTATTTACACATGTGTGTGTGTGTGTGTGGAGCTGAGTGTGAGCAAGTATGTATATATATACCCACCATGCACCACATTTAATTAATTCTAATCATTTACTGGTTTATTCACAGAAATAGAAATATCGAGATGGACACAAAGACGCTGGTCATGAAAACAGTACAAAATACTACAATATTACAAATAAATTAGTAAGTGAAGTGGATGTGTATAACAATATATTCATATTCTGCAGCATTAGGTAGTCAATTATATAATAAAATAAAATTTTTAAAAATCCCAATATTTGACTCCAGGACATGCAGAAAAAGTCTGGATCACTGTAGCTCCCAAAACCACAAAATAGACCCATATGTTCATGAAAAAGAACCATATGGAAAAAATCCATCTTTCAAAAATATCCAGGGATAATAACCAGACTCAAAGAATCCTAATCACTTACATAATGAGGAAGATTTATTTTTCTCATGACACAGGAAAAAAAATCACGCTGAAATCTTTAAACGATTAGTCTGGGAAAAAAGAGCAGTGGATGTCGACTAGGACACTGATATAACAAATATATTGAGACAAGAACTGAGATAAGAGCTTTTCTGCTCCAAACAGACTATTTCAGATGAGCTGAAGGTTCTACCAGGAGGGAATCTTCTCCTTTTAGTCAGTCCCTAGTCGCTAAATTACATTACTGCCTGAACAAATATGGACATATGGTAACAGAGAGGAGAGAGAAAACCTTTCTCTCTGGGCAAGATGTAAATTCCCAGAGTTTAACTCCCAGAGTTTACATCTGGTTATAGAGATAATATAAAGCCATGTCTGCCTGAAGTTAGAGCACTGCATAAAAGTTGCCAGCAGCTCCTGGGATAAGAACAGTTTAACCATCAGGGAACTAATGATCCATGTTATTCAATCTCTTGTCCTAGGACAAAAGTAAACCTGGTCCTAAATTTAAAAAACAAATGTGGCTATGCTGAAGCTCTCTACTACTAAAAGTTCTAGACACAGTTTCTATGATGCATGAAATAAAGACCAAACAGCTTACTGATATGAGGTTAAATTATGTTTACCATACAATTTCTGTTCTTGTTTTTTCTATTGAAGATTTTCTGTTCAGCCATTTACTGTACACTCTGAAAAAAAACTGAGCTATTTAAGGGATAAAATGGTTCAGTCAAAGTTTGACTGGACAAATCTGAGTTATTTGAATAAAAAATGTTATACAATAGGAAGAAATAATACCATTGCAAACTATGCAGTACTGTGTATGATCAGAATGAGAACTCAGACCTACAAACCACTTTGCAAAATACCGGTTTTTTATTCATAAAAGTGCTTGCAAAATTGAGATTACTACAAAAATGTTTAGTCTGAAAAAGGCAAGCACAAATAAGTAAAAAAAAATAAATTTGTATTCTGTATTTCTTCCAAAACCAGAAATTAGAAACAGTAAGGCATTGAAATTGATTAAGCCTTTCATTATTTGAACATAATAATGAAAAATAATGAAAAATACCAAAGTATTTTATTGAGAACCATATTAGGCAAAATTACTAGTAAATACTAGAAAGGAAAAAAAATGCAAATGGACAGAACTAAAAAGTAAGGTGACATATAGCATAAAAAAAAGAAATTTTAATTCAACCTCCTCAGTTATTACTGCCTTCATACGTTATTTCATATTATTTTGGAGCATATACTTATATACTATCTTCTCTTCACTTACCTCACACAAAGAAAGATAACATAAGCAAATGGGGCACAGCCTATTCATCAGCACACATCTTGAAATCTCTGCATATGCATTGATGCAGACTGTAATCACGTCTGATTTGTTAGTGCAGTTCAGTGAATCCTTTATTGTTATTTAATCCTGACTGTTACATATCCTATAGCTGCCAAACTATCTACACAGCCTCTATTGCACGTCTGACACCACAAAAGTACAAAACTGTAATGAAAATGACAGCATTATTAAGCGTACTGAAACCATTCCTAAAGATGAGTGCCAAAGGTAGCTTTCTGAATGCAAATAAGCTTGCACATTCTACAATACTACCTAAACAGAACATTGTATGAACATATGAACAATTCAGGTGATAGAGAATACCATGAGGTAATGCCACGGCATATCGACGTGCCCTTTGCTCCTGCACAGTTTAGTCTTGCCATACAAGGAAAGTGAGTAGAGCCACAGACTATACTCAGATATGAGATTAAAAGCTGAGCCTTTTTAGAAGTACCATGAAATTCACAGTCTACTGAAGGTAAAGAAAAAAAAAAAAGTTAAAAAGTTCTTCACCTTTCTAATTTTGGCTTGTTTAAAGGGTTGTTCAGGTACAAGGTCCTTCAGAACCATCATTAGAGTCGCCCACTGTAGTTTGACTCTCCTGCTCATCCCCTCCCTTGACATCTCCTGTAACACAATAAATTCTTGTGAAGTGGTATTAAATACCTACTTGTATTTACCTGCTTAGAGAAATTTTCTTCTGTAAAACACGAGACCCTCAGAGTTCCTATAGATCCTCTAGTATTTTTGACTAGGATATTTTCCCCAAGATTCACTGCTGCCTTAAAATATAGCTATTTTTACTTTTCTTGCAGTCCTGTCGTTCTTCCATCCAATCCCTAATTAAAGCAGACACTGTATAAAGCAGACACTGTATACCAAATCAAAGTCACATCAGTTTTGGCAAGACTTAAACTGTTAAGCCACTTAAATGCACTGGACAACTTCACATCCACTCTCTCTAAAAAGCTACGTAGCCATCTTAGCCTTCTTTATCCATTACTAAAATATAAGTGTGAGAAGATGAAACTAAGCTTACATGGACAGTCTTAATTCCACCCTTTCTTATTTTCACAGAATTACAGATTATGTCTAGGCTCAAGCAAATCTGTAGAGATTATCTAGTCCAGTCTTCTATTGAAAGCAAGGCCTTAGATTAGGTTATCAAGGGCCCTGCACCAAGCCACTTCCTGAGTATGTCTAACAAGGAGAATTCCACTACTTCTCTGGCCAGCCTGTTTAACTGATCTCCCAAGTGCAGAGTTATTTCTAATATTCAGATGGAATTTCCCATGAAGCAATTTGTGCCTGTTTGCTCTTGTCTTGTCACCATACATCCATGTGAGGAACATACCTCCACGTCCTCTGTAACTCTCTTTCGGGTACTAGAAGACTGTGACTAGATCCCCTGGAGCCTGCTCTTTGCTTTGCTTAACAAGACCAATTCCTTCAGCCTTTCTTCATATGGCACAATTCATCAGCCATGCTGGCAGCCCTCCTCTGGACCCTCCTCACTTTTTCAATGACTCTCTTGCTGGCAAAACTGGGAAGAGATTCCAGTTGTAGCCTAACACGTGCCAGATGGAGCAGAATGTGATTACACCCCTTGGTCTGTGAGCTGTGTGGTCTCTTACTGATGCCGTCCAGAATGGTTTGCCTTCATGGTGTGAGCACATGCTGCTAACTCATGCTAAAATTACTTTTCAGCGTCACATACTGCACCCTCTCAGACCCCAGCCTGTTCTACTGCTTGGGATTATTCTGTCCTAAATGTTTTTTTTTTTTACTTGTTTGTTTGTTTGTTTTGTTTTGTTTTTTATCTTTCCAGACCACATCTTTTCTGAGTGCTTAGTTTTGTCCCTTGCATACATTCCTTAATATCTATCTTTTTCTGAGGATGCTAAACAAAATAAACAAGATCGGTCATAATGTGGAAGCACAGCAGCAAAGCTAGAACCAAGGATATTTTGTTATTTTAGGTGTCCACTAAAATGTTACACAGCGTGTTTTTATTTTTCTTCAATATAGCTGCTTAGGTCAAAAAACATATACATGTCTAGACCAAATTCCACTCTTAAAATTTTCAGATCTGTACTTTATCCCAACCTTGCCAAAAGTCAAGGATTATTGTAATCAGATACTTCTATAATGTAATTTGTAGAAATAAGATGTGATGAAATATGCTATCCATACACATGGTAACCAAAACCTTTATATTCATGCTCCTAAAGCATTTCCTCCTGTCTTGATAGACATGAAGCATACTGGACTTGTCTGTTTTTATTCAGCACGAAAGCCAACCAGTACAGTATGTCTTACCAGCTGTCCAATTAAATAATACAAAAATCCAACAGAAAGAGGAATGCAAAAAATTGTTGCAAAGAATCTAATGTAAGTAGAGATCAGATATTTAGACAGATTTCTTCAAAGAATTAATACATTTTATCTGATAAAGAGTCGCAGAATCAGAGCATAGCTGAGATTGGAAGGAACCTCTGGAGATTGCCTGGGCCAGTCACCCTGCTCAAATCAGTCAACTACAGCAGGTTGGCCAGGGCTGTGTCTCCTCTCTGAGGATGGAGACTGCACACCCTCTTGGCAAACTGTTCTAGGGTTCAGTCACTCTTGAGGTAATTATTTTTCCGTATGCTTAAAAGGCATTTCTTGCATTTCAATTTGTACCCATTTTTTTTAATTATTTTTTCCTGAAGGAAAAAGACAAAATATGAAAATAATCCTTGTGAAGCATGATTTGTGAGCTAGTTTCCACCAACTGCATTGTGATTTGGGTCCAACTACAATAAAATTGAAATACTTACAAAGGAGTGTCTGAAAAAAAATTCACACAATGGGAGGAATGTAACACTTCTAATCAACACAAGATTTTTAAAGCTATTTCTTGAAGAAAACTAAAACAATGTGTGCCACCATTGATTAGCAAAAGGAAGATGATCTCACATTTCATATCCTGACATTATGTTAGTTAACTTTCCTTTAACAGTTTTGCATATAATTATAGCCATTTAACATTGTTCACAAACATTTACATCCTTTTCTGGGCTTGCTAAAGTTACTAATTGCTTTACTACTGTAAAATAAATAAACGACCAGCCAAGCATTCGGTTACATACAATAGTAACCAAAACTAAGCTTTGAAAAAAATCAGACAGCCTTCTTAATGTAAATGTTAAGTACTTGAAAGAATGAATGAAATTCATCTGAGAAGTTTTACACTCCAGTCATCTAGTTAAACATTTAGCAAGAACTTTTTAGTACAACACTGCTCTCTATCAAACACCTCAAATGCGTATGCAAGTCTAATGTGTCTGGATTGCCATCCAACAGGATGGCTGCTGTTTGTCAAGCTATACACAAACCATTTTGAAAGCAGCTGTTAGCAGGAAAACCATAACAACAGAGAACTCAACCTGGGCTAGCTATCACAGAATTTATTCAGGATCTCCGGGGCAGCATTTGCAGTCCGCGATGAATTCATTCTAATTACAGCTCTGTTACCAATACCAGTACCACTGCTGCAGTCTAGACCTAAGCTGCAGTCATACTTCTGGACTCTAGAGAGAGGACACAGCGATGAAATATATATACAACAAATTATATGTTATATTAAATATATTTAATTATATTATATTAAATTAAATATATTAAATTATATTATATTTCTATATGGATTAATACAACAAAGAATACATATATAAATATATATATATATACACATATATATATATACATAAATACATATATGTATATATGTATTCTTTGTTGTATTAATCCATATAGAAATTTTGTACTTCTCCTTTCTCTCTCAGCCCTCTTATGGTATAAAGAGTCCTGACCAGCAGATTCACTGATCGCTGCCCTCAAATACCTTCCGGGGGGGGCCCCGCCCCCGCGGGGGTTAAGGGCAGCTGAGTTAGCAAGCATTTATCAGATTTGTGCAAAATATCATGTCTATTCCCACAATGTACAGGCAAGGGACAAAAGAGACAACCTCCTCCAGTTCACAGCATTTCTGTCCTCAGCCACAAAGACACGTAGACTGCAAGCAAGGAAAAACTCCAGATATTCTAGTAAAAGAGTCTAGACATATGACATCTGCATAATAAAACTAAATTGATGCCTGCTATATCCCTTCATGAAATCCAAGTGAATGGTGCAGCTCAAAGGTTATTCTAATCCTCTCAGCCTTGGCTGAAAGCTCTTATTTTATTCATGAAACTGTAAATTTAAAGTAGTCCATTGAATAGTGTATAAAGTCATTGTCCCGTTTGCTTTTCTCCCTTTTTTAAAAAATGTTAGTATAAAAATGAGATGGATTACTAATCTATGAGTTTATTTTGAACATGAAAAATTTCCTAGGTGCACCTGATAAAACTAATAATTGTGTTTAATGAAATGGGAAACACTGTTCTGAAACAGGATTAAGATTCTTCATATGTGCTACATTATACAACATGAAGGTATTCACATTATGAAACCAATTCCATGTATCAGGTTCCCACTGCCTATGCTGAGACACAACACATTTTTAACTTCTATTGAGGCCTCATGCCTGCTTGAAGAATCAAATCCATACTTAGTATTTTCAAATGCAACAGAACTAGAAATAGAATAAAAAACTTAATACATCAAAAATAATTTACTTGGCAGTGTTATGTAGACTGTTAATGTGCCATGAAAAAGTGGATTACCTTACACAGTGCATGTTGATCTATCTAAATCTACTCAAAGAATGCTTACCTTAATTCTCTTTACAACCTGAGTATGTTTTACATGCACTTCCAGGCTGACTATCATTAGATTGCCTTCAGATGCACAATAGCTTTCATTCAGCATTTTACAGATACACAGGTACTGGCAATCTACGAAAACAGTAGTCTCCCCATAATTAGTCTTACGCAGCATATCCACTCCAAGTTTTGTGATAAAAAACTCACGTACATTGCAGTTTTCCTATTACCATTGGCTGCCATATTGTGAATGCATCTAGCTCTAACTTGTGAGAATCTCTGGCATCTCCTTTTGCCCACTTAGAAAATAAGACATTTTGAAAACAAGCATGAAAAATAAATGGAAGACACTGCAAGATTACAAACCTTTTCCAAACCCTCCAGAAATGTTTACCTCTTACTACTTCCAATAGAAGTTTTTTCAACATATCCACTCTGGTTTCTAAACCCATCCCAAAGTTGCCGTTTCTGTTTACCTGCAGACTTTTATCACCCATTTTGCTCCTCACTACTTCATGAATATATTGTGAAACATTATCCCATGGTCAAAAATCAAAAGCACTCTTGATGACAACAAACTATATGGATAAGCACAGAGCAGGGGTCACTATGGCTGATGACTCTCAACAGCTTTTCAGCAGTAACATCAAGAATCTTAGAAAACTGCAGGTCATTTGCCAGAGAAGTACTTTCAGCCACTGAGTCTCCAAATTGCTCTCAGGATAAAAGTATCAACCACCACTACCACTTGGTGTTTCTGTAGTGCAGATCCAAGGTCATCATAGTATTTGGGAGAACTGTAACTCTTCTTTCTCAAATGCTGTGTTTTCCTTTTCACTTCCTGCCTGGACAGCATACCTACCTTAATCTCAACAGGTGGTTAATTAGAGGTGGAATACAATCTGCTTTCTGATGAGATGAGAAATTGCAGTGGCTAGTTTCTTCTCTATTAATGTTGATATTGCAAACCTTTCTAAACAGTTAAGATCTTTGTTCTTTGAACATATTCTGCCAGTGGATGTACTCATGAATATATAGTAATCTAATTCCCCTTATTACTTTCTAATTAAAATAAATACAGTGAGACTAGAGAAGGTAGAGAAGGATAAATCAAAAATAGTATTTTAACAAATGCACTACTTTGTCATGTTCAAGAAGGCTTAAAAACTTGTAGTTTATTTTAAACATTTTTAAACTTCAGCCGTGCCTTGACTTTGTCTGCCCTAACACTCACAACACCTATTACTAATGAAAAAGCTGCCAAAATGTTTAGAAAGACTAAATGGTTGAAATCAGTATCATTTACTAAAGTACATTAAATATGGATATTACAAACCTGAGGATACTATCAGAGGGAATATTCCAATTTAATATTACTTGATAGAAATACTACAAACTTACCATCTGAGTGATTTTGCACTGTGTAAACATAACCAGCTTCATCTTACTGTTTGCACAAGAGATCTGATTACCTCTTATTTCATGATTTAGCTAGCTTTTTGAAGCAATAATGGTTCTTTGTCATACAGAGATACATGGAAGTTCTCTATCACCAACCTTATTTGGAATGAGACAAAGGTGGGGTTAAAATTGTAATAGGGATATCCCTTATAATTTAGGGCACATGGTCTTACTTTTACCGCCTTAACCAAATTCTAGTGTGGATAATATTCTTCTTATTTAAATTCTTCCCATAGCTTCCACTGGTGAAGATATTTGGCCTCATTTCCTGCAACAAAGCTGTTTCTGTGCTCTATTAAAACACCTGTGCTATAACTCTGCTAACATTTGTGAAAGGTTACATTTAATGGTGTTTTTTGTGTGTTTTTTTTTGTTTTGTTTGTTTTTTAAATGTGGTAATAGACAGTAAAAGTGATTTTTAGTGACTTTTAGTGCTAGATATCAAGCCTAAGCAAAATGGAGTTCAGTAGGGCTAAAAGTGTTATTTAAAATAGGAGGAAGAAGTATATATTTATATGTCAAAAATACTGATAAACACATTAATTCATTACTATGGAGAAAGCCTATTTACCTTGGCTTTCATTTCCTAGAAATATTTTCACTTCCATAATTCCCTAGGCTGACAATCACTTTCTTATAGGGCAACTAGCAAATCTGATTCAACATTAAATAAAGAGTTGACTAGAATTAAAGAATATCCCATAATTTCAAATGCCTGTACAATCTTTTGCCTTTTTTAATAAACACCTGTGTAGCCTAGCAGCTTTCCTCAGCTACTACTTATCGAGAAATAAACGCATTCAAACATGAAGCTTTTTCTTTGACAAACACAAGTTTAAGTAATATGTTGGACTGACACTTCATAAATACATATTCCCTTAAATTAATGTGTAGAAATCCAGAATAACAGTAATTATTTTTGGAAGAAAGGCAATAATTGCACATGAATTATTTCCAACTTCCAGTGCAAAAGCTCAACTGCAACAATGAATTTCATACACACACAAGCTTTGCTCTCCAAAAAGAAGTACATTTGCCCAAAGTATCAAAAATCCATTAAGTGGACAATACTATAACCTGCAGCAGGCAATGCTTGCACAGTTTACTTTGCACATATGCAAAAAAAAAAGTTAGAAAATTAAGATAAATCATTTTACACATAAAAATGTTAAATAATTATAGGCATTTACCATAAGTGAATCTGGTGCTAAAATTATTTTCATGTCAAGTTAAACCTCATGGTAAGCAGATAAATAAATTTCAGAAGTAAGTTGAAGAACATCAAATGTTTAGTTATTCAATAGACCTTAAGACCACTTATTTTTTCAGATTTTCAGATTTTGTGAACACATGGAGAACTTAATACTCTAAAAGACAAATCCCGGACAATCATGCAAGTGGTTGTATGGTTCCTCAGCTGGCATTTACTATGTAGAGACCTAGCCACTGGCTTCTGACTTGAGCTTGGACATAAGGGACTCTCAATTTGACTGGATCTTCACCTAGTTAGTGCACGTGGTCTGTTAGCCCTTAGTTACTCCCCAGGACATCCAGAACCACCTTTTCCTTTATGCTTGCTGAAATGAGAATTATGATCAGGTTACTCAGGGTTTTATCCAGTCAGATCTTGAAAGCTTCCAAGGATGGAGATGGCACAAGCTCTCTGGTCAACCTGTTCCACTGCCTGACTGCTCTCATGATAATTATAAAAAAAAAAAAAGTTCTTTCATCCAGTCTGAATCTTGTTTCACATCATGCCTGTGGTCTCTTGTCATAACACCATGTATGGTGTACAGTATGAAAAGCCTGGCTCCTTTTAGTGTTGGAAAGTTGCTGTTAGTAGCTCTCTCTTCTCCAGATTGAATAAACCCATTTCTCTGTTTCTCCCCATTGGGCAAATGATCTAGACCCCATCAACCTTGATGCCTCTCTGCCGCAGTTTATTAGTGTCTTTCCCAAAACAGGGGGTCCTGAACTGGACACAAACTCTAGATGTAGTCTAACATGTAGTCTAGATGTAGTTGATTAGAGGGATCAATCACTTCTCTCAGCCTCCTGTCTCTGCTCCTGTGAGTACACTCCAGGATGCCACTGGCCTTCTTTGCCTTCCAGGTACACTGCTGAGTCCTGCGTACCTCGGCCCCACTGTCCACCAGGATCCCCAGGTCTTTTTAGCTGGAGCTGATTCACAGCCTGTCCCGTTGCCAGCAGATCTTTCCCAGGTGCAGGATTGCTTTTGTCCTTTCTTAATTTCATAATGTTCCTGTTATTTCTTGAGCCTGCTGAAGTCGTTCTGGATGGCATCCCTACCCTCAAATGTATTGACTGATCCTTTCCTCCCTCTCAATTTGGTATTTGCAAACTTGACTAGAATACTTTTTAGTGCTGTACTGTACAACTACTATGCATGGAAGTAGGTCACCCATGTAAATAATGCTTACCAGTTTCATCCCATTCTCTGGAAATCATTATTTGACCTAAGAAGTCTCTGGAAATCATTATTTGACCTAAGAAGCCTGTGACTAAGAAAAATCTACAGAACCGTTTCCTAGACTCTCAAGAATATGTCCATATCTCCCACCATCTCCAATTAGTAGCTAAATATTATTTAAATTTTTAAAGTGATAGAATTTTATGCACTAACCAAAGCTTTATATTCAGCTTAAACCAATTCAGGTTATTGCAACAAAAGGACCTGACGTTACGTGCCTCATCTGACTGGCTGGATTTCTGCCATTCATGCTTACTATACGATACAATAGCATTAATTGATGTCACAGTAGAGGAATTTTCCTCCCCTGGAGTCATGTATTCTAGAGAGACTAGCATTCAGGACAAATACGAAATTCAGTACCCAATTTCAGGTTCATTCCAAAAATGACTGAAAAGAAGCAAGAAAAATACATCTATATTAATGATCACAGTACTATTCCGAATTAAAATAAATACCTCTGTAGTTCATACGCACAATACTTCCCCACTATATGAAGGTAGAAGCAACAATGGGCCAAGTCTTTCTCATTGAAGGGAACTTGGGCAGAAATAACAATGCGTGCTGCATTGAGAGCAATAATGCAAGAAACAACAGGGGTTGAAGGATTAAAAACAGTCTGAATTTAGACAAGAAAGAAACAGGCAAGGTTACCAAAAGAATAACTTCAGATTTCTTTTTTCTTTTTCTTTTTTTTTTTAAATATTTCCTAAAGCATTATTCAGTGATCCACTGTGCTCTATTTAATTTTTATTTCAGTATGGAAAAAAATAATCTCAGAGTAGGAATTGTGATGTGCAATTCAACAAAGCATTGCTTACAGACATTGTCTATTCATCTCTGCCACCTGGTTTTGAATCCAGTCTCACTAATGGCAAGTAAAAGCTTCTTGAATTTGAAAGCTTCAGAGGCTACAAGTGGAATAAATATACACAGCCTCTGTGGAGCTTTAAACAAACAGGGATTTGTGCCGTGTTTTAAAGGAGCACAGAAAGTGGCATGCTTGGAGTGACTGGAAGTGAGGGTTTTTCATTTCAGAAATTGGAGGAGTATTCTATCATTCTAAGAAATCTAACAGCAAAAACAATTATATAAATGAGGTCCAGTATCTATAACAATCATATTTTTTAAATATGAACACTTGTAAATTGTGATGATTTAGTAATCACATCTTCTATTTTTAGACTGATTTTTATTTCAAGCTTTCATTTAACTCTTCCCTCTTTATACCACAGATATGCTGTCATTTATAATTTCAAATATATCAAAATTATCAATATCAGTTATAATTACAAAAATCATCTACTTGAATGTCAGTAGTAAGAAATATTGAGAGCACAATATTTATAAAAATCATTGCACAAAGCAATTTGTTTTGATTTCTGACTTGAGAGTAATCTGGATGTTTGCTTAAGATCCAAATCTTTGAGACAGAATTCAAACACTTTGTGGTTTTTTTTATTATTATTATTTTCTTGTTTGTTTTAAGATGCTTGGAAAAGATTGGGACTGTTCATTTGGGTACAGACTGACAAGCTTTCCCCTGCTAGATAAAAACTACTTCTAAAAAGGTATACTGAGAGTAAGGAAAGAATTTCCCATTCTGATTCTACCTCTTTCTCTGCAACAAGGCGAGGAAAAGAAGCTCTAAAGAGATTCTACACTTTGTTCATCTATTCTTACACTTTCTATCTTCTCTATGAAGTTTCAACAGTGACTAGAAATCAGAATTTTCTTGCAGGAGACATGGAACAGAAGGATGCCCTAAACTAGAACATGCAAGTATGAAAGAGGCAAATTACATAAACTAAAGAAGATAACATGGAGCATGACATAGTGCTAAATAAAAATACATAAAAATATATAAATAAAATTATATAGACTAAAATCTACAGTAAGAAAAGAAGGGGTGAGTGGGTTGCAATCATCATAATGGTTTGAAAAGAGCTCAAAGACCACTACTATTATTAAGCAAGTAGAGAAAGAGGGGAAGGGGAAAAGAACAGGAAATCAGAATAGACAAACAGAAGCTGAATGCGGGAGACATTAAGAAATGTAATACTACTCAAATATGAGAAATAAGAGGGGGAAAAAAAATCCTATTTCCCACTTCATCAAAACAGGTGATTTGCCTCAAAATTTCATCCAGAGCCATGAATCAGAAGCCACAGTTCTGCTCATCTTACAAACTGCCCTGCTATTTACCACCTGGAGCCACCCACAGGAAAAATAATAATAAAATAATAATAAAAAAAAAAAAAGACAAAGTGCAAGAGACAGCCCTGCACCAAAATAAGGCAATACATGCTAAAAGCAAACAATAAACTTTCAGAAAAGAGCACGAATGCTGAATGTTCTCTGTAACAGTGACATCCACACCAAATGAATGTTTTGAGCCTTTTGTTACTGGTACGCTTTATCTAGAACAAGAAATAATGAGACAAATAGAAATGTGCTTGTTTCCCGTTCACTCTAGCCAGTACATCAATATTTTAACATGACAATGTTACATTTAATAAGAAGAGTCAGAAGTATAATTATATTTAACATAGACTCGTATGCAGCACAGATTTTATTGGATGACTTCCAATCGCGTCTCACTGATATTTCATACCTAAAATGACTTCTGAAGTGTTCACAAAGAGTGTGCCCTCAGCTACAGAGTGAAGACAAAAAAGTGTACATTATTTTTGTACAAATATGATAGTATTCTCTTCAAAAGCTTCATTCTTTTTTTTCTTTTTTTTTAAGGGTGCCTACTCAGTATTTCTCCCTCTGGACTTACCACATGAATTTATTCACCACAGCTTACCAACAAAGCAATTTACTCGTGGTTTGAAGACAGAAATAAAGTAGTAAAATAAATTTCTTTCCCTGAAGTCATCTAAAAAGCCAAAACCCATGGAAGCAATCAAAGAAGGTTAAATCAAACTACTAAAAGGAGACAAACTGGTAACCAGTTAAGTCCCTGAGTTCTGACCTGCGTATACGGGTCCAGACTGTTCAGTAAAGGCAGTCCTAATAAAATCATCATTATGAAAGAAACAAGCCTAGAAAGCAAATACTGTAACCCTACACAAAGAGATATATGAAAACTGATATGAAAATTCCAATGACTTCAGCATGATCTGCATGGAAACTTCCTCTAAAAAAATCTCGAGCCCCAGAAATCATATTTCCCTGCTTAAAACAGTGCATGTGTGTGCACAGTGCAAAAGTTCCTTCTTCAGTCATAACGTGCTTGACAACCTATAATTGATGCAAGATTAAGTACTGTTCTCCCACACTTTTAATGCTGATGTTTGTAAAAATACAAGATTTTATTAAAAATAGATTTAAAAAAGAGATTTTACATTCTTGGTTATTATTAGAAAATTTACGTGATATGCATTGTAGTGTGTTGTGATCCTGTACTAGCACTTTATCAGTTTACAAGCAATAATGTTATAAAATTGAAAGTTCTCACAAGATGTAAAAAATGCATTTGGTAGCTGTATTTCCTTGAGACCAAGTGTTTTGTTGTTGTTTTGTTGTTGTTGTTTGTTTGTTTGAAAATTTTCATGTCCTTAACAGATTGGCTTCACGACTTCTACAGTCCAGAAGGTTTCATATCAAATATGGGAAAAATTAGACTATTCCTCTGCCCAACCAAAAACTAAACTACTTCTGAAGATGTGCTTCTAAATTTAAAACTTATTTTTAGGGACTGTGTATTTACATGGTGTGCTTCCTAATAGTGGTCAACATCTCAAATTGTTTTTTTAAAAAAATATTAGTAACAAATAGAGACAAAAAATAAGTGGTCAAAAGTTATACACTGCACATCAAATTTAAAATTGGGTATCTGCTAACATAAAAATGGTGTTCAATTAAACATTTTTAATGTTAGTAACATAAATGATTATATTATTTCATCTGTCAATCCAAGTATTAAGGAAGAAAACTAAGAGTTAAGTTCATTATAAAAATAGCAATGAATTCCTAAAATGTTCAAATCCTGGACTGCAGTTACAGTTTTCATATTGATTTTATTCAAAATCCACATGACTTTGAAAACATGAGCAAGTATTAACTGCAAGCTGAATAATGGGTTGAATTTATTTTAATGTATTTTTATCATCTTCATCTTACCACCATATTTTTCCTCTGAAAGAAGGCTGAAAACTAGAAAATAACACAAACAGAATACTGTTTATGAAAAAGATGTCAAGGGGTTTATTGGGTGAGATGCTCATCAACTGTCATCTCCTTAAAATAAAGCATCACTAGCTGCAATATAAATAAGCGGTGCATATAACATCTTATGAACTGAACGTGCAAGCGAATCAATATTTGTGGCTCATTGCTCTTTTGAGAAGTGCCTGATATTTAAGTCATAAAAAAATGTACTTAAATTTCTTAAGAATGTGATGAATCTACTTCTTGCAACAATTTTCTAAGCATCTCCAGCTTCCACTGTCATCAACATAAACCAAATGCATTCAGCCAAGTGTTGCAATTGTCACTGTGTAATTGAACTTGGTAAATTTATGGGAAGTACGCACACATGTAATGAACATCAACAAGCATACAAAATCAAAAATGTTAACCAATATGAACTAAAGATTTACACTTATGATTTGTATTTCTTCCTTTTCAAAATATATTTCCCCAAGAAAACATTATGCTGTATCTCTTGCAATTAATCCTGCAGCCATATATACTCCTAATAGCTATGTAATTTAAGAAACAATATTAAATCTTTGCAGTAAATCACCTTCAATATTTTGCGTGCCTTTGGTATTTAATTTTACATCTGCAGTTGAGGGGGGGGGGGGGGGGGGCAAGACAAGTGTCTTGCTATTACTCAGCAGGATACAGATTCCTTTTTGTAAGTGGAATTCCAGACATTCCGTCTGCTTCCCATAAAAGTAGAAAATAGTTGGTCTCAAAGTAGATCAGTAATGGTACATCTAAATAGCATAGGTACAAACTACATCCAGACAAACACGCCCACAGCAAAAAAAGTTTCCTATTCCTTGCACAAACTCAGGCATACGAATCATTGCTTGAGCTTTTCAGGAAATAGTAAAGCAATTGCATTATCAGAAGACTAATATTTCTTGACTAAGAAAGAAATAAAATAAACTTTTTAAACCCTGATTTACAAAGTGACTGAACTCAACTGACAACTACTGAAATGAAAACAAAGAAGAATCTGTCCTGCTTCCACTGCCTCACAGCCAGCCATCCCAAGGGGTTATAGCTACCTTGCAACACATCATCTCATCATGTAAAAACTCTTTTCACATTATTAGAGCTGTGCATCTAATTTATTATGTATACAGAATGAGCACTTTTCTATTGTGAAAGCAAATCTCCACAGTACTATGCTCAAATATGGTACCTGCATATGCAAACATTAATTTGCATGAGAAATTAACTCTGCATACAGCATGTATGTGCTATGCTTAGTTCACTGATACGATGGTGTTATGAAAATTTAGTCCTGGTTTCTGTTGTCTGACTAGGCAAGACCAGGACAGCATTCTAAGCGCATCTAAATACACTCATACATGCACAAAGCTAAGCTAATGGTCATTTTAAAATGCCAGAAAACACAAACTTCACAAATAGAACTAACATAATATTTCTGTCCAGTTTTCAGTGTTATAAAAGTAGATTCAAAATTAAGTTCTTATCACATAACGAAATGTAAAAATCAAAGTATTCTGCCTACTATGTGTAACCAGAAAATTATATTTACATTTTTCTCCTACAAGATGTATGCATTTTTACTATCTTAAAAAATCCCTGGAATGGCCTAAACCAGTATTATATATATATATTTTTTTTTTGTAACCTAGGTATAGGCCACGATAATGAATTATGTTATTTCTCTGTCATTTTTATAATTCCTAGCAATGGAAATTACAGGCCTAATCCTAAATATACACAGACAAACCTCTCTTACAAATACTTCATTAAATTCATACTACAAGGATGGACCTGCAGGATCAGGTTTTATAATACCGATGTATAGTAGTGAAAAGAAAATGACAACCCTAAAAAATATGTCATGCTTTCTTTCTGCATTTGAACATCATTAAGCATGTGCACATAATTAGGATATAAACAAAACAAAGCTTATTTTAGTGAGCTTGCACTTCCATATTTGATAGACAATGCAATTACATCGCAAAAACATCAGTGAAACAACCTATACCACAAATGAGTCCAAATATACAAATACTGACCATGTATTTTAAAACAGTGCCATTATGTTTGTTCTGGAGAAGGAAAACAAAATTAAGAAAAAGTTCTCTCTATATATATTATTATATGTCTTTCATATATGTTATGAAAGAGAACTCAATAACATTTCTGTGAAGTAAAAAACTTAGAAATCCAACAGGAACTCAACAGGAACTCCTAACACTTAACCACCTCATTGTTTAGTCTACTTGTTGCACTAACAAAACCCCAGTTATTGCTAGGTTTCCCTTTCTATTGAAGGCTAGGTTGTACAGACACATGCCAATAGACCACAGTCATAATTAAAAGATGCCAAAAGCCAGAGATGAACTATGGACATTTCAGACACCCTTAGCCAAACCATCATATTGCTTCTGTTTTTATAAACAATAACATAAGAGAAACACTTTTGTGACTTGTATGCATCATTTTCTCTTCCACAGAAAATGGGCATAGATTTCCTGCCTTGTTTTAATATGAATAGTCCTGTTAAATATCAGATCAAATGCTAATTTTGGTAACTAGAGAAGAAAACTATTTCTTTCTTCAGCCTAGTAACAATTTTAATAGTTTTAGGAGACATATCTAGTTAAAAAAAAAAAAAAAAAAAAGTTTGGACAATCTATTTCTGATACTTTCTACGTTGAACAAAAATATTAAAATATTTGTGATGTTAAAAATAACAAGTTGTTTTAAACAACTTGTATGCTAGCAACCTACTAGAGAAGTCCAAGACAAGGCTGCTGTTTCTGTTATTGTTAGTTTTCTATTCCAGAATTCATTTTGAAGACTACTGTGCCCAAACACAAAATACATATGAAGAAGAAGACTATAAACATTTCCAGATAAAAATGATTTGGAATCTTCTTTTTCAAATGGATATTCAACTCTCTAGTAACAACAACAAAAACAAAGAACAAGGCTCTTGATTCTCCTGTTTGAGCATTTCTGACAACCTGTTCCAAAATCCATAAAGATGAGAGCTCATTAAACAATTAACTGGTTTAGCTGTAAAGATTATTACACATGAATGTGTAGTGATAAGGCAAGGGGTAATGGCCTTAAACTAAAATAGAGTACATTTAGATCAGACGTTAGGAAGAAATTCCTTTCTCAGAGGGTTGCCCAGAGAAGCTGTGGATGCCCCATCGCTGGAGTTGTTCAAGACCAGGCTGGATGGGGCTTTGGGCAGCATCCCTGTCCATGGCAGGGGGGTTGTTTAGGGGCCCATTCTATGGGATCATTGTATGATTCTATGTTTATACCTAAATAAAAGTATTCATTTTCAAAATAATTCTGAATCACTAATTTACAAACTTTTAAGAAAGCAGAAGCAGCAGTGAAACATCAGTCTTTCCCCCTCAGCCCCCTACCCCCACCCTCCCCTAAAGAGATACTCACAAACTTATTTTAAAATCTATGCTGCCACAGGTAATATATTCCATTCAAGATTTAGACAGGCAATAAATGCTAAAGGAAATTACCACATAAATGACATTCCTCAAAACTAGATGGGTCTGAGAATGAAAAGAGTTGTTATTTTATCCAAGCAATAATACTCATCCTGTACTCAAAACATAGAAAACATAGAATTCTGCTCTAAATGAAAGGACAGCATTCTACTTTCTAGTCCTTCAGAAAGTAAATTGGTAATATCAGTCTGACAGAATTGTTTATGTTACTAATGGTTGTAATGAGCATAGATGATGACTGCCTTTAGCTTAGAACATTAAATTGACTTAGACTTTAGCAGCGAACTTGAACATTTCAAGAAGGATGAAACGGCATGAATCTTTGCATACTTTTCAGGTAACTCGATGCCCCAGCACAAACATCAGCATTCAGGGACAGCACCTGAAGGTGCATGCAGGATTATGGCTACACTAAACTAAATTAATTCCATTTACTTGCACTGTGCACTTGTTCATGTAACATCAAGGTTTTCTACAGTCATTGTTCTTGTCATGATTTACGTTACCAATGGAAAAAATGAATACATGGGCCTAGAAATTATCTTAGTCAAGGAATCTCCATCTCTGAACTTA
The DNA here is from genome assembly GCA_011075105.1 of Heteronetta atricapilla. Taxonomy (NCBI): domain Eukaryota; kingdom Metazoa; phylum Chordata; class Aves; order Anseriformes; family Anatidae; genus Heteronetta; species Heteronetta atricapilla. The sequence goes on from CM021735.1 coordinate 26,150,723, forward strand.
CCTGGCACCTCCCTAATGCTCAGAGTAGAGCATATGCATAAGCTACTTTGCTTTCTGTACATAGGGATTCTGTGAAGGAACTGGCAGTACAAGTTTGGGCTCCTTGATAGAAAGTAATTTAAAAAGGCTGAGAGAACATCAGCTTTCCAAAGTATGATCCTAGCACTAAAAGAGACCTAGTTTCTTCTTGTTTTAATTACTGTTTAATTATTTGCAGACTGCATTTTTTGTGCCAATGTAATACTAGTTCACCAAGTTGAAATATGCATGTTAACTACTTTAAAGCACTTTACACTCTATGACTGCAAAAATAATTCAAAGAACTTTGCTGCTATTTCAGTCCATATTAATGTTAAGTGCGATTTTTAAAAGTGTTTTTTTTTTTTTTTTCCCTTACAATAACAGTAACCAAAAATGTAATGTTTTGTTTCAAAGGAGTAACTACCTACAGTTATCAGCTGTGGCTGACAACAGGCTGTCATGTAGATGAAACAAATGCATCGCAGGAGACATTAATTTCACAAAGATGTGCTAATGATTAATTATATTGCACTTGAAATGCTGTCCTGTAAGACAATGTTTAGCCAGTTCAGCTGGACCAACCCTGTTAAAATCACTACATTCAAAACTTAGATTGCTGTACCACAAAAACGCCAGGAAAGGGCAGAAGTTTTCAGTCTAGCATATGATATTATTCCTACAGTATATTGTCTTTACCTCCTTCTTCCCTCTTAAAACTCTTCTTAAAGCCATTAGCAGTTTAATTGTATTACAGTATCAAAGATGTATGCAGATGAATTAACGCAATTTGACTGTTCTCTCTGACTCTTCTCTCAAAACAAATTCACTGCATTTCTGCATAAGATTCTGGTATCCTGTACCAAAATTATACAACACTGCTCCTTAACCTAACCTTAAAGTTTATATGGTTATTCAATTTGCACATCTGGCAGCTCGTAGTTTCAAAGAAGTTATTACTAGGCAAACCAGTTTGGGAGACATTGAAATGGAAAGATTAAGAACAAAATGAATTGGAAAGTGCTTGCTGCATGCTAAGCTCTCGAAATAAAATGAGGGAAAGATATAAATCAAGATTCAAATTTCATGTTAAGGTTTGTTGTCCTTACAAAGAAATTTATTCTCCATTACTTGCATGCCCAATAGAATTTATAAAAGTAACCAATATTATTCCGTGTTCAAAACTGACTAAACATAGGAGTAACAGTAAGGAACCACACACACAGCCTCCTAACTCTACCAGTAGGCACTGAGAGCTACCACTGCCCTGCTTAGTTTCGTTGGTCCACTCACACACGAGACAAAGAGAAGCACTACAGATAATAATTAACAGAATACAAACAAAAGCCTGAGATATATGAGAGAAAGTAAAAACAAGGTAAAGATGTTAAGAGCACTTTCCACACGATCCAGTCTATGGAGATACTGTAATTGGTTTTATCAGTGTCATGGATTCTCATATCAAATACTCGGTGCAACAGTGTCAGGTGTAACAACCGTTTTACTTGTATTTACAAGTACTTTTGGTAATTGAATGACTAGTGAATTAATAATATTTAGGAGTGAAGGATGGATGTGGAATGCAGTTTTTCCCCAAGCAATATTAAGTTTTCCAATTGTCAAGCACATTTTTCCCAAGAAATGTTGCTTCCCATGATTTATTTTTATTTTTACTATCCCCCAGGATTACAGGGAAGTCAGTCATGAACAAGTAAGGTTTAATGTAATCATTTTCTACCTGGCAAGAATCCAAATAATAAGTAGTATAATATAATTAGTTTGGAGTAGTTTTGTTGTGTGTATTTGCTTGTGAAGCAGGTTTGACAATGTATCAAACTTTAACTGCAACACATCTTTAATGGTTAACCAAAGCATTCCCTTCCTGTATTCTCAGTATCAAGTCATTGTTTTCAATGATTGTTAGCTGGATCTTGCACAAAGGTTTTACCACACCAGGCATTCCAAAGATGCTTGAACTAAGCATTTACTGAGAGGTCTGAGTATCAAAACTGAGTAGTAACTTCAGCATTAAATTTTCAAATGACTCTGCCCAGGCAGATCCCCACCACCACTTATTCCTATGTAAATTCTCTAAAGATTATGTGGGATTATGGCATGTTTTAAGTGATTTAATCTTTGAGAAAATGCAAATCTAAAACAGCCCTAATGAAGGCAATTTAACCAGTAAGACTTAACAATGTACACGATACACATACAGATCTAGTTTTCTCTTCTTCTCAGAAAGGCCTTACTAAAACAAGAAAAAAAATAGGATTCTCCAATACACATCAAGTCACCTAACATCATCTACCATCTTTCTGCAAATCATAGTTCTTCAAGAAGCCACCTAAACTTGTGGATTAGAAACATAAGCACATTAACTGTTAAGCAATGCATAGCATAAAATACAAAGGGAAAAAAAAAAAAAAAAAAAAAGGACACAACCCACAGCCAGCTGAAAAAGAAATATCTGAGTCCAAAGAGCTTTGGTAAGAACAACACAACAACACATTAGTGGAGCTGGAACTGGTTCTGATGTTGGCGTTCATTTCCACCAAAGTTAAATACAATTCTGATATTATTTAAAGATTATGAATCCTATGATTTCAGTTCTTTTTCTCTGTTTACCTTGCAATTCCATGTGAAAAATGTTAAAGGAAATCCAACTTCTCCAGTTAAAATAACCCAAACCAGGTTTTATTCCAAAAGCACCTGGAAAACTGCGAAGATAGAAAATCTAATTCTGAAGTTTGCATGTAATAAGGATATTTTTTATAAATGTAATAGCTTCAAATAATTTCTTGTAGGTTTCTTCATGGGGGGTGAAAGGTAAGCATAAAAATTAAAATCCTTTATTTTACTTTCTTCCCTACTAAAAGATCAGAACAGTTTTCTATTAAGCAGCAAATAGTTTTGCAGGTTCACACTTTATCTATAGAGAAAATAGAATAACCTAGTAAAGGAAAAGATAATTTACTGTATGCTCATGATGGAATGAATTGCTGCTCTAGCTCTTTTCATGACATCAAATTTAAAAGGAGAATTTATCGAAAGACTGTAATGTCATCAGCTTTATCAACAGCTCACTGACAAACACTGGCCATGTTATTTTGCGTCCACGACATCATGCATAACTTATACAGCTCTCCAAAATATTTTGACTTCTGAAATACAATACCAAGAAAAAAAAAATGTAGCACCATTTTTTGTTGAGGCTTTTGTTTTCCAACATTATTTTTCTGATTTTAAAAAGCACCAGGTGTTCACATCATCTTTATTTTATTTGCACACTCTTCACACATGCAGTTACTTAACACATGGAAGAAAATGAGATGGCTAGTTTCTCCCCATCATCTGAGTAATTTGCATTTGGACTCTTGATATAAACATTTCCAATGCTTCCCAACTATTCAGAATTAAACTGAATTTAGAACAAACACGCAGAGCAAAAGAAAATTATTCCATTAGCCAATTCAGCTCACTATCCTAGCGAGACTCTCCATAGTAGCTTAATCCCATAAAATCTCAAAGTAAAGCCTGTTATGATACAAAAGAGAAGTGCAAAGCTCTCATTTTAAGGACTAGTTACAACTCATTAAGGTAAGGACACATATAATTTGAAGCATTAGAATGTATGCTGAAATATAATTAGTGGGTATGAATCAAACCTGGATGGATTAAACTAATTCCTGGAATGTTATTATGGAGAGTACCTTGTGGAGAAAGAATGATCCTTCTGTTTGCACAGCAACTAAACAGCTTCAATTTACTTTTAAAATTGACTTGAATGAAGATAAAGGCCCAGCATTTCAAAACGTGGCCTTCTAAATATAATCAGCCTGAATTATGCCTGTTTCACACTGCAGTACTTGCAACCTGGTTACAGGCAGCAGGGATAAGGCTGCACTCAGCTTATTTCACTGCTTAATTTATATGGTAATTACCACACCACAGCCAGAATGGAGAGCATCTGCCAAAACTGAAGGCCCCACAATAATAAAACTGACATGTGCTGTGATATTGTTGAAGTGCTGACTAAGAAACTTCTTTTATCTCCTCTTGAAGCTATAAAATGGTATTCGTGTTATTACTAGCAGGGAATTTTAACAGCCTTGCATTGACAGCAATTATGTAACACATGCACAAAACAATAGAGTTTCACATCACTTAATAAATCCTTGAGCTCTCTTAGCTCCAGATCTCTCACTGGCTGGATTTTATGGTCTGGTAGTTCTATCTGACCTTCAGAACACTGAAGTATACAAACCACAAAAGAACCATAAAATTATTAGAAACAACTGGCTTTTCTCCCTGTTAGATCCATTTAATGAAGAGAGCATGATGCATAATCATGGAGGTTAATTAAAAGATTTACTCACTTGCTTTTCTCTGTAGCTAAATGGTGTTGCAAACCCATGGTAATAAAACAAGTAAGATACAGATGTGACTTTTCATCCCAAGAACATCCTTTTATCAAAGCACAACTCCTTTTTTAAAAAAAAAAAAAAAATAATAATCACAAGTCCTATACCATGTAATAATAAAACAACTTCAACCACTATTTATCCCTAATACATGTTCTGTTATTTTTATGAGAATAAAAATATACAGTTAATGTTGGGAGTCTAAATTTTCATATTAGCTTATTTTCCTGCTGATCTCTCTATATAGAATATATATTATAAAACTTTTGTGTTCTTTTATATATATATATATATATGGCATAAATATATGCTGTATACATATATTTGTATATATTTTTGTGTACCATTTATGTATTGGAACTTATACCAGAAGATATATTCATATGGAATAAATCAACCCTCCTCTTCCTCCAAGCAAAAGTTATTTGACAGGTATATGTATTCAAAAACAACCAACACTTTCAATTTCAGAAACTGGATAGTAACAGAAAGTCGCGTGGCAGTGAGACCAAATATACCTGCTATCAAAGTTATTCATACAGTATATGCAAACACTGAGAATTCAGTTTCCTTACCATTTATGACTGGAAAGATGCTAGCTTGTTATTTGCATGTTATATTTGCATGAATTCACTACACACCAGTTATTTCTCTCCACACTTTACATCTATACTCTTAATCTATTTATAGGTTACAATTTATACGTATCATTCATGAAGAGTTTAATGAGTACATCCATAAATGTGAAAACTCATCTTTCTCTACAAATTGGGCCAAACTCTCTACATGTTCTATACAGGATTTTTGCCCTTCCTTGAATGCACTTATTTCAAGTTAATATTATTATATAAGTTTGAATTAATTAAAGACATACCTTCCAGAGAAAGTACCCAGAAACCATCATGGCACTGTACTTCAAAATACTCTTACAAGGCCACAGTGCCTTCTTTTATAAACAAAACCAATAAAGTAGTTGTTCTTTTGTTACTCTTAAAAATTATCTGCTGCTCTTGCTATTGCTCTGTAGCCACTTTCCTCAGTATTGCTTTCTGGCTTCGTCATCAGAATAACAGTAGTAAAAACACTTGTCAGAATTCAAATTAGATTTGATTTCCCCAATTAACTTGAGTGACAAATTAGTACAAGACATCACATGACAGTGACAATTCTAGCAATAAACAACTCTAATTACTTTACCAATCACACAGGTAGCCAGAACTGTTAAACACATGGTAATTTCCAAAAAAAAAGCTACATTTATAAACAAGCAATCTTAATCCTAATGTAAGAATCTTTAGCTTTTTTTATTATTATTTTTATTTTTTTGATAGAAAGAAGAACACTGACTGCTAACTGAAAAAAAAAAAAAAAAAAAAAAAAAAAAAAAAAACCTTCACTGGAAAAACACTTCTTCCGTAAGATTTTATGAAATTTAGACAGTAATACACATAGCTTCAACAAAAAGGATGAAGTCCTGTGGACTGGTCCTCACAAACAAGGAACTTCCTGCACTTCCTTAATGAGTTTCTATTACACTTAAACCTATAGCAGATGACAGGCATGGTATGTTCATTTCCCATAGAATAAGGGCTCCTTGCTGGGATACAGTACTTTCCCTTCAGATTTCTTTGCAGGAAAGCTTTGATTTACAGAGAGAAAAGCAGATAGGAATAAAACCACCGACAACAACGTCTGCTGCAATCACACTTTCATGCTTGTATAAGCACTTACCCAATTTTCATTTCTTTTTCCAGGAACACCTCAGAAAGTGAAACCTTTCAGAAAGTTAAATACTCTTTTAGCAAAAAAAAATACTCTTTAATATTCAATATACATGTATGTCTCTACCACATTATATTAACCTACTTCACAATAAGGCATTCAAGATAAATTCATCCACAGAAATGTTTATAGCCTTTCACATCTCACCAAAGACCATCAGCAGTGCACGCAGAATAGACTACGTGCCCATGAGCATGTTGCACATGCAACAATGACTAGGTGCCACCAGAAAGGGATGGGGAACTTCTAACAATTGGGTGGTCACAAAGGGCATAAAAGGGAGATTCGTGGTATGGAGCTGTGTTTAACTTTGACTGCATTTTGTGTTTGGGGAAAAGAACTGATTTTGTTATTTGGCAATCAATTTGTGTAATGACAATTATGCTTGCCTTTCATAGTTACTAAAGTACATGTTCAGAAAGTCTCCATCTACTATCCCTCTTCATGAGCAGAGACCTCAATGATAAGGATATAAGCAAGCCTGAATAAAAACTCTTCACCACAGCCCCGAAACTAAGTACTATGGAAAACAAAATTCATCATTCTGCAAAAAGGATGTTCCTAGTCCCATCACACTAATCTGTTTATACATTTTCCACAAAATAATCTCAAAACATATATGAGGCAGTGTTCATAATGTTAGCTTCCTCTCTTCCAGAAGAGCATCCTGCCCACTGCGAGGCTAGAGAGATAATGTCTAACTTATGCTGTTTTGGCCCTGAATTTTGTGTTCCTTTATGATTATCTTAATTTCCTCCAGCATTGTCCTTCTTCCCTTCAAACTTCATGATGTAGGGGGATTGGCTGATTGGATATGTTGGCATGCTCTGAGCATTTCTAGCAAACACAGCCTAGCAATGCACAGGAATGCACAATCTGGGGATCAGTAAACAGATTCAGGCATGAGATACCCAACTCTGCCAAACTGGCAACCATTTGTAACAAAAGGTTAGGTATTTATGTAATTTTTCCATTAAAAATGTGTATGCTTTTAGCTTTTCAGACTCCTAATAAGAGGAGTTATTTTAGGTGAAGATTTTCTGGAGAAGGAACAGCCCAATTTCCTAAGTATTTTTTGATACTGGTATGCACTGTGCAACATAAGAAAAAATATGCCGTGTAATTGACTATTTAGATCAATGAGGTTAAACTTCCAAATCTTTTCTCAAAACAACTTCCTTCAACTCCGTAAACAGGATTAAAGTGTTTCTGAAAAGTATTACATTGTTGTTAGAAATACTTCTGTTGTCTCCTCATGAAACTATTTCTAGAAGCCAAAAAAAGAGCAACAACAACAACAAAAAATACTTCTGGCTTTCAACTGAGTTTTTTTGTAAAACTGATTAACACATGTATCACAGTATGCCATCAGTTTGTGTTAGTATATTAATTGTAATATCCATTTTATTATACATTTAATGAAACATATACTTACAAGAATCGTTCTGAAAATACAGGTGAAAATACACAAATGATTATACAGCTTCAACTGAAATACATGAGATGTCAACCCCAACATTACAGATATTTATAATAAAAGTAACATCCTGGTAGCAAACTTAAGAGCCTTTTGGCTTAGTAACCCCCTATGTTTGTCAAATAGTTTGACGTAGTTTACAAGAGTATCAGCACTCTATGCATCTGCTACATGCTTTCTATCCTCCATTTACAACTGCTGTTAGATTACACATCTGTCTCATCCTAACAAGTTGAAGTGACTCAAGAAAAGATTACAAGTTCTGCTACACACTTTGTACGTGCAGACATCTAGGCACATATGCATAAACATTTACAGCCACAGGATTTCTTTTATGTTGGCATTTATTGTAGACTGTGACTTACATAATCATCAGCCCTAAGACAGAAGGTTGCAGCTATATGCTACTTAATAAATGATCAAGACCTTAATACTCACCCATAAAGGATATCCTGTACCTACATACATGTTGCAGCAGGTTTTCTCCATAGCAGCCCTGTTATACTTCTCTCATTCTGAATGTGACGTATTAGGGCAAAAGGACAAATATAGCTTTTTCCTACCACACTTGCAGAGAAACAGAGGCTTTTCTGTGACTATTCCTCCTTAGTGCACATGGTGCAAGCAGGCCAACAAAAACAAGGTTTCTTTCCAACAGAGATTAAAGAATAGTGCTAAATGGCAGCAAAGAATGAAGACCTCCTAAATTTGCCGACAAAACAGGCAAACACCTTATTTTTGCCTCAGCAGGAAAACCACATTTCAGTGATGCAAATCTTATGCTACGCATTACCCAGATAGATTATTAATCATTAATAATTAATAAATAAATAATAAGCAAATACAGGAACACTGTTGCATCATAATTGTCAAGGTCAGTGAGAACAGAGGGTATTTATGACAGCATAGAACCAAATTAGTTTCTGCAAATTCTGTCATCACCTGTGACAGAACACATTTTCAGTAACAATCCATTTTATGGTGTCAAATTCCATTTATAAATAAAGATAACTAGGAAAGTAGCATAGCTACGGTTAAATTTAAATTATGTCAGGGACATGAAACTGGAGGAGCCTTTGGACAATGGCTATAAATAGCACTACAATGAATTTAGAGATGGGTAAGTAGTCAAAGATGGTTTGTTTGCTATTTTAAGATGAAAAACACCATAATATATAGGAGAAAAAGAAAAAAAAGAAAGGTTAACTCTAGAGAATAAAATGAGATTATATGGAAGACATTGGGAAAGAGAATGGGAACAAATATAGTGGCTGGAGGATAAAACAGACAAAAGACTTCCTTTGGTCAAAAGCAGCTAAGAGAAGTATGGGAAGTGAGCTGCTTCTCAGTTTTCTTCTCCACATTCTGGTAGAAACAATTAGCAGACCCTTCTTTAATAGCTGAAAACTACATTCTGGGATAAGAAGAATCACATTACATCAATAGAGAACTTGAACATTCTTATCTAGAAAATAAAATTACGTTTAAATTAGGTCTCCTTGCAGGTATCATATTCAAGCAATGATTTTCCATACAGTGTCAACACCTAACTAGTATCTCTGAGAACAATTTCTGTGAAAAATTTACCTTTCATTAATGTTATTTAACTTTGCTCTCTTTGTGTGTATAGTAGCTGTTAAATGAAGGACCTTTACATTTCATACTAATATTTTCTTCTGGATGAAAACACTATCACTTTTCATTCTGAAACAATTTTGTAGAATCACGGTGACAATTAATTATTGTAAAACTTGAATAAACGAGATCTTTTTGAAGCTTAGTGATAACTTAGCAGGCAACTTTAGCACCTGTTAGATAGTTTCTGAACACATAACAAACTAATAGTGGTACACCTCAGCGTTTAGAAAACCGGTCCTTTTTTCATTTATTTGGTGAAATTAAGTATGTATCATGTGAATGCCTTAGTAAAAAAGATCTACCTGTGTGGAGAAACATAAACTCATAGAGAAACTAGCTCATTACATGGTATTATGTGAACTAAAAGAAAGATGTTTGCTATTTATATGTTACTGCTCAGCACACAGGAAGAGCCTACAAGGGCTAACAATGCATAAAGTAGTCAAAACAAAACAAAAAACAAAAAACAACGATGATACCATAAACTATGACCCTGTGTTCAAAAGTTTTAGCAATGATTTTTTGCAAAGACACTGTGATAGTTGACAAATTGTTCTTCAAATAAATGGAATGACTTTATCTTGCCTTCTTCTTCCCTTTAAATGGCAGAAGTCAGGAACAAATTATTCACCTCATCTGGAATTTGTCTAGTACAGGCACAGGGTTAGGTGCATTGAATTCCGTCAGTTTTAGGGAAAAAGCTGGCATAAGATTATATATACAATTGTTGTTATCCTTATGCAGGTTCAGCCATGAAACAGTTTGAGAGATTTTCTCTAGCAATAAACAATAATTAATTTTATCCTGTGATTTCCTTCCTCACAGATATGCACTATCCTACATTACAAAGAAAAGTATCATGCCTTTTGGCTGAGCTCCTGTAGATAATTACTTGACAACATCGATACTGATTTTGTTTTCATTCTGCAGCACCTATACCAATGGCTTAACTTCCTGCAAAGTTCAGCTATTCAGAAAACTGAGTATGCTTTCCTGTCCTATGAAAAAACACCCGAATAATTAACAATCACACATTGTGCTTTGCCACCATATTGACTAAACTTGGGGAAAAATCATTACTATAAATGTACAGACATCTGATGATATTAAATTTAAAATTAAGCAAACTAAATTTAATTATGGTTTAAAAGAACTTACTGGAAGTAAGAAGACTTTTTTTAAGTAGGTCCACTATCTCAGTCATGCTAAGAGGTAGCACGTGTGTGTGTATGTACACAATTATGTGGAGTTGTAATATATATTTTAATTGTACTTGAATTTATATATTTAACAAAAACACTGAAACAAGCATCTGTGGCTAGTTTTTGGCAGGAAGGAATGAGCCTCCAGGGTGTGACATTTGAATTAAACATCCTATAAACCAGCAAAGGTGAAATTGTGTTACTTAACGGCTTGCTTGGACATATATTTAAACCTACTATCTTCTACGGAGAAATTCAGCACGTCACCAAACATGCTACTAGATCACAAATGGCCAACTAGTAGAAGCCTCAATTGAGAAATAACTACATTTATTATTCTTTCCATATAAAATTCTTTTCCTTAATGCTCAGCAACACGCATTTGGCAGCTGAACATTTTTTTGAAGCAGCAGTTAACAATGCAATTCACCAAACAAAGATAAGCTCAATGGTTTCCAGGAAACTGAAAGATGAAAGAATGTGCAGAGAGTCAGCCATGGTTTCAAATGAAGAACAAGTGAACTAATGTCAAACTAAAACCTAAAAGAAATTCAACAAGGGCCCAGAAACCACGGTACAGATACATTTCAGTTGGATTGAAATTTCACAATACATTTCAACATGAATGCATACAATACATTCTTTGGTATATTAATTCACTGGAGACAATTTTTTCAAAGTAAAGGAGGATCTCAGATTGCAAAACCCCTTGTTTCTTTACTTCAAGCCTAACGGTTCAGCAGATTTTCTGTTTGTCTTTGGTATTGATCGTGAAGTATAATAATGTCTTATTTTCCAGCCTTGTTTTGTGGTGTTGGTCCCAGTCTCAGCTGAAATCATGAAGTCTAATAGCATACATGAGGTAAGGTGTTGTAGAGGCATCCATAAATGTTATAATTTCAGAAGACAGTGCCTACTAAATAGCCTCCTCCAGAAATATTACAAATGTATTCTTCCCTCCTGAAGAGAGGGTCAGAATACAGCTACAGCTGTACAAATCCATTTGAACAATTTCTTCATATTGCAGTAGTGGAAGAAACACAGCATTCTCTCCCCCAGCAAAAACAAAACTTTGTGAAGTTAACTTTATACCTACTTTAAGTTACTACCTAATATACGCAGGTAATTCTGCTAGTTAATCTATCCATTATTTCCACATAGGAAACAAACAAAAATAATTATCTAATGGATTTATTTTTAAAAATAAATTGTTGAAAGTTCTCTCTCAGACATTTTAAAATATTCTATTTTAAAAGCATAAAGTCCAATACAACCATGCATTCAGAAATAACATTCCTAACCTCTGACAAATCACCTCCTCCACTTACAGCAGAGAATTTATTTCTAGTTTTACACAGAGAATTACAGTAATTTAGGAAAGAGTAAAGAAAAATTTTAAATACAACATGAATTTTAACACAATTGAATTGGCTAAGCTAGAAAAATAGGAGTGTCAGAAGCTGCACACATGGTATTGTGCCAAAAGTGAGACAAAAATCTCTTATAACCTGTATTTTACACCATAGCAATGACATTTTCACCAGCATAACATTCCCTAGAACCATGCCCAGGCATTCCCCCACTGACATACAGTGAAGAGTGCCACCTATTGAACCTCAAACAGTATTTGCTAAAATACTTTTTTTTTCAGGAAACAACATCTACATACACCTCTCTCACCCCAAACATTAGATTAGATTTCTGTCACAGTTTCTAGGCAGAGACCACTTTTGCTACTAATGTTGTTACTGAATTCATGGTCAAAATATTACTTTGGTACTGCATAAAAGTTAACCGATTTTAGACATTCTGACCCTGAAAATAACACCTGCTTACTAACTTACATAGATGGGATGCACACACTCCCACATCAAATAAGAAAATGTAGCCAATTAGGTAGCTTGCATCATAATATCATGCTGTTCTGTCTAAATCTTCCCTAGTAGTAACTGTATTTTCCAGAAATAAGACTAAATGGCATCAAGGACATGAAGCTAAAAAATAAGTATCTTCTGGAAGCTGTTCTTCATTCACCCTCTGAAAGTGTAAATTTTCTATGTATTTGACTGTTAGAAGGAAAAGCCTAATTTCATTTACAGTTGAATACTTCTTTATCTATCTATTCTGGCAACTAAAGTATCTCACAGAAGACCTTACACACAAATATTTCATATCCACATTCTATGATCTCACAGCCATGCTACAGAGCAAGAGCTGACAGCAATACACATTATGTCCCCTTAAGCCTTACTAGGTGCTGAACAGCGTGCAGCAAAGCCAGCCTGGCCATGAGTTACATTGGTACAGACAAACTGTTTTTTTAACACTGTAAATAAATATTACACTCTTTCAATTTAGATTTCTAAATGCTCACATGTTCTAGCCAAGGATAAATGTCCAGTATGTTGCAAATGTTTGCCTGCAGGCTGATACCAAAAAATACTGTTATCAAGTCTTGGAACATTGATATTCAAAATACTTGAATAAGTCAGCAGCCCACCACATTTCCCAGGCATGTGGTAGACCAGCACAGAGTTCCCAGATGCACTTCCTCAGATTGTGTTTGTCTCATTAACAAGGTCAGTAGTGACAAGAGGTGATACAAAGGTCAACGAACAGGAAACGATGACAATACAGACTTACTTTATCTGCTTACCCATTAACCTATTCAAAATACTGGAGTTCCACAGAATTCCTCTAGTTATTTGCCTCCCATGTTTTAACTAACAGTAGCATAGTAGACAGAGCAGTGTATTAACAGGAAGTTTTGGTATTTTGAGCAGATAAGAGCTAAATATGCTGACTTACTGTAAATTTCACACACGTGAGTGAACAGTCTCTAAACTGAGACTGCCCAAGTCTTGTTCCCTTGTTCTCTGTAAATACACAAAATGAACTGATGCCAGGAAGAATGCATGCTAATTTACCACTGTTTTTTTTTTTTCTTCAATGCAATGACTAGTAGAGAAAAGTATTTATCCTAACTGATCTGCAGAAAGTAAGCACACTACTGAAATAAGGACCTCCAAAAGTCAAAGGTGGACTACAGGGATTTTTGGTCTACACACAATAAATTGATTTATACAATATACAGTCGTTAAAATTTTACTGTTTTTCTTTCAATCCAGTGATAATAAAGATTGCTACCTGAGAAACGTGCAGACATTCTTGATCCTTTCCCTTGTAGGGGAAAAAGAAAAAAAAAAAATCAACAGGTTGAGCAGCTGTCAGGAGATCTCCAGTCCAACCTCTTGCTCCAAGCAAGGTCAGCAATGAGATCAGACACAATGGTTTATGGCTTTGTCCAGGAAGGTCCACAAAATTTCTAACAATGGAGATTTCAGTCTCTTCATGCAACCTGCTTCCCATTCTTAATTAACTCAGAGCTATTTTTTTCCCTTTAAATCCAATTGGAAACTCCCCATTTCAATTTATGAACAATATCTCATTCTCCCACAACATATATCAGTAAAGATACTACAGCTCTGTTCTAGATGTGATACCCTTGGCAGAGTCTCATGAGTATTAAGTAAAGGGAAGTGATTACTTCCCTTAATCTTCTGACTATGCTTATGTTGCCATAGCTAAGTAGGCTGTTACCCTTCATCCCTGCAGGGAACTCTGCTGGCTCATGCTGTCCTATCGTCCACAACTATACCAGGTCCTTTTCAAAAGGTCTGCTCTCTAGCCAGTGAGACTCCAGCTCAGATTGTTGGAGGGAGAGGTTCCTCTGCAGTGTAGAGCTCTGCATTTATCCTTGATGAATGTCTTAATGTTCCTGTAAACCCTCTGCTGCAGTCTAAATCCTGCTGGGTGGCAGATCTGCTCTCCAGCTTATCGAGTAGATCTAATCATTTCATCATAAAAAGCAATCAGGTTCATCAGGAGTTGGCAGGGCTGATAGATAAGGCTTTAAACTAGAGTTGAAGGGGGAAGGGGCTAAAACCAGGCATGCCGGTGAAGACCTAAGGGATGGTACGCTAGAATCAGAGGGGCTGTGTGCCAGTGAGGTCCTTCGGTTAGATCCACAAGGTGCTGAGTGTAAGGAGACACACCTGAAATGTTTCTACACAAACGCACGCAGTATGAGGAATAAAATGGATGAGCTAGAAGTACTGGCCCAGTCCCGCAACTACGACATCATCGGCATAAGCGAAACCTGGTGGGATGAGTCCTGTGACTGGGGTGTTGCGATAGATGGTTACAGGCTCTTCAGGAGGGACAGGCAGGGAAGGCGAGGTGGTGGGGTGGCGATGTATGTGAAGCAGGGGCTGGACTGTGTGGAACTTCAGGTCGGCGATGGCAAAGTTGAGAGCCTCTGGGTAAGGATCAAGGGACGAACGAATAAAGGGGATGTAGTTGTGGGAGTCTATTACAGACCGCCTGGCCAGGACAATAGCGCCGATAAATTATTCTTTACAGAACTAAGAGAGGCCTCGAGATTAACTCCCCTTGTCCTTATGGGGGACTTCAACTTGCCAGACGTTAACTGGGAGTGCCACACGGCAGACACGAGCAAGTCCAGGAGGTTCATGAAGCACCTAGATGATAACTTCTTGGTGCAGGTGCTAACGGAGCCAACTAGGAAAGGTGCCCTCCTAGACCTATTGCTAGAAAACAGAGAGGGCCTGGTGGGAGATGTGGTGATTGGCGGCCGCCTCGGTCATAGCGACCATGAAGTGGTTGAGTTCAAAATTTACGGCGACAGAAGGAAAAGTGCCACCAAAACCTTATCCCTAGATATGGGAAAGGCGGACTTCAGGCTGCTCAGGGAACTAGTCAGCAAGGTCCCCTGGGAAGCTGCTCTTGAAGGCCTCGATGTCCACCAGTGCTGGTCATTCTTTAAGCGATGCCTCCTAGAAGCACAAGAACAGGCAGTTCCTAAATATCGCAAGTCAGGCAGGGGGGGCAGGAGGCCGGCGTGGCTGACCAGGAACATTCTAATGGAGATTAGGTGGAAACAGAGAGTCTTTCGCTACTGGAAGGAGGGCCAGGTGACATGGAAAGAATACAGGGATGCTGTTCGTGTTTGTAGGAAGAAAATTCGTGTGGCTAAAGCACACCTAGAGTTGAAGCTGGCTGTGTCTGTGAGAGATAATAAAAAGGGTTTTTTTAGATATGTGAATGGAAAAAGGAGAACTAAAGAATACATAGGGCCGCTCCTTGATAGGGAAGGTCTCCTCACAGACAATGACATAGGCAAAGCAGAGACGCTTAACGCCTTCTTTGCCTCTGTCTTCAATGCCGATGATGGGCTTCGGGACCCAGGGTGCCCTGAGCTGGAGGACCGGGACGGTGGGGATGACAAACTCCCAACTGACCCTGAACGTGTGCGGGATTTGCTACTCCACCTGGATCCCTACAAGTCCATGGGTCCGGATGGGATTCATCCCCGGGTGCTGAAGGAGCTGGCGGATGTCATCGCGGAACCTCTCTCAATTATTTTTCAACTATCCTGGGAGTCTGGAGAGGTCCCGGTAGACTGGAAGCTGGCAAATGTTGTGCCGATTTTCAAGACGGGTCAGAAAGAAGACCCTAGCAATTACAGGCCTGTCAGTCTCACGTCAGTGCCTGGTAAAATCATGGAGAAGATGGTTCTCGAACTTACTGAGGCGCACCTGGGGGACAAAGCAGTCATTGGTCCCAGCCAGCATGGGTTTGTGAAGGGTAGGTCCTGCCTAACTAACCTGATTTCCTTTTATGATAAGATTACCCGTATGGTGGACCAAGGGAAACCAGCTGATGTGATTTTTTTGGACTTCAGCAAGGCATTTGACACGGTTTCCCATAGGATCCTACTGGACAAAATGTCCACCATACAGCTAAATAAAAACATCATCCGATGGGTGAGCAATTGGCTAACGGGCAGGGCCCAAAGGGTTATGGTGAATGGGGCTGCGTCAGGCTGGCGGGCGGTCACCAGTGGGGTCCCTCAAGGCTCCATTTTAGGGCCGGTACTTTTCAATATTTTTATAAACGATCTGGATGTAGGAATAGAAGGTATTTTGAGCAAGTTTGCTGATGACACCAAACTTGGAGGAGCTGTGGACTCGGATGAGGGTGGAAAGGCCTTGCAGAGGGATCTGGATAGGTTGGAGAGCTGGGCGATCACCAACCGCATGAAGTTCAATAAGAGCAAGTGCCGGGTCCTGCACCTGGGACGGGGAAACCCTGGCTGCACGTACAGACTGGGCGATGAGACGCTGGAGAGCAGCCTAGAAGAGAGGGATCTGGGGGTCCTGGTAGACAGCAAGTTGAATATGAGCCAGCAGTGTGCCCTGGCAGCCAGGAGGGCCAACCGTGTCCTGGGGTGCATCAAGCAGGCATCGCTAGTAGGTCGAGGGAGGTGATTGTCCCGCTCTACTCTGCGCTGGTGCG